>CM044439.1:89583396-89614052 GCA_024363595.1 Xenopus borealis
ACTAAATCCTGAGGGATTGTGCGACGCTATATACTCCTCTTTTTTTCTCTCCTTTTTTTGGATCTAATACTACTACAGAAGAGAGACAGACCTAACTACAAATTGAGATAAACCACAATACCGCAAATAGCTCACCGCCATAAGGAGAAACGAGACCACTAGCTAAGCCAACCACTAAGCGGTCCATGGTATGAGTCATCTGTCTGAATTTATAGATGTACAAGTACCTTACCAAGGCGGATGCCATGTCCAAAACAAAGGCACAGTGAGACAAACGAGATACAAGGTAAGAGACATCACCCTCCCTAATATCAGAACACATACAGACCAACAACATACCCTGGCACAGGAAACAGCAAAGGCAGTGGCAGAACTGCTCACTCCCACTTTTGAGCAAAAATGAAACTCAATACATGCCATGATGAAAGAGATGCTCAATGAAATTAAACAACATACAGAACGACTTGATGAGGTGGAAAACCGCACCGCAAATTGTGAATCACAACTAGAAATCCTACAAAATCAGGTGGAACATCTGCAAAAATACATCATAATACTAGTAGAATGGATAGAGAATCTGGAAACAGGAACAGAAGAAGCAACTTGCTCCTTACAGGCCTCCCAGTAACAATAAGAGGACAAGAGTTATGGGAATTTGTCACACTTACACTACCAGGGTTGATATAACCAATGGACAGTTCACCACAACTCAGCATAGACAGAGCTCACAGGATAGGTCCTCCACAACCAAACCAGACCAAAAGACCCAGGCCAGTAATATTCAAAATGACCAACTACAAAGACAAAGTTAAACTTATGATGGCCTACAGGAAAATGGATACACCAGAATTCAATGGCTCCAAGCTGTTGCTGTTCCAAGACTTCTTAGCTGCTGACACACAGAAAAGGCAGCAATTCTCACCAATATGCAAAATGTTATACAATGGCATACGACTGCATCAAATTTGCACTCCTCTACCCAGCATGACTAAAAATACTGCATCAAGGGACAGCGCACTGGTTCACAGAATCTGAACCAGCCAAAAACTTTGCCCAATCCCTCAGCAGTTCCCAATCTCCAAGTGAGGAATCCAACTTCCCCAGCTCAACAGGGGGACATTAACCTTTCTCTTTTGTTTGATGGTTAAAATTATCCTAGATAGTTCTTTGACCCTGCATACCTCTAGACCTAGATGATCGGACCTCACATGAGAACTGTTGTTTAAACACCACGTCAACTACTTCCAAAGAACACAGAGACAAATTCTGAGATCAAGGGAAGGTTGACTTCTTCAGCGGGGACCAAATCCCAACCTTGAGGTTCACAATTTTACCATTTTTCCTTTCTTAATAACGTTTACAATGCTGTTAGTTGGTTAAAGTTATTTCAGAAGTGTTCTTGCGCTTTCTTAGATTTCTGTGTTAAAAATAAAGGAATTCAATTACTACATAAAAGTCAAATAACATGCCTATAGACTGCTAAGGTTACCAAATGCGATAATACTCAGTAGATGCCCTACCCTTTTCCCAAAAGCCCTCAAATGGAACCTACCCTCTACCCCCCTTTATTCCCCTGCTCCAATTCTTCCCTCCTATTAAAGATGAGACTACAGCCCTCCCTAAGCGTTCTTCTCCTGCAGAGTCCTAAGGGTTCATTAAAGTTAAAGCTGGTGACAACAACTTGTTTCTCATGCAAATGTTTAAAGTTTTTCTTAATAATATGTTAATCTTTTTTCTTCTACCTTTCCCTTTCCTATCTAGTCCTTTCCCCTGTGTCTGTGAATGAGAGGAGGAGGCAAGCTACAAAATTAACAAAGACTAGCTGAGCTGCAACAACAAGAACAGCAGCTTAGTAAGTCCAATTTACAAGCACACATGGCACACGCACCTCAGATAAGTAATTTATCCACTCACAAAAGAGTCACATCCTGGAATGTAGGGGGCATCAATAATCCAATCAAAAGATTGCATCGTTTTTAACCATATCATTCAGCAAATAATAGACATCCCTACCAACTAACAACTTGTAGTGGCGGGAGATTTCAACACAATTATGGATCATCATCTAGATAGGAACAAACTAGCACACAACCCCCCTGCGCAAAGAGCTAATCCATTTTTGCTCATTTGCAAAGAAATAACTAATGTTGGATGTTTGGTGAATAACTCGTCCCCTGGATAGAGAATATAGCCACTATTCACATGTCCATGTCCTATATACTAGAATAGATTATATATTCTGAAACCAAAACACACTTAAACACACGAGCCACATAAACCTGCATGACATAATCATTTCAGATCATGCCCCTTGAACCCTAACGCTTGGAGTAACTACCCCAATGCGGATACTTTATGGATATTGAATGCCTAGCTTCCTAATTAACTCCCAAAAATTTAAAGACAGCCTGTTAAAAGCCTGGGCACAATATAAAGAAGATAATAAGGCACATACCACAACTTCTATATTATTTTGGTAGGCGGCTAAAGCAGCACTACGTGGACATATTTCTTACATAGCCAAACAAAACGGGAACTCAAACAACATCTAGCAGTGCTATAGCTGGAGGCAACCAAAGCCTATAGACGGTATCTTAAAACACCTAATCCCCCTGACAACTAAATAACAAACAGTAAAAGAGAACTACGATATAGCACTCCAAGAAGTGATACAATACAGAATCAAGATCACAGCAGCCAAATACTACATGGAAGGTAATAAACAAGGCTGACTAATAGCAACTCTCACTAAAGCCAAACGAAACCCAGTATGGGGGGTATGGTAATACAAAGGTTTTCAACCAGGTTACATGGCCACACCTACTTAGAATATTGGAACACCAAAACTTTGGTCCTAACTTTATTAACTTTATTAGAACAGTATACAAGGCCCCACAGGCTATCATCTCAACACAAGGGTCATACTCTAACACATTTACTATGTACAAAGGTACCTAACAAGGCTGTCTATTGTCACCACTGCTGTTCAACTTGGCACTAGATCCTTGTCAAAACTGCTAAGGCTGGGAGCCCCTACTATGTTTCAACAAACCAACTAACACCTAAAATACTTGGATGTAAAAATACCAGCAGACATAACACAGCTATACACATTAAATATAACAGTAACCACAGAAAAAGCCATGCAGGACCAGAGCTAGAAAAAGCCCTGCAAGACCAGAGCTGAGAAAACCTGCCAATTAATTACATAGGTAGGCTTAATCTTTTTAAAATGTTCACCTTTCCAAGATTATACTATAAAGTGCAAGTGCTACCGATCTTATTAAAATCGCCATATGGAAATGCAAGAAACCTAGAATAGCAATAGCTAAACTAGCACAATCTAAAGAACTTAACCTGCCGCTAATAAAACACTATAACATAGCTAGCTTGATATGTATAACCACAAACTGGGTCAACCAAGCAAACACATACACTGATGTACACAGAGACCAAAACTTCATACCAAACTTCTCCCTATCCTATTTGTTACATGCCCTAGCTTCAGAAATACCCCCACTGCCAATCAAACCCACTGATCTATACCACAATCAAAGCCTGGCAAGCAATCAGAACCAAACTATTCAGCACATACAAATTGTCACTCTTCCTTCCTCTATTAAACAATAACCAGTTCCAAAATGCCGAAGCAGACCCCGCTTCAATATATGGCACTCTAAAGGCCTAACAACGATCGGACTGCTCATTAATCCAAATATTGACACAAAAGATTAATTTTCAAATATTCAATTTAAATATGGACTCCCTAAAAGCCATATATTTGCCTACATGCAAGTTAAAAGCTATGTGGAGCAGGGAATTCGGGGCATAAAGCCACAGTTGGAAAACAATCCACTAGATATTCTGATAGAAGCAAATAAGGGATGACGCCTCACGGCATCTGCAGTGTACACCATTATTAAACATAAAATAGACTACAACCTACACGCAGAGGGAATATCAAGATGGTTAGGTATCATACCATATATCACAGCAGCACAGATCACGGCAGCATTTGCAAAACGTACAAAAAATGTAATCTCAGTATACTTCCAGGACGTGGCTCTTAGATTCCTCCACAGAGCATATGTGTGGCCCAAAATAGCACATAAGAAAGGTCTAACCCAGGCACCTAACTGTGTAAAATGCAACCACCCTGAGGCCACATTAGAACACGCCCTGTAGTCCTGCACAAAACTAAATACGATTTGGAACCTAGTCCTATCACAAATTGCAAACCTATGTGATATTGAGACATCAAGGATAAATCTGCAAATTCTACTGCGCTTATACCCTGCATCCACCAATAATAGTGATGGGCGAATTTATTCGCCAGAGGCGAATTCGCGACAAAAACTATGCGACGCGCGCCGAAAATGACGCGACGCGCATCAAAAATGCCGCGACACGCATCAAAAACGCGACTCGTTTTGTTTCGTGAATTTTTTCGCCAATTCGTGAATTTCGCTGGAAATTCGCGAATTTTTCGGCGAAGCGAAACGGGGGAGATTCGCCCATCACTAACCAATAACACTATAAATGGTAAAATCAGACTAGCTGAGGTAATGAGTTTAAGAATAGTTAAGATCTTTTTGGAATTCTGGACTAGCACACAACCCCCTCCAACACAAATTGTTCTATACAATGCAACTCCAATGGGTCCTAGCATTACAATACAAGGAATTTAAAGGTTCCCGTTTCTTTGATATTTGGAGTAAATATCTGGGTACACTAGAGGGACAAAAACAATATAAGCTATTAGCATATTTCTGTTATACTAAATGGTGGGCCAAAGCCTCCCTCAGGGGAGAACTCACATGAAAGCCCATAAATGAAGGAAAGACGAAACTCGCCTCCTACAACGTTCAAATCTTGCACAAAGTGACTAGGAATATGAAAGACAAAAAAGATGCTCATCCTCTCCCCTCTCCTCCTCCCCCTATCCCCCACTTTCTTTCTTGTTGCCAATCTTTTCTAATTTTATTTTGTTCTAAGTTATTTTATGCTAAATACATGACGCTGTGTAACTTGGATGCATATAATGTGTTAAATTGTGGCTAATGTAACATATTGAGTGTAAGCATTTATAACATGAATGTTATAAATTTTTGGAGGGTGTCCTCGTGAAGTTAGGGAAACCTGCCATATTTAAAATCTCCAAGCAGAGCCATAACATACTGTATATACCTTGCATGGCAATTTGATATATTACCTTTATAGTAGCATTTAATTCTTTATTTGAAAATAATAATAAAACAGTTATATAAAAAAAACCACAGGGGGAAGCAGGAACTATCACCCTCATGCTCTAAGTGCTCTAAGTAAAATATTTAAATCAGCAATCTTCTTGGATATTTGGCCACCTGGCACAAAGCAGGTTAGTTTTTTTGGGTCCCAGATATTTTTAGGATCTCAGCTCTATTAATACAATAGTTAGAGCAGGAAATACAATTTGATAATGGCTAACCCCTAAAAGAATGTTTACTTTGTGCAACAATTTGCATTTAATATAGCATCTATAGATTTGCCAGTGTTTTTTTTTAAATATTTAATGCCAATGTATTGTGTATATAATAAAACCTCGTGATGAAAATGTATTATTTTTATGCCATCAATCTGAAAGGTGAAAACACCATTTACAATATAATGCATCATGACACTTTTTAAATGTATACAATTTTGTTTTCATAAAGATATTTATTACATTTCCCCATTTATTCCCAGGGAGTTGTTATACATATACACAGTGTGTCCACATTGGCAGCAGTTGCTATAAAATTACAAAAAGGTAGCACAGAATTGCAGACTTGAAATGATCATCCTGCCATAAATATGCACTGTTTTAAATACCTCTTATTTTGTGTGAACACGTTTACCCTTCTCTGAAGTTGTTTCATGGTCAATTATGAAAGTAGATGTCTTAGCATTTTATTAAGTCTGAATGACATTGTGTTCTCACATTTGACATGAAAATTAACTTTAAAAGATCAGTTGACCCATTGAAAGATAGTCTTATTTATTTTTTTCTAAGAAATACTGTTGAAAATGCTGAAAAGGTAACCATGGCTTCTCCAGTCAGTTCAACAGCCAGAATTAAGATCATTCACAGTATGTTTTTGGATGATGGGGTTAGAGATCAAAAGCATTATGTGTTCCCATACTGGGTCAAAATCCACAGTTGTGGTGGATTGAAAAAAACAACAAAACCTTGTGAAGTCTAATGAAAAAACTGTCCGAAGGGTACTGAAAGGTCTTCTCAAAATAAAAACAGTAATGTTAACAACACAAAACTAATAAAAACTGCAAAATTTTAGAAAAGCTACAAAATATTTATCAAATTTCAGTGCTCCCTATAATGTTACTGCAAAGATATTCCCCATGCAAAAAACCATGCCTACAAATTCCATCTTCTTAAAGGTTCTTTTTACATTATAATATACAAATACTAAATTTGAAACTAAATTCGAAAAATTAGGAAAATCCCACTCTGTCAAATTATACCTTAGACCTACCTTAGAATTAGTTGCAATGTATACAAAGTAATTTAGTGATAAAAACAACACCATTAAAATTATGAAATAATCCCCTCAAACTTGAGCCCAGGAAACAAATTGTAAATTTAGTGATATGTTTGATAAAATTGCTATAAATTATTGTAAAGTGCTATCTAACGTGCTGGCACTATATAAATAAATGATGATGATGAAATTACAGGGGGACAGTAAAAATTTTTTGTTTCTATTGTTAGCTACCATTGTTGTTACCATTTCTGCAAAATGACTCTCAAAAAGATCAGTTAATCAGTTAATCTCAGCATACTGTGACTTTCAACTTGAAAGGAGAAAATATAATATGAACGTACACAGTTTCGTTTTGTTAAATAATGCCATGGGGATTATTTCTTTCTCTGAACACAAGCCAGATGGTTATTCACAGTCTATCCTTGACTCCCACTGTCTTGGCTATCATATCATGGACAGCCTTACTCAAGTTCACTCGAGGTGTTTGACTGCCAACATGTCCATTCCCTACACAGCGTGAAAAAATATGTGCTTGCATCACGTGGAGCCTAATGCCAGTTTAGAATTGTTGCCAGATCTTTGAAAGGTATATACACGTAACTCATCACAGCTTCCTTCAAATGAACTTCTGAGTAGAAATTGATTTTTTTGCAATTTGTTCTCAGGGTTTTTTTTATGTGCATCCCACATATATCTTGTTTCCCTTTCTTTAACATCAGCTCAAATATTTGTTAGCTCTATTTTGTTTGTTATTTACACATCCTTTTTTTCTTGAAAATCAACTATATCATTATTTTAACTTTAACAGACATGTTCTTCTCTGTTAGACTAATTTGCCTTCTTCATTATATTGCAGGAAAATCTCCAGAATGATTCTTCATTATTATTGTATAGCAGGAGCACTGATGAAGTGCAGGATTTTGTTCAAAACATCTCCCATTACAAATGGAATTGGCTGCTAAATTTTGATTTCTACAAGCTGGAATGTCAAAGAGCCTTATGCTAATTGTGTGATCAAGTACAGTAAATCAGAATTTTAACTTTAACAGAACAAAATTATTCACAGAAGAGATACAACAGCATTTTTAAAGTAAGTATTGTCTGGAAGTTGAAAACAGACCTATAAATATAAACTATGGCACAGAGACAACCATTGACTGAGATAGAAGACTGTAGAAGCATTACTAACAGTCTTCAATTTGTTTCACCTGTTAACCTTTTAACCTTTTAACTCTGAACAAAGTGCAAAAGAAGAGAGGAATATTTTCTATCTTTATGGTTGATTTACCATTAAATGGCATTTTTCTTTGGGCTTTTATTTTTTTGCATTTTCAACCCATTATTTCCTTTTGCAATGTATATTTTAAACACCTGGCAACAGTTTAACCTTTCCAACATTCTACCTTTTATCTTACCTGTCTTTTAGGCATTTCCCAAGAGCCTCAGACAGGCCAAGTTTCACCAAAAGGAGTTTTGATGTTATGAACTTACAAACCAATGAAAAAGCCTGGCGCAACATAAAAATTTTCTCATTGAATTTCTTAGAACTCTTTCAGCCATATCCTAAAAATATGCTAGAAACATCAGTGCGACACGTAATAAAACTGATGTTAAAATGTGATCAGTCAGCATCCACCTGCTGCTCGTGGCCTATTAGTTTTGTGTTCAATGTTAGAAAACAAATCCATTATCACAGAGAGATTGTAAAGAAAAGAAAACACTTGACCGGGCTTTCTATTCAGTAAAGCTTCTGTGATTTCATTACTCTTGAAAATTTATGTGAATCATTTTATAGTACTTTTTCAAAGCCAAAGTATACTATCTTTTTAAAATAATATTCAAATAAATGTGTTGTAAACTTATCTTGATTCCAGATCAGGTTGTATGCATTCATTGTACATTGTTTATAGTGGTTTATTATTTTTTTATTTGTAAAAAAATAGCATGCAGAAGTTGTACCAAGCTTTGGAGTTTAGTATTACAATCTCACTTCTATTAATCTGTTACAGACTAAGGCCATCTTTTTACATACAGTAGATAAATGGTGATTGAAAGGTTGGCGAATAGTTAAACTTTGGAGTAGATAATATATGAAAAAAACAAATAATGGTTGATATACCACATGTGCTATTTGGATAACACCGTGGTTAATATGAATATTGATACCTAAGATAGCAACATTATTACTGCAGGCACAAAAGGGAAAACCCATCTCACATCATCTCATTTACAAAAGGTGATCAAAAGTGATGGGCGAATCTATCCAGTTTCGCTTCGCCGAAAAATTAGCGAATTTCCTGCAAAATATGCGAATTGGAGAAAAATTTGCGAAACTAGTTGCGTCATGTTTTCGACGTCAGTCACGTTGTTTTCGTCTAATTTTTTTTTTACACCAGTGAATTTTCGGCAGACAAATTTTTTCTGGCATTTTTGCGAATTGCGGGAATTCGCCGCGAATTCGCGCCTGGCGAATAAATTCGCCCATCACTAGTGATCAAGAGAAAAATAAAAATAGGCAGGCACAAAGCCTTTTTGGCTGCTCACATAGCAAAACTTTTTACTCGTTGGAATGGTACAGAAATATTTGGGTCTATTTGTGTGTTATTTATGTATTTTATTTATGATCCTTATTTTTTATAAGACCACATTCACTTACCTTGATGAAGAGCAATCTGAACGCAAGTGACAAAAAACAAGCATCTTCATTGACCGTCCTCAACTCTATTCTAAGTGGCTTCATGGAATGCTAAACATTCATGTAAATCCTGTGCATATTAAACCAGACCTGTCCCCTTCTCTGCACTTTCTGTCACACAAAGGTTTTAAATTTTGTATATTTTACAAAATTATACTTCAAGCCTGTCAGGATCAGGGCAGGAGGAATTATACATGTGTGGATTGTGAAAGAATTGCATTTAGTCAAAGGATTTGGATAATAGACACTGGAGTATATAGTTTGAGGTATATTGCTAAAATGCCTCAAGTGCATCACTGAGCAATTCCCACAATAAATCATTGTTAGCCCACAAAAGGTATGGCAGTGACCAAAAATATTTAATCATACCCACAGAACTTAGGTAACGTACAGCACCATAAAAAAACTGATCATGAAAAAAGCACCACGATTTACACCTATTGCAGCAAATTTAAAAAATAAACAATTCAGCCCATTAAAGATGGGAAAGCATAATATCCCATAAACAGTGCTGTCCAACTTCGGTCGTAACGAGGGCCAAACTTTTTCTGGCCTACGTGGTCAAGGGCCGATAATGGAAGACAGTGTTGGCCACTCCCCTTTTAAACCACACCAACATTACCACAAGAACTTTTAAGATCATATCCACATTAATGCTAGGAGCACGCCAAAAAACCAAATGGTTGGTACTCACTGAATATCCATCATCACTCATATGTGAAAAATGTCTAATCCACACCTGTAGATAATATAGAAACCCCCCAATACATGATTAAACACCTTATGGACCCCTAATAACTATTTCCAAATGCTAACAAACACCCAGAACAATCCCCTACCAGGCTTACATCCCACAGGTAGAACTGGGCAAGCAGAGTATGACCCACACAAGCAACACAGAGCAAGCAGAGTATGACCCAGACAAGCAGCATTTGTCAAGCAGAATATGGCACACACAAGCAGCATGGGCAAGCAGAGTATGACACACACAAGCAGCACTGGGCAAGCAGAGTATGACACACACAAGCAGCACTGGGCAAGCAGAGTATGGCACACACAAGCAGCACTGGGCAAGTAGAGTGTGACACACGCAAGCAGCACTGGGCAAGCAGAGTATGGCACATATGGGAAGCATAGGGAAGGCAGAATAGAGCAAGAGACAGGGAAACTATCAGGGCCAATATTAAAATATACTACATACAGTGACACAGTGCTGGTGCCCCATTAGCATTTTGTATAAAGTGTGAACAGGTGAACAATGTGGGCAGTTTCAGTCTGGGTCTCTGGTGTGAACAGTACAGGGCTTTAGGGATATGAACAATAGATCTGTTACAAGTGTGAACAATAGTGATGGGCGAAACGGCCGCGTTTCGCTTCGCCGAAAAATTAGCGAATATCCAGAGAAATTCGCGAATTTTTCGCAGATTCGCGAAACCAGTCGCGCGTCGTTTTTGACGCGTGTCGCGTCGTTTCCGACGCGTCGCGTCGTTTCCGACGCGTCGTTTTCGTCGCGTCGCGTCAAAAACGACACGCGACTCGTTTTTGCACGGCGAATTTTTGTTGGCTAATTTTTTTGGCCGTTTCGCGAATTTATTCGCCAGCGGCGAATCGCGGGAATTCGCCGCGAATTCGCCCCTGGCGAATAAATTCGCCCATCACTAGTGAACAATGCAGGGGATTAGTCTGAATTCAAGTCTTAAACAATGCAGGGGCCAGTTACTCTCTGTAGTGGTACCTTTTAAAGCTTACAAATGGCAAACACACACAGCAGGCAGACTCTCATGGAGGGCCACAGAAGGGAGGATTGTGGGCTGCCAGTTGGACAGCCCTGAACTAGAAGAATTGTTCAAGGAAATAAGTGATAACAAACACAGGAAATCTAGTTTATCTATTTAGTTATGTAACACATTTTGGGAGAAATTTATATTTTTGATGCATGTGACACAACTATGGTAAAATGCAACGCATTTAAAGATGAGAAGCAAAAAAGTTGTCTATAAAGAATTTATACTGTTATTAAGAAGCTTTAATTTATAAAAAAAAAATTAAGATAAAAATAAAGTTCTGTATAAATGCAATTATTATATCATGGCTGAACAAAAATCACTTGTAGTTAGCAGGCTGGACCATGAAAACCAAATGATTTAAAAAAATATTTATTTATAGAAAAAGCATCTCAACAAACTGAGATATAAACATACAGTAATTACAATGAGATTTACAATGAGAAGTAAATACATATATATATATATATATATATATACAGCAGCAAAGAAGGTCCGCACTCACAGGGCTTAAAAATAAAATACTAAAGTTTTATTTAGATGCACATGACTGACGTTTCGGCCTCAACGGAGGCCTTTCTCAAAGTGTGTAATGGTACATGAAAGTTATGGCGGGAAAACAGAAATATACTGCTGACATAGTAAAAGCGTCACTCATGACTTAATAGCTGTTTAAATAACACCCACTCTACATCGCATTATTAAACATATACAACATACCACAAAGGACAAGTTTGATACTGTTAAAATCATGGGAATTGCAACATTGTATGTATCTAATATTATCAATTTCAACTATGTTCATATGTTACAACTTATTTGATACTGTTGCAATGCCCGCAAGTTTGAGAGTTGATGTAAGGCTAGAATAGAGCTTATCCCCTTTAATCGTAATTAATATAAATTTATAAGGTACTGCATATCAAGCAGTTACTTAATTCCTTCCGGGATCCGTCATTGTTAAATTTATAGATATAAATAATCGGTGAGGGGCCACATTAATTTTTGCTCCCATCCCCTTTGATTAAAGGCAGGTAGACTAATGTCGTTTACATTATCCGGCTTTTCAATGATAAGCATAAATAGTTGAACATAAATGGTAAATTTGGAACATGGGCCAGCGATCATTGCAAATGGACTTCCGTGTTTAAAAACCAAAAATGTATTTAAAAGTAACCCACCCGTGATAGTTAATACCATAAATCGTTGTCAAAGTGAATAATTAACATAAAGAGTATCCAGCATGAAATGATTAACACACATCACACAGGGAGAATATAATGTAGTCCTACTACTGAAGAGGTTGTCATGACAAGAAACTGCATTCTATATAATTTTTGTTTATCTTGTGCCTCCCAGGACACACAATTCTTAATAAATTAAATAAATTTTTGGAACAATAATACTGGAATTCACTACAAAAGTGATGAGGAACCAAAACTCCTGTACTGTAATAAATGTATAGCCAGGCAAATAATATGTATTTAACTGATTAAAAATAATACCTTAATTTGCACTTTCCACAATCTACTTGTACAATGTATATATAAGTGGCATGGCCAACAGTCATTATCTATCATTTCTAGTTTTTTAAAGAAGCTAGCAGCTATATATATAAAATAGGTTTCCTTCAGATATGTTTGTATTATAATTATTTTGTCTATGGGAGTTTTCACATTAATGCTGTTTCAGAAGCACGCTCACATAATATTTTCTCATATTCCTCTGAAAAAAAAAGGAATTTTAAAAGTTGAACATGTAATTGTAAACATTTTACAGTATCCAGAATACTCAGGACCTGGGACTTTCCAGATAACAGATATTTCTATAATTTGGATCTTCATAACTGTAAACCTAATTTGGTTACTGTAGCTTTAAATAGCAATTAACCCTTGGCAATTCAGGGCCCTGAGTACCTTTTGCGCATGAAAAGTATTGGGAACTGGGATTTACAGTGCAGTGCCTCCACCCAGGGAACACTAAGCGGCACACCTCAGGGGATTTCCACTAGGAAAAATAAAACACACAGAGAGTTTGCAATAAAACAAATATTCACTTTATGTAATACTGTATTTAGCAACTGTTATTGAAAATTCCACAATATCACTTTACTCTGGGGAACCTGTGTGGACTATCAACCCCTGGCACAGTCTCTTAATGCCACAGTCCGATATACCACACCGGGTGCATAAATGTAGAATTAATCTTCAATATCCCCAGGTATCACTACCTGCCCCAAGGTACCTTTCCCTTTGAAAGTAGTAGCCACTCCCACTTGGCAGGTACACAAGCAAGACCTGTCCTCACTCTGGGGAACAAACATTTGCCAAAGTATACACAGGCAAGAGATAGAAACTGTCTCTCCCTGATGCTCAAATACTTTCTCAAGCAGAGCAAAACACAGACTTTCCTTTCCTTCTTCCTGGAAACTCCTTTAAAGCAGCACTGTCACTCTCCACAGATCTGGATCTCTCTGGCTGCTGCAGCATGGATCCATTTATAAGTAGGAGACCCTGTACATTTGGCTCCAAAGTCAGGCACTCGTGCTCTCCCAAGGATGCACTGGGGCACCCAGCCAATCGGATAGCTCTTCAACCTGTAACTGGGCTGGATGATGTCACAGACAGAAAAAGGAATGATTTTCTGATTCCCTACATACCTTAAATCCACTAGAAAATAATATAAATATTAAATAAACTCAATAGGTTGGTTTTTCTTCCAATGAGGATTAATTATATCTCGGTTGGGATCAAGTACAAGGTAAATCATTTTAAAAAATTTGGATTATTAGCATAAATAAAATGGAGTCTATGGAACACAGCCTTTCCATAATTCAGAGCTTTCTAGAGAACATGTTTTCAGATAAGGAATCCAACACTTGTTCATTCACAAAAAAATTATTCATATTTCATATTTCTGTACTTTTTCTTTGTAACAGTTTTTACTACATTAAAACACTAGTCCATACCTCCCAACTGTCCCTTTTTTGGAGGGACAGTCCCTCTTTTGACAACTCAACCCACAGTCCCTCATTTGTACTGGGAAGTCCCTCTTTTCTCTGCACTGAACAGCCAGAAAAAGAAACAAAGTTTCTAACTTCATTGGCTTTTGGAAGAGAGCCCAGAACAGCTAACAGGTGCAAATAAGATGCTTTGTAACAATTTTGAGATAAGTACAATAAGTAATTGTAACAGGAGAAAATATTTTCAAACTTTCATAATCTGCCAAATTTTGTAAAATGAACATGATAATTAGGGGGGTGTGGCCACAAATGGGCGTGGTCAAAAAATGTGCTACTTGCGAAAAAGAAATTTGTCCCTCTTTTTACTTCCAAAATGTTGGGAGGTATGCACTACCTATACTGTACAAAAATGTGTCTCATTATAAATAAGTAGTGTAAGAACTTTAATGGTATTTACAGGCTCCGTTATAATACCGAACAATCTTAACCACAGGGGGCTCTTTTAAAATAACAAAGAATGGAAAACTAGTCATCTTTGCATGTAAATTGCAATATATTTTTGATAACTATATAATGCAGAAGTTCTGACCACATAAGCATTTCAATTATGCTGTGAAATAAAAATGCTGTGCTAATTACCACAATGTCCTACAACTGTTCCATTAAGCAAGGAGACTGAATAAAGAGATTTCATAATGCATTGCTTATTTATAGCAAATTTTATTTCCTGGATGAATTCAAAATGATTCTAAAACGTGTTTTTTTTTTTTTTGCGACTGAATAGAATTGTTGAACAGTGAACAAAATGCCAATAATTATTTGCAGGATAATAGATTTCTCTCTGGGAGACATCACAGAATGGCAAAAAAAGCAAAGCTGTGGGGGATCTGCCAAAACTGTATGAACTTTGGTAATTCCCTTAAGCAAATATAAAGAAGCAAAGAAATTGAGTTTGATTACACGCTTATGTTTAGTGTGCTAATGTGGCCACTCTCTGTCTGATGCCTGTTCCCTTGACCTCACCCCGAGCCTTTGTCTGAAATACAGAACTGAGTAATACATTTGCCTTAGGCCTCTGTAAGTAGTGTAATTAGTATGGAAATGGCAGGGCTGCCTTTCTACTCATTGTTTATCTTGATTCACAAGATAATATTCACACCATGCTGGACAGACCTAATTGCATTTTTATTAAAAATGATTTAATCTTATCACAGGACCGGTGTGTTACAGAGTTATTTTAATATTGGCAACTTCATGAATACTATTAAGCAAAAAACCATGTAAAACATTATGTAAAACATAATGTACTGTATAAATAGTTAGGATATTAGACATTAGCAAGATATAATATTTCAGGAAGATTACAAGAAAAAGGGAATATTAAATAAGTACAAGTATGGGACATGTAAATCAGAATGCTAGGGACCAGGGGTTTTCCAGATAACAGATCTTCCCGTAATTTGGATATTCATACCTTATGTCTACTAGAACATCATGTAAATATTAAATAAACCCAATAGGCTGGTTTTACTTCCAGTAAGGATTGATTATATCTTAATTTGGATCAACTACAAGGTACTGTTTTATTATGACAGAGAAAAAAGTAATCATTTTAAAAAATGTGTATTATTTGGATAAAATGGAGCCTGGATAATGAAGGATCCCATACCTGTAATTTCATTGTTATTTTGTTCACCACTTAAGTGGTGATGGGACTAAACACAGAACAAATCTTTCCCCAGATCTCCAGGGCCAATGACTACATTCAAATGCAAAATAATCCTTCAATGAGAATCCCACCTGATTTTTGTAAATCTGTCTCTATTGACTTTATTCCTGCAATATGAGTTGGGAGCATTAAATAAAATTTTCCCAGTACTAAACAATTCTGCCCTTTACCCACATGTTTGATTGCCGTTTAATACACTGTAATAAAGCCAAAATTGTACAATGATATAATAAAGCCCCTAATTACTGTATGTAAGATAACAGCAGGATGACTAACATAGTGTTGGTAATCAACATAGTAATTTGTGAACTATCATATAGTGATGGGCGAATCTACCCAGTTTTGCTTCACCGTGAATTTCCAGCGAAATTCGCGAATTGGCGAAAAAATTTGTGAAACAAGTCACGGCACGTTTTTGACAACGCGCAACTCTTTTTTTGGCAAAATTTCGCTGGTGTTTCGCAAATTAATTCGGCAGCGGCGAATCACCGGAATTCGACGCAAATTCGGCCCTGGTAAATAAATTCGCCCATCACTACTATCATGCATTTAGAATTACCTTTTTGTTAGATGAATTCGCATTGGTGATTTATTTTCCATGTGTACAGTAATTACGATTCCTTTTAAGTCATATATAGTTCCCTTCAGCTGTTGAACCAAGCCCCTTCCACAAAAAATATGGGCTATTGCCATGTGAAGAATTACTAATATACAATGATAATGATATTCACGATCCAAAATTAACAGTTTGTTGCCAAAATTACTTGAAAAGCCAGAACAATATGGGAAACTGGAGAGGATGGCTTACACTTGAACTGGCAAGGTAGAAGAGTAATTGCAAGCTCATTATTAAAGGAAAAGTAACACCATATAGGTTTAAAGCAATGAAAATATAGGGGCAAATTCCCTAAAGGGCAAAGTGACTAACACTGATGCAAATTCACCAGCGTGACGTCATTTTCAGAACTTTTCACATTTACTAATGGTAGCTGGCGTAATTTCGATGGTGTAATTTCAACAAGGAGATAGACTCTGGCGCAACTTCGCACTCTAACACCAGGCAAATTTTCAGACTTGCCTTCGCCACCTCAGACCAGGCGAAGTGCAATAAAGTAGATAGAAGTTCCTCAAAAAAAAGTCCCAAAAAACACTGGCGTTTTTTCCATTTTCATGGGTGATAGGCTGCAAAAGGACGAAAATGTTTTTTTTGGGTATCCTGCTTCCCCCCTACTTTTCCTAACATATGGCACATAAACTATACTCTGGGCATGTGTAGGGCAATATAACAACTCTATTTGCATTTATTAAGGTTCCCTGAGCTTGTTTAATGAAATGTTCTTTCTGTAATATATACGTCCATTCAACTTTGTTCCTGGCGAATTTTTGCTGGCGCAACTTCGCTACAGTTCGTCTCCCTGAGCGCAACATCGTATTTTAGTGAATTAGTGGAGTGCTGGCAAAACTATGCCTGGCAAAGTGCAGCGAAAGCTGCACTAGCAAATTTCCAGACTTTAGTGAATTTGCCCCATAATGTTCAGCGGCTCGGCATTGGTAAAAATGGTGTGTTTGCTTCAGGAACTCCCCTATAGTTTATATAAATAGGCTGCTGTGTATCCTTGGCAGCAGCCATTCAAAGCTGAGAAAGGAGAAAAGGCACAGGATAAACAGCAGATAACAGATACGTTCTGTAGTATACAGTACTTTGTAAGAACATAACTGCTATATACTGTATCTCCTGTGCTTGAATGGCTGCCCCATGGCTACACAGCAGCTTGTTTATATAAACCATCATTGTTTTTCTGTAGCAAACCAGTGCAGGCAATAGTGCATTATATTGTCATTTGTTTACTTTTACTTTGAGGGACAACAGGTCAAACACCATATAATAATCGTAAAACTGGACTTTTTCTCATACTCAGTATATGTGAATAGAAATAACCACAATAGATATTGCCTATTAAACTCTTCCCCCAGCAGTTGTATTGGCAGGCAGCATCATGTAAGTTAACAGTGCTAAGATGACAAACTTAATATGACAACACAAGTATTTTTTCATCCAGCTGTTCATAATAGCAATTGAGTTAGTTTTAGGACTGGCAATTATTACTTCTATCTTTCCATTCTCTGGATGTTTGCCTGGTAGAAGGGCATATGCTGGGAATCTAGATAGTGTAGGGAACAGTGCTGCTGAACCTCAGGAGCACGCGGATGAAGCTGGCAAAGTGGGAGTAAGTGAGGCTGCAGGTAAGCCGAGGGTAAGGGGCATAAAAGCAATGAGTCTTTTTTGCATCAATTGTCTTTGGTTTATGGTCTCTATAAAATTTTGCTCTCTATGTGCCAAAAAGTGTGCATTGTCAGTAAAAAACCAGATACATTGTTTTGGAAAATGCACATTTTACTTGCAGTTGTAAATGACCCTTATCATGTTGCCACAGAAACTAGTACAGCGATATGTGCTAGCAATTTAAGCTGCATCATCTGTTTTCTAGTGAACGTCTTTCTTTCTCCTTTTAAATATCTACTATACCAAGGGGCTGAACAACTACTTGCCAATATGCCATCCATCCAAGCTCTTTGTCGGTTTGCTGCCTCCCCTCCAGTGCCAGCACCTACAGTTGGTTTAAGCATGCACAATAAGACGCATGCATTGAGGTCAGAAAAAAAAAATTCTTATGCGCTGACACCATGGCACAAAGTTGTGCATTAGTAAGGTGACCCTATAAAGGCATACTCTAGTTCTAGTGAAGGTCACGTGACTTTCATTCCTCGCTTGGACATCAGTTTGGCATATGTGATTTTACTTCTTTCTGATTATTATCGATGAGTGGCTTATCTATTTGACTACAGTTGTCAAATCCCCTCTTGGCACTCTGCTTGATGCTGCTACGCTAGATTTTACTCCAGCTTGGCTTTCATTTAAACCTCCTGCTGCCTGTACTGATCTTGACCTGTTGATGAGGATTCATCTACTTTAAAATAATCCTTTCTATTTCAGCTTCTCCAGTTCTTATACTACAACCATATTCCTTAACCAGTTAAAGCTCTCCATTACTACCCTAGGGTGTACTCTTCACTTTCTTTCTTCCAATCAATGGGAATTTTGCATCAAGAGCATAATGACTGCCATACGCACCCAGATGATCGTGGAATATTATAAGAAGTGGTGAAACTGTTTCACCAAATATCAATTATGGTTGGCTTTACACTGACAGCAGGCAGTTATTAAATCATATCATTTGTGCTTGTCCTTTCATTATGCATTCCAGGATGCTGTGGGGAATCTGAAACAGTTAATAGTATTCACAGAATGTTCCATTATATAGAGATTGTAGGGGTAATTTATGATGACACAAACAGAAGTGCAAGAACACAAAGAGAAAAAAGAGGTGTATAAAGAAGCAAGCAAGATTAAACAACAAGATTTAAGCTAACCATAAACTTGGATATTTTTTGTTAATTTTTGTACTACTGATTGATAAATTATTATTTACATAACATAAAACACATAACAAGCCAGTGAATCTTTAAAGAAAGATTAGAGTTTCTCATCAAATTTACAGGCATAGATCTAGAGTGACATTTACCATACAGTAACATCATGCTTGGCTACTGGTAAATAGAAGAACTTGATCTATACAACATCATAGAACTTTTAAGCAATTATGAGAAGTTAAATATATGTTAAATATATATCTGTCTCTCTATCTCTGACAGAAGAGGGCAGTTAAGTTAAGACATTGATGCTATGGACCCTGTATATGCTATTATCTATCTTTAAATTCTGTTCCCTGGATACATATCTGTAGGACACAGCTACAGTATACTAACAGCAACAAAAGTACAAAATATAAATTCTCTTGTACATCATGTTCCTCTTAAGAGGTCCTGCTTGTAACTGATGCCTAATCTTTATAACACCATGCTCCATGAGGAAGGAAATCAATCAGTATTATGCTTTTGGGCCACTAAATGAAGGCTCAGAGCTGGAATTTAATGATTACCTGAACCTTTGCAATGGTATTAGAAAAAACATTTTTTAATCTAAAAATACCTTCCATAATAAAGGAAATGGTAATTTCCTAACCACACAAATGTGTTTATGTTTGCCTGCAGCTTATTGTTTGTTTCATGACTTTAATGTAGTGGGGTGATATACAGTATACCAAGATTTGCCCTTTTTTAAAAACTGTTATGAAAGAAGCCTCGTTTTTAATTTCTTTTACTTTCTGTAACACTTTTTAAGTTGCAGTTAAATCTCTTTCAAACTCTGGCATAGGGCATGCTTTGTATTGTCCATCTTGATTTCACTGTCAGTTTATTTATACTTTCCATTATGAAAGAGAATCTAGATTGTTAAACATATCTGTAAACAAGTTTCAGAGTGAGTGATTTTTATAGGACTATTTGTCAGGTAAAAGATTAATGATTTGCAGCTGACTATCACCAGGAATCATTCAAATACTTTCTGAGTGACAACTAGCAGTAGTATTGGGATGCAATTATTATATGCATTGATTTAATTACCGATATAAATGGAAACAAAGCAATTTGTGAAAAGAATAATGAAAATTGCATTTCTGAGCCTCGATGGATTAGCTATTATAAAGACTTCACATAGCCCCATGGTGGGAAGGCACTCTGCAAAAGTGCTCATTTCTTCTGCTTGAACTCATAGCAGAATTGACTCATGAACATCATTTAATGGCAGTCAAAGAATATATAAATAGTTCATTTTATGGACTAAAACCATCATTAAATAGTGTACATTTTCATAAGCAAAATCAGGCAACTGTAATGCTTTCAACAGATTTTTGCAAAACATTAATACAGTGTTTTCTGGACAAATGATAAGACACATTGAATTAATTATATACAGTATTTTAGGTAAAGAAATGTTGAGCAGCTTATGTGAAATTAATGTTAGCTGCTTGCTTATCTGATCACTTGACCCATTCTCCACCTCTCCTACACACTTGTGTTCAGTGTAATATCTGCTACTAATTAGGTTGCCAAGTCCTTGTTTATGGTTTCATCATATCATTCAATGGAAATATATAACAACGTGTTACATTACAAAATTATTTTTTACAAAATGCTTTAAGCAAAAATCATTTACTACATTAAGTAAATGATTCACATTTGCAATTCCATACAAACATATGACAAACAAATGAATGCAATTAAAAAAAAAATCAAAAGTTTAAAACAATAGTTTGAAACAGAATGCCCATAATGTTGTTTATTTGCAAAACATTCTCCTGCAAAAACATTTTTTTCTCAAAGAAATACTGTATTTGACATATCCCCTGCTTTATTTGTATTTATTTGTATTCAGATATTTTTTTTGTTTTGTCAAATCATTTTTATTATTTTCATTATTTTCAAACAGCAAAAGAAAAGAGATTTTTGAACATACAATACAAAAATATCACATCCATGTATACATGTTTACACAATATCTGTAATATTCTAATTTAGTTCAGCATGGATATATCTTTATCACAACAGTGTGTAAAAATTTACATGTATTTATGCATTTGACCTAGTGATTCAGTGATGGAAAATAAAAGAAAAATATAAACAATAATGATATATATAAAAACAGAAACAAAAAATGATTAAATAATAAAATCACATAAAGTATCAAAGCTAGAACCTTTGGCTATAATATGGATTGGAGTATGATTTACTATTGGCTCTCTGGTCCCTATGACCAGAGGTAGGTGTTATAGGAAACATAATAATCTCTAGTTTGTGGGAGAGATCAAATGACTATATATGTTTATAGGTTGTTGGTTAAAGGTCCCTTCTTGAATAATATCCCATTTGTACCAAATTTTATTAAAAAAGTCTACTGTGTCATTTCGTAATGCTGTTAGGAAGTCCATCCTTCTCATATACTGAATTCAGTTTAAGAATTCTATTTCAGTCGGGGGGGATGCCTCCTTCCATTTACTTGCTATACAACATCTTGCCGCTGATAAAATAGAGTTAGCTAGTCTCTGCTCAGCATTTTTTAATTTATCCACTAATATAAAAATCAGTGGATCCATTTGAATATCTGTTAAAAGTGCCTTGTTTAACCATTTGTTTACAAAAACCCAATACATTTTTAACCTTGGGCACCCCCAAAATATATGCAGAATAGGGCCCTCCTCTTGATCACATCTCCAACATATGGGTGAAGTAGTTTGAGGGAAGAGCTTGTGTAGCAATACAGGGGCATGGTACCATCTAATTTCTGATTACAGTGCATATTGGGCTTTTAGCTGTATTTTCCCATATCCTCTGCCACCTATGCAAGCCAATTGTACAATGGAGATCTTTCTCCCATTTCCCCATATAGGCATAAGGGTGTAGTTCTAGGTTCACTGTATTTAGTAAATTATACCATCTAGTTACTATTCCTCTTTGCAAATACCCTTGCTGACAAAATGTCGAAAACAAGTCTGTAATTGGGAGTTCACCTTTTGGGAGGAGTGTTCAGATATAGTGTCGCAATTGAAGGTATCAGAGTCTAGATAAATTAGGTAGTTCTAGTTCTATACCACATTCCTGGTAACTTTTAATTTTTTTTGTAAGTGGGTGAAACATTTTATTTAAATGAAATAGATTGTTTGTTAGGTCTATTGGGATATTTATATGGTCCATCCCTATTGAAAAATCTGGGTTAACCCAAAGTGGTAGCAATAATGGTATTTTAGGTCAAATTTGATGTTTCGCTAATGTGTGTTGCCAGAGTGTTATAGTGTGATGGGTTGTTCTGAGTAAAGTGGGATAAGCTGGGGGTTTATGTGTAGTCCAGAGATAGTATGCTAAATGTGGAGTACCTCCGTATGACAATTCTATTTGTGCCCATTTGGTTATCGGACAATAGTTTATCCAATCCATGGCCTGTCTAAGTTGAGCCGCTTTATAATAGTTAGTCATATTGGGGACTGCCAACCCTCCATTTGATTGATGGGTGAACATTGTTTGTTTGTTTACTTTGTGTCTCTTACCCATCCAAATGAAGTGTAGAATAGCAGATTGCAATTTATCTATGGCTGGTTTGGGTACCGGTATAGGGAGAGTATCAAAATAATATAGAATACGAGGGAGAAGATTCATTTTCACCGCTGATATTCTACCTAGCCATGATAAATTGTATGCGTTCCAAGTTTGGAGATCACGTTTAAGTATGTTTAAAAGGGGGGTGTATTCAGATATTTTTAATATGTTAGACATAGTAATTATTGCAGTAGTGGTTCTATATGTTAGTTGTCCACAACTAGCCTTTGGCCACAGTGCCATGTTAAGCCATTGAGTCTCCAGTAGGACAGCCTCGTTGAGTTGATATTATACAGGAGAACTGTTGTCCAGCAAAATTTTGAAAGTAACATTATTATGAAAGATGTATGTTCCCCCTGTCAATAGCATAATTTCAAATAGCCAAAATGATAGGTACAGATAGAGGATCCCTTATCAGGAAACCCATTATCCAGAAAGCTCTAAATTACAATAAGACTATTGCCTAATAAGTCAATTAAAAGCAAATCATTCTAATTTTTAAAAATGAGTTCCTTTATCTCTGCAATAATAAAACAGTATTGTGTACTTGATGGTGATTTAGCTGCATGAATCCATATTGGTGTTTTTTTTTTTTTACCAATGCCCTTTTCAGGCCTGGAACTTTCTGGGACCCAACAGGGAGAACCTGACACTGCATAGCACTTATCTACACTGTACAGAAAAGGGGTCAGGCAAAAGTGTAGTCAAACAGGGAAAGGTCTTGGGCAGGCAGGGATATTCATTAAGTCAAACACCAGGTAACTAGGAAGTAAGGCTTAGCAGGCACTATAATAACAGACCCAGCTTGGGCAATGAAAATACTAGGTAGCACCTTTTTATTTTAAAATTTGTCACCAAAAGTGATGTCAGCGCATCTGCTAACATAACAACGCATCACCTGACGTAGTTAACAGCACACTCCCATTAAAAAGCAAAATCTGCCTGTTTTTGGCCTGGACCAATACTTTCCTAAAACATTAGTAATCTGCATATTAATTGTTTTCAGGCTACTCTGAATGTTTTGCTAAATCTTCTCAGAAATAATAACTGACAAACTTTTTGAATAAGACCTGCAAAAATGCGTTTGTGTTCAATCAAATGGTAGATTAATTTATAAATTATATAATTTATTTCTACTTTGAACATGAATATAACTGCTTTACTCAACTCTATATAATCTTTAAGTATTAAATAGTCTCAGCTAAGATACTACCCATGCCCACTCCAGTGATCTACTTTGTACCATTTTCAGTATTTGAAATGCATCTCTGATAAAAAGGAAGCAGCTTTTCAGAAAAGAACATAACAGAAAAAAAATAAGAGACAGATAAGACATTACATCATTAAATTATTCATCCCTCTCTATTTTAAAACTGAAAAAGAAACCTAGCAATTTTAATATGAGTTACAGAAATAATCTACAGGGAGTGAAAAGCATAAACAGCTATATGCTGTTGCAGGAAAGTTATCTAATAGCAGCAATTAGCCAGGATAATATTATTAAATTGCTATTATCTTTCAATGTGTATTAGGTTCCAAAAAGTGCTTTTTAAAGCACTTTACACAATGAATTGTTGCGTTGCTATCTACAACAGCTTTAGTGCACTTAGTTTCAGGTTACAGAAGAGATACATCTTTAGCATCGATTATATTGCGTTTCCTTTAACCTAAGAGCTTCCTTCTGCATTAAAGTTGTTATAGATTTTGCATATAGCCTTAAAAAGATATTAAGGTGTTGAAAATAAAATTTTAAGTTAATAGTAGTGAGGTCAGTGATAACACTTCCTTTCAAGGCCGGTCTAAGTTAAATTATTTGGTTTGCACAAATGTTAAAATTGTCACCTTAATGAATGAAACCACCTGGTAATAAAATTCAGTAGATGTAGTAGAACTCACCAATATACATCTTGAGGTTCAAGGTTAATTAATTTAGCAAAGGTATGGTGTGAATACAAAATACAGACCTTTTCCCCCAGTCCTATCTTTGTATTTGTATTTTATGTATGTCTCTTTATGTATATGTGATAAATTGCATTCATTCAGCTTGAGAAAACATTTCATATGTGATCTTGTAAAACTATGAATCATGGAGTACTAGACATTATGCATGTGACTGTGACCACTGCTTTGCAAAGATAAATTAATGTAATGTGTGGTGCTGTTGAAATGCCTGTAAAGTAATTCAACCTACAGTACAATTGGTTGACCACTAAATTTGTGGTGAATAAAGATAAATAACCAAAAGAATTAAAGCCTTGCTTTGCTTTTACTTTTTTTAAATAAAAATAATTTGTAATTTTAAGTTATTTTATCTTTTGTAGGTAGGGTTGCAACCTTTTGTATAAAAGAATACCATGATCAGTTGGGCCAATTACATAGGAGGGTCAGGTAAATGGGGCAGATTGTGAAACAGATTCTTGGGGATCTGGAAGAAAAAAGGTAGTATTGAAAATAAATTGGGTCAGATCAGGGGCGAAACAAGAGGTTATTATAAATTTATTGATGGCCAGGCCAGTAAAATACTGTCTGGGTGGCAACACTACTTGATTTTAAGTCCAGATATTAGATTTTTTATCCAGGAAATCGGGTATTAAGAGAGCTTTGAAAAATATTGTCTTGTCCTTGAAATTAAATAAGCTGCATAAATCCATACCGGCAGCAAAACAATCCTGCTGGTCTTATTTAATGTTAAATGTTTTTGAAGCAAACTTAAAGGGGTTGTTCACCTTTGAGTTAACTTTTAGGGGCCCATTTATTAAACTTCGTTTTTTTCTTGCCAATTTTTTTTTTTTTTAATAAAAACCCACATTTTTTGAGGTTTATTATACACCGAGGATGCTAAAATATTCCATCTCAAAACTGTCGAGGTCTTGCAGAAGTCAAGGGCAGAAGTCCCTAACATTGTTTCTCAACATTGTGATCTGCACTAGTGTGCACCTTCATTGTAACAGTATCTAACAGGATTTCTTCACTTGTTGCTCTCTCATAGGTGTATCCAAATGGTCTGCAAAATCACTGTAATATTTATTCTTGTTGTCTGATTTTATATTTATTTGTTTTAACTAAAAGAGAAAACAACAAAAAAAGGATAGAAAATAGCATGAGTAAGCAATGGTGTACAATGTTTAGGTAATTCATGTAATCCTGCTGGGTCTGTACGTTGGTATATATACTCCTTGTAAACTGCTGCATGCATTTGTAATGCTATATAAATTAAATAAATACAATACAATTTAAGGATTATGGCACATGGTTTAGTTAAGATCACCAAGCTGTAGAGACAAAATAACTGGATATTGTATGCACAGTATTTATGGATAATATTTCTTACAATAGTGATTTCACAGTCCATGATTATTACCTTTAAAGACAACTGTCTGAGTGTTCTTCTGATATTCTGGCCAATAGCAGGTAATGGTGACTTTTCCAACATGAATAAAAGCTATGCATATCATATGCACATGTATATATATATATATATATATATATATATAGATAGATATATAGATATATATATACTCCAAATCCAATAAGGTCCGCACTCTCAGGGCTTTTGTAAAAGAAAAAAGAAATTAATTTGCAAAGTTACAGACTGACGTTTCGGCCTGGTCCCAGGCCTTTCTCAAAGTATATATATATATACTGTATATATATATATATATATAAAATTGCATTTTGGAATGATGATATATCCAAAATACCCAGAAACACAGTGTAAGTGGAACTTATTCTCACATTTCTGTCCTTTTTTATGTTACAAAAAACGGAATAACAAACCCAGCTGGCTAATTTTTATTTCTTTTCCATTTGATTCCTGTATTGATGGAAACATTTACCAACACCCTCATAAGCCAGTCATGCTTTTCCTTAAAAACCTGATCTATACCAATAATCCACGGTACATCAATGTTTTTTTCTTCAAATTTTGTATTTGTGTGAAATTTGGAAACATTTTGCATTATCTTAGAGGGGTTGTTCAGCTTTTATCTTATAAGAGCACCAGGTTGGAAAAGATGTAATTGCTGTTCCGTCCTTGGACTTTCAGGCCATTGTAAATTGAGAAGAACAAATAAGGATGGTTTAGTATGCCTCTGAGATAAATATGCACTCTGATACCCTTCTGCTCCTAGTATAGATGCAGATAATAAATTCTCCTATCATGTGGCAGATTAAGGGTTAAGAAATAAGAGAAATGTGTAAGCTAGTACAAAGTCCATATACAATACCTATAAATTAGTCACCTGTGGTCAGGTTAAAAGTTGTAGTGTGTCTAGGGCTAATCCATTTGAGGAACAACAGGGAAAAAAAGAGAAAGTAAGAAAAAAGTAATATAAAATAATACATAAGACCTATCATTACAGGACCTATCTTTCAAATGGTGTAAAAGTATTTACACCAGAAGAAATTTGTAAATGGTGTATTTATAATGCTGTATTTCTCCTTACATGTCATTTGATGCTGTCTATCCTGATCACAGAAACCATCCATTAAAAATAACTGGGCTTTGTTTTTTAAAGGTGTGCATTTCTTTTTTTTTTATTCAGATTGCAGGATTTTATGTAATTATTTTACTCCACCTCAGACTTTTCATAAACCATTACAGTCAATAGCAATTCAATTCCTGCAAAAATGCACAATATCAGTATAACTATGGCTCATTTTTAAGATCATAGTTCTACAACATGGAGACAATGCCATGTAGATCAAAATGGCAATGCACCATTGTAGATTGCTCTAGAATATTCCCTATAATTGTGAAAGACTGAGGTCAAACATGAATGAATTGAATTTATGTTTTAGAATAAATTGGGTAAACCCCTTTTATGGTTGCTTATTCAGTGTTGTGAATTAATGTATTTCTTCCTCTTACATGTAGCTTTAACATGATGTTTTGATATTGTTTTGGTTGTGTAGGGAGGTAGTACAGAATCCCTGCACTTACCATCCTCCTGCAGTAGTCCTCTGTAGTGGAGGAGGCACTGTCTGCTGTAAGCCATTGCCTAGCAACCAGGTACACAGGGGCAAATTCACTAAAGCGTGGAAATGCGCTAGCGTTGCCTTCGCTGACATTCGCTGCACTTCGCAGGGTGAATTTTCGCCAGCGCTGGCGAAAATTCACCTTGCGAAGTGCGGCAAACATTAGTGTAGTAGCGCTACCGTTGCGTCACCAGGCAAAGCGCATTTACGCTAGCGTTGCCTAATTTGCATACTGCGCAAACTTAAGCGTATAATAGAGCTGTATGTTGCAACCACTACATTACACTACACAAGCCCATGAAACCTTTAATAAATAAAATAAAGTTGTTCTATTGCCCTAAACATGTTCCCCCTATATATTTGAGTTGCCATATGTTGGGAAATGTAGGGGGGGGGGAATGAGGGTAACCCAAAAAAATTTTTCACTCTTTTTCAGACTATCACCCAACGAAAGGTAAAAGATGCCAGCATCTTTTGGGACTTTTCTAGCGTAAGAGGTAAGGTTAACAAAAATTTTCATCTTAGTGAATTAGCGTAGTTATGTCCCTTCGACAGTGTGCAAATTCGCCTGGCGTAAGGGTGCGAAATTGTGCAAGTCTATCTACTTCGCTAGGGAATTTTCACCAGGGACACTGTTAGTGAATCGGCAAAGTTGCAAATTGACATCACGCTGGCAAATTAGTGCTAGCGTTACACGCTTTGCACTTTAGTGAATTTGCAACAGTCTGCATAGAAAGATACTTGAGAGCTGCCAGTGGGCCCAGAGAGATAGAAGGCCCCACCAGGAACTTTATTTCATAGTTAGAGAGATAGTTTGCACTGGTCATAGTTAGTTAGTGAGGTCCCATTGCCACTTGTTAGGAGTGTTGTATGCATTAGTTCCCCCTTTACTTTCTTTGATTTTATATAAAGAGTTATTTAGTTTACCAAATACTATGGGGCAGATTTACTATTGGTTGAATTCGAGGGTGTATTAACCCTCGAATTCGACCAATTGCATTGTGGTCGAATATCGAATTTGAAGGGTTTTAGCGCAATTCGATCGAATAAAAAAAAGAAAATCGAATGATTCGAACTATTTTATTCGATCTAAAAAACTTTAAAAAACCCTATGGGAACTTCCCATAGGGTTTAATAGCAATTCGGTAGGTTTAATCTGGCGAACTAGGCAGTTGAATGAAAATTTAAAGGGCAAGTAATTTGACTGTCGAATATTCGAATGTTCGAATAAAATATTATTGAAAGTGGCCACAAAACATCTTCGAAAATTCGAATTTGAATCTTTTTGAGAATTCGATCGAATTTCGAATCATTCATGTGAATTTATTAAATCTGCCCCTATGTGTGTGCATTATTACTGTGTCCTAGTGGGGGCCACCTGTAGGTGCATTCCCAGATACCACTAGGTAGAGGCGCAGTGTTAATAAGTACCAGGTACCCAATCTCTCCCAATACCACCAGGTAAGTGCCACATGTGGAGGGTAACACTGACAGATGGAGTGTCAATAGGGTTACATATGTTTTACAATAATGATTTAAATAAGATCATTTTAATGTTCAGATTATTGTAAAATATTATGGATTCTTGGTTTGCTTTTTCATCTAGATGTTTATGTGAGTATCCCTTCACATTGTTCTTTCATTCTAGATACCTCTTTTTGTGACTTCCTGAAATCAGTCTTGGTTCTAAACTGAGACTGAAGCACCAATCAGGTGGTGTATAGAGTATAAGAACTAGAGTCATTGTATTATTTCTGTTAGTTTCTCTTCTTAATAGACCCTTCTAATAGACTCTTCTGTAAATCTGAATGTCAATCTTTGTTGTGCTATAAGTGAGAGTAAATTTCACAGGAGAATGAAGACTATTTAGCTGCACAACAAAGTCAATTAGTTCAGTTGAATTGTCTTTCCAGTTAATGAACAAGTCATTAATTTAGTGGTTGAAAAATGAACTTGTGTTGATCATATTAGGGGAAAGTTATAGTTGTCCTTAAGCTAATTCATTAGAAATAATCATATGTTGAAGCAACATTTGATCCCAGTTGTAAATAAAATGCATTTTTAAAAAGAAAGTATAGTTACGGGACCCTTTATCCAGAAACCTGTTATCTAGAACGTTCCCATAGACTCCATTTTAATCAAATAATTTTTTTTTAAAATTATTTCCTTTTTCTGTTTTATGATAAAATATTACCTTTGCTTGAACCAATTATGATAGATAGACTTAATGCTTACTGAAGGCAAAACTAGTTGGGTTTCATTCATTTTGAAATTATTATTTAGAAGTTAAAGCATGTGGCTCCAAATTATGGAAAGATCCCTTATCTGTAAAACCCCAAGTCCTGAGCATTCTGGATAACAGATGCCACACCTGCAGTTACAAAAATAGATCTGAGAAATACTATGTGAATGAGGAAGCAAATCATCCAGCAATCTGTATATTGTCCACATCGGGATTGTAGTTCAGGTATGGGTCCTGTTATCCAGAATGCTCAAGATGGGGGTTTCCAGATAAAGGATCTTTCATAAATTGGAAACATAAAATAGACCTGGTTTTTCTCCAATAAGGATTTATTTTATCTTAGGTTTAAATGCAAGGTACTGTATTATTACTAAAGAGAAAAAGGACATTATTTTTAAAAATGTGAATAATTTGATTAAAATTTAAGTCTATTGGAAATGGCCATCTGTAATTTGGAGGTTTTTTACAGTAGGTAAAGTAAGATTAGATCAGATGAGATTTCTTACACAGTACAGATTTGTAACCTGCCATATGTCACTGGAACCCCAAACAAGTCATTCACATTGCAGTAAATTTTGTGAATTTTAATAACTCAATGCCTTTAACCCATATATTCCAGTGAGGTTCTCTTATTTGACATTGGCATCTGATGTTTAACAAAAAACCCTGTTTTTCCTTTTTAAATACATGCACTTG
>CM044439.1:89617589-89635324 GCA_024363595.1 Xenopus borealis
TTTTTCATTTTTATTTAAATTATTTTTTAATACCTGCCAAAACAATGTATAGATGAAAGGATTGTGCCCTGTTAATCCTAAATCTAAATCGAATAGTATTGTCAAAGTAATACCCTGTTGCAGTGATCTTAGGAGACAAGGAATCTGCATGAGAAATATGGGGGAAAGGCAAGCTTTTTCTTCTTATGCTGAATATCAAAAGCAGATTGAAGTGTGTCTCATCTGTAACTGAAAGACCAAGTATATAATTTGACAAAACAATACCCACCATAAATGTAATATCAGTAAAGTTGCAAGTTGAACATTGAAGTATTGATGTCTAGATATTACATTTTTATGGATTTTTGTACAGGAGGAAAACACAAGTGATGATGGATAACAGAGCTTTTGTCTGTCCATTTTCAAAGCCTTTAAAAGTGAACTAAAAATTCAATACATTCTCAGTTCATGAGATTAATTTGTTTTGCAGCTTCATCTTATCCTTCAGACTGCAGCAGTTCCAAAGTACCTCCTATAGGAACATTCTGTGGTTTGTAATAAACTGTAATAAGAAGAAAGCTGCAGAGCTCAGCACACTCACACTGAACTCATCATAATGCAGCCAACATTAAAGATAATGCAGATCACTAAATGTCACAGATTGCATTGAAACTAACCAGATCATTTACAGCACCACTGATGAAAGTACTTAATAGTTCTCATTCACTGACTGTCCCCAGTCTGAAGCCTTGTTTTGTCGCTACAGTACATACATTTTTTCTCAATTGTACTACACAAGATTGATGTTTTTGTACTTGTTCTTTATAATGGCTTCTGTGCATGGTACCAAGTTGCAAAAGGCTCTACCATTCCAACTAGCTGAGTGATTATCTACAATTAAAATAATGGCACTTCTATCTTCAGCACTTTAATAAATTATCTTTTAAAGGGTCACAACACCCAAGCCTGCAACAGCTCTACATTCCCTTTGCTCACTTTAATCAACTTAATGAAGCCAAAAATTAACTTATGTCAACCTGTGATCAGCTGAAGAGCCTATCCAATAGCTACACTCTCCTGTGATTTTGTTCAAGCCAATCAAAAGTATTTACAATCACCATGTTGAGCCAGTAAACATTTTGTTTGCACTAGATTTAGAAGATGGAACTTTCAAAAATGAAACCTTCTTTTATATTCTAACTTGTTATTACGCAAATGTTTTATGCCAAAGTGTAGCTCTTGAAACATATAATCCACTTAACATTTTTAGGATCAATACCTTAACAACAGAATTTCATACATGGGTGTTGAGGGGTGTTCCTTCTGAGAAACAGTAGCAAGCCTCAGAACAATAACTATAGTGATGTATAACAATGATATCTTTTAAATGTAGTGAATGAAATACTGTACGTATTTCTGTTGCAAGCTGTGAATGCAATGACAAATTGGATAAAATAGATCAAAGGTAAAATGCATTATACAATTGTTTTGAAATTATGATATTCTTGGCTAGTGATGGGCGAATCTATCCCGCCAAAAATTCGCGAATTTGGAGCGGAATTTGCGAATTGGCGGAAAATTCACGAAAGAGTCGCATCGCGATTTTGACATGCGTTGCATCGCTTTTGGTGCGTCGTGTCATTTTCGGTGCGACTCCAGACAATTTTTGGAAGGCGAATTTCGCTTTCAGGCCTGGACTGAGGCAGGGCGAGGACTCGAAGGGGCAGACCAGAAAATTTTAGAGTTGGAAAGTAAATTGAAACCAAAATTGGTGCAGTTTAGGGGCTGAATTAGGGAGTATTACAAATTTACAGGATAGTATGTGTAGAGGACAAGAGGAATCCTTCCCCTGTTTTTCTGTCTGTGTTATCATCCAGCCCAGTTACAGGCTGGAGAGGGATCCAATTGGCTGGGCACCCCAGTACATTCTTGGGAGAGAGGGTGTGCCTGCCTGGAGCCAAAAGTACAGAGTCTTCAGGAGAGCTGAAGAAAGTCAACACGTATATGTCGGGTACAGAGAAGCTGTTAACTCTGTGGAATCTGTGGAGGTATACATATTGAGCCCAGCCTGTCCCCTACCAATCTGCTAAAGACTCAGAAGGAGAAAAGTGTCACTGTTGAGATTTATCCTGTTGCAGAGCTGCCTGTAATCTCCAGTGTGATTGTCTTTGAGAGTACCCCGGTGTGTGAGCCACCCAAGAGAGGATACTGGCAAGGATACAAGCGTGGGGCCCCAAAGTGAAGACAGCTCATTTATATTTACCTACATGGAAGCTGTAGGTACTTTTGGGAAAGGTAGCTGGGGAATAAGAGCTCTGGGGAAGGGATATTTCATTTGAACTGTGTGGTTATTAACCCCTTCTAGAGGATTGGGACTTTCATATCAAAAAGGACTGTGTTGGAGCATCTGTTAAGTACCTTAAAGTCATTTAGGCAGTGTCCCATGGGTCTCCAGTGTAGGAGTGCATGGTGTATTAGTTTGTCCAAGTTTACTAAAGTTATATGAAGTTTATATTTGTTCATTATTAATATGTAACTGTGACAGCACTGCCAGCAGCGTATTCTGAATTTGTGCTGGTTAAATGTTAATTATTTATTAAAAATAAAGAGCTACTACAGGAAACAAATGGAAAAAATGCTGGTTTCAGAAACTGATACCCATTCCTACTGCCTACTCAGAATAGCCAAAGTCATTTACTTATTATTCCTCTCATTTTTCTACTCCCTGATGCATTATTGTGGTTTATTCATGTAATCCCACTCTTTTCCATTTCTCTATAACCGACTTGTGGTGTTCTGTTCCAGAATGAATATCTGTTAATTCTTTAAGACAAACCTTATGAACTATGCTCAGAGAACAGATGTGCTGTAGCATGGCTTTTGTTCTGTTTGTTACATTGCTGAAATCACTGGTTTTTATTCCAGGGTTGAATTACTGAAACTGTTCAGTATTTCAATTTAAACATGTTCTTATCTGAAATATGTGCATCAATAACTGCTGTTTTTGCTGATTTTTTTTTCCCTGTGTTTCATTTATTAGAGTAATATTGTTTATGAATAAATATTTATGGTCCTTTTAATTCCCCGATTAAAAGAACTTCACTTAATGGTACTTGGGCAGCTGAATAATCATTAAAAAGTATGTTTGGTCTCCCTCAATACTCACTGAAAAAGGCATCTTCTCATCAATAGGGATGTATGCCATTTTTTACCTTAAGCAGGTGGGAATAGGAGAAAAAATGTTTTTCCTGTAAATATAAAAGCTAGTAATGTTATTGTTTTGGTAATACTGACATTTTCCATTAATTAATAGGCTCAACCTACATCAGCAGAGCTAGTCCATGAATACAATCCACTTAAGTGTCATTTATTCTTAAATACTCTAAAAGTATATATGTGTGGGTGGGCACTTTCTTTACTATATGGATGAAGATGAGAAGAGATGTGCCAGGATTAGCGTCTAATCAGCAAATTCTAAGTACCTAAAGATGATACATGGTGTAGAACTGTAATAAGGGACAGAATGTTCACTGGTTCTGACAATCCAAAAGAGAACGTGAAACCTAAGACAGACAAGGCAGAGGTCATGGTAGGTAAATTAGATTCCCAATTATGGTACATGAAAGATCAGGATTGAACAGATTACAAAGAAATAGAAGGGCAGATGTCAAAGCAGAGAACACACAGGTCAATCAGGGCATGTACATGTGGACATGAAATCCTGTGTTTGTATGTATGTTTAAATCATCTTAGTGTAATTATCATCAGCTATGAAACATATTACCAGAATTTAGAATTCAATTATGTTTTGCTTTAGGAGTCATCAGTGGATAAACATTACAAAGCAGATATTAAGGTTTATTAAAAACCTTAAGTGCAGTTGCTCTATGAAAAACCCTGTTTTAAATGCAAGGAAACCCTACTGCCCCCCCGGATCCAGGCATTAACACAGCAGCTCGTGTGAATCCCTACAGAGCAAAAAGAACAGTATGCATCACTTGCATGCCAAAACTTTCTTTTGTTCATCTGCATTTGTTCACTTATATTTTCATTGGATTGATTCTTTGAGTTAGTCATGCTATGGGAGAAAAAATAATTAATAATGATTGGTGTTTTAGTTTTATTTTATAATGGTTTTGAGGATATTTTTTCTGTAATGTATAACTTAAAGAACGTTCATTCATGGTTTTAATTAGAAAGCATACTACTCTACACTGATAAAGTGTTATTGATGCCACTGCAAATTACAGGGCACTTTGAATGCCTGTGCAACATGCATATTGGATAATGGATGTAAATCTACAACATTGAATAAAGGGTCTACTGCCTAATCTTTACCGGCTCCTGATCTTGGCTTAAAAACTGACACTGCCAGTCCAAATGTAAAAATTTAAATTTCCCAATAAAAGGAATAGGAAAGCCATCTGCATACAATACAAATGTTAAAGATATTGGTCAGTGACATTCCTGAAGCAACTTCACAGTCTAAAAAGAAGCACAAGAATGTTAATATGGAACAGAACCTCTGCCTGAATATTAATTGATGTTGCACATAATCATGGATTAAATTTAATCTTCTAAATAATATGCAGTGGGAATTGAGAGCACATAAAAAACTTACAATCAAGAAGGCACACAGAGGTCACCCCAGCTATTTATATGTAAGGCTTCGCCTCCCTCAATGATCCACATTGTCTAGTGACTTTTGTGCAAACCAGTTATCCGACACATATGCTTCTTAGCTTGGCATGAAAACAAGCAATGTCACCTTAGTGTCACAAAATCAGATTTTACTGAATAAGATCACAAATGAAAGCTATAACCTTGGTTTTTATCTGTTAGTTATAATATTGTTACTGTCATTGTGAATAAAACTGTTGAGGTTTGATTAAACTTGATCTTTCCCTGAAAAGGCAAAGGTATCAGAATGCATCTGTAAATGACACAAACAATGCACATCTCATAAAACCTGTCTATGAATGTCGAAAAAATAAGAAAAGGAATTTGCTGAGAAAGCCTGCAAAAATTTGTCATATACTGTAGTATCATAGTTATAGTTACATCATGTAAAACATTAGATAGACCCTACTTACAATGTCTATGTGCAAGCAACTGGAAATAAGACTCCCCTCAATGAGCAAAAAATGTTTGTTAAAACATATTGTTATCTAATGAGCTGATTTATTTTTAATATATTTTTACTACAATTCAAATTTTGATTTGCTAAATGTTGTTCTCAAAATTTATATAATGCTTTTTAGTGGCTGAACAACAGAAATGGGACTCTAAAGGAACTTTAGAGGAAGGAGCCTTGATGGTGATAGGAATAGCAGGCAGGAAAGGGGGGGTGTTAACAGTGGTAGGTTTCGATTGGTAGGAGGGGTGAGTTGCACAGGAAGTGAAGTCAGAATAGGGTAGGCTATTAGTGAATGAAAGGAAGATGAGGTCCCTTTTTATCTGTTTGAAGGCAAGAAACATTGCCCCACCCACCCACCATTTGGGTAGACTGAGTGATGGGGCACTGCTAACGTATATTGTCAAAATAGTGGATTGTAACCTTCTTGAACAAGGGTCCCATGCAGCTGGTGCACAACAGTTGCCTGCTCACACTTGCCTACCTGATGATGATGCTGCAGCCATAGCTGGTAGTTTTCTTAGTTGACACGCATTGCAATATTCTGGCTATAACATGTATATTCCATGTTATTGGTTAAAAATGATGTACTTTATTCTATTGTCTGCTCATAAAAGATGTGGCCTGTTTTATCTCCTCCTGAATGTCATTGTTGTCTCAAATAAGGGGTGTGTTGCAGGAGGATTTAAGGGGAAGCAAAGGGGGCATGTGGTGAGTAAGATACCTGCCAGTTGATGCTACATCAAGAAGAAACCTGTTTATCTCTTACAGTTAAAACTACACATCATATAACAAAAATTATTTTATAGCTTTTTTAAATCTCAAAAGTCTATATCAATTAATCAACAAAAAAGTGTTTTTAATTTACTGCCTGCAACCCATGATTGCAACAGTAAAAAAAATATATATAAAAAAGGTAGATCTGTGAGTATGTGGCTATATTGGACTATTTTCAGGATACATGATTCAATGCTGTCATCTGTGACTATGACTCTATTTGTCAACTGAATAGAAATACATTTCTGAGAGAGAGTGATTCAAAGGAGAGGAAATGAGCATAGCTTTATACAGTATGTATACAATCTGAAGTATACTGGAGATTGTTTTTTTCTCAAAAAAAAGAAAATGTCAAGTGCTTATTCAAAAAAAATGTAACATATGCATGTGTTTTCTTCATCTTCCCAACAATAGACAGAACAAAACAAAGAACATAGTACACTTTTTCCACATTTTAATAAATAATAATCAAGTTACCAACAGGAATTTAATCCAATATTTTTGTCCAAGACAGAGTGAGACATATACACTCTATACAGTATGTTCTTCATTATCACACAATGTATATAGTAAAGACCTAACAGTGATAGATTTCTTGATCGTTTTGTTCTGAAATAGGGTTGGAAGAAGCACATTTTTTTTATAAATTCATAAGTTGTGGTGGTTTAGTTTAAATGGCCTGTTCATAACATTCATGACATTTCTGGTTATGACAAATTCATGCAGTTAATTTGATGTGTACAAATAATCTCTGGCATGAGGATCATTGTGGAGGACAGATGTTCTTGAAGAAATTTGAAGAAAAGCATTGGGAGATGAAGAAAGACCCTATGAATGAAGAGTTGGGCATAAATAGGGTGTTAAGTTAGTTGGCAAGTAATGTTAATTGATTTTTGGGCTAAAACGTGTCTATTTATGGAATTAGCACTTAAAACAGAAAGTAAGAATATTACACAGTTTGTGATTTTGAATGCGGAATTATGTATTACTGAATGCATGTATTAATATAGTACAATTATACATTAGTGCACAATATATTTTCATTTAACAGATAAGGTATTGTGCACTGTTAACAAAAACATGCAATAATGCAATTTTATTACACCGTGGCTTGATAGTCACAAAATTTCAGATTTTTTTGAGTTTTATTTGCATAAAAACTATTTGAATATTACACAGTTTGTGATTTTGAATGCGGAATTATGTATTACTGAATGCATTTATTAATATAGTACAATTATACATTAGTGCACGATGTATTTTCATTTAACAGATAAGGTATTGAGCACTGTTAACAAAAACATGCAATAATGCAATTTTATTACACCATGGCTTGATAGTGACAAAATTTCTGAGTTTTTGACTTTTATTTGCATAAAAACAATTTGCAGGAAAGTGCAGCATTTCCTGAGAGTAGATGTATAACACAATATTTAGATTATGCATTGATTCAATTGAAAGTTTGTATACTCCACTTTCTTTGTTTTGGCGTTCTATCTATGATGAATCTTGCGTCGGGAGTATAATTACTTTTTGGACTATTTATTCACAACAAAGTCCATTGCTGTTTTTCATAAACATCTCATTTAAATTTGAAAAATATAAACAAGTCTGGTATCTTGTTCTTCAAATCATATTTTGTGCATTACTATGGAAACCCAGTTAATATTCCGCTCACCGTTTATACCCACCTCAAATTCATTTAAAAGTATTATTAGACAAGTCTGTCCATTGAAAATATATTTGCAGGAAATTGTAAAAGAGGCTCAGGAGTAAGTGCACCTTTTTTGTCTAAGAAAAAAATAAAGTGATGATGAAGAGGTGTAAGTCAATCCAAAAACCATAAATAGTAGTAGGTGAGTGAAATTGTTGAGCAAACTATAAATAAGTAGCTTTATTGGTGAGAAGACATTGATTCTGATTTAAAGAGACATATAGAGGCAAAGAGCAAAATAAAAAAGAATGAAATTGGACAAATGTCCAGTAGCTGTCTGCAACTCTTGATAATTCAGTCTCTGCTGGGGTGTTGGGGCAGACAATTTGAAGGACATCAACTGTTTTCCCCCCTTATTTATCAATGCATTTTCCATTTGTGGGGGGGGGGAAACAAAAAATTGTTTCACTCTGATTTTTTTTTTACTTTTACCCGACAACCATGAAATCTTGAGATTAGTATCAAGAGATCTTCGGGACTTTTCTCATTGACTTATATGCAACCCCGGCAAGTCTGAGATGTTGGTTTTTCTGATTCTGGCTTTTTTCATCTTAGAGGTATAATAAATCAAATCTATCAAAGGAGCTGTCTATTATTTACTTTAAAGGGAACCTGCCACCCTAAGAAATAATTCAAAATTATTTTTATCATGTTACTTGAGCAAAATAAAACTTACTTACACTACATTTATTATTTAAATGTTGTATCCTTCAGTCTTCAGGAATTACACAATCACAGCACGCAGGCAGGAGCCATTTTGTGGACATTGTTTTTTAAACAATTTGCGCATCACCCCAAAATCTTGTGTATTTGCCTGAATGGGGGACCTAACGCCCACACACATTGCTCTTCACAATTATAGAGTGTGAGCAGGGAGGGGGAATGTGGGGAGAGCAGTGACATCTTGTAAGGGTTGAATGGAAAGTGAAAGTAATTGACTGCCCCACCTCTATGCCCTAGGCATAAAGGTGGGGCAGTCAATTACTTCTCTCATTTTTCGAGCTTAATTATACCCTGTCCTGATAATAACTGAAATTCGAAAACACACCATCTAAAACCTGTCAAGGTCATGTAGAAGTCAATGGCAAAGGTCCCTTCAACCATTTGAAGATGTTAATAACTGTCATGATGTTCAAGTTTGTGTTTGTGGGATGTTCGAGTCTTTTCTTAAATTAGAAACCATTTGAGTTTGTTCAATGTTTTAAAAAAGCTCACACAGCTGACATTAGATAAATAACCCCTTAATTGTCATAGCAATTGCAGCTCCTTTGCTTACAGTATTATAACTGCATTTTACATGCCAACTGTCAGTCATCTAGAATGGGTTGGATTATGATTTAAATGGACTGTTTTTATTATATTGTGTTTAACAAAGCCAGGTTTCACCCAATAACAATGGTGTATTTGCATTATTGTTTGGAGTCTAGTCTTGATGGGTATGTTGGTTCCTCAAGTGGAGTGGGGGGGTGGGGCTTAAAGCTCACACCACTGTCTAGGCAGCATTTTATAAACTGTATTCAAACTCTAAAGTGCCTATCCTACATGACTTATAATTTAATCCTAGTTCTGAAGGCACAGAGACATAAGATACCACATATTAAAATAGTCATTATAATGGATTCCAAGTCAGGCTTCACTAAAACAAACAGTCTCATTATTCAGTATATTTATTGTCTCCCTTCTATGTTTTTAAGAGATCAAGAGTGCATTCTTTGTTTTTATTATTAAATGGTTTTCTTTTTTTCTCTACTCTAAGCTTCAGGTTAACTGTGTATAATGTGTTCTAAACTGTAGTCAGCAAACAAAACAATGTTATAATAATGATTTATTAGGTTATTAAAAAGCATTCTTCAACAGATCTATCTTACTTTCATTTTCTGGATTCTGCAATTGCTGAATGACACTGAACTGCATAATTGAAATCTATTGTCTCTGTGCATTCTTACATGTCTATTTTTAACATTTAAATGCTTCAAGTCATCGTTTAATAAACAAATTGAGGCTATAATTACCTATAAATACATAATCCACCGTATGTATATGTTACAGCTTACTTTTATTGACTTAGTCCATTATTTCCTGAAATACAATTTGTCTTGCTCTTTTTTACCTCCATGATAGAGAGGCTTTTTGTGAAAATAAAGTGTATTTACTGCTTCAAAATAATGGTTAAAAAAACTGCCAGAAATAACTGTGCCTAAATGGGTAGATACTTGCTATAAAACTCAGCGTTTAAAGATCAGTGCGTGTAACAGAATATTCAACAAAATAAATCTACAAAAACAAAAGTAGAATAAAAATATTCTGGCAGGTATGAAATGTATGGAGAATCTCTTCTTGATTCTAAAGGGGATGTTCAGTTTTTTGTAACTTAGTTTTAATAGGATGCAGACAGCTGTATTTATAGGTATTTTAATTTTAATTTTGTCTTTGTGGTTTACAAATCACTGTTCAAAAGCAAAAACTCAACTAACAAGAACCTTTCCCTCCAAGTTAAATGCCCTCTAAGTTACATATATGTATTGTATATTGTTATGATTTATATCACTATTCTATTTAATATTCTATCCATATTCTATTTTCCAATTATTCAAAAGTGCCTATTCTACACAACTTATATTTTAATTCTATTTCTGGAGGCATAGAAACTAGAGAATCATTTTTTTTTTGCCAGACATGGACTCACAAAGAAAATCCAAGTTTCACCATTTACAATTCTTTTGCGCAATGGTGAGAAAAATGTGCTTTTTCGCTGCATTTCTATACTTCTGCACATATCCTCTGCACTCCAACATCCATCAAACTATCCTGAAATTGTAATCTCCTCTTCACTTCATTACCCTCTCTTAACTGAAGCACTGTCTTGTATTGTTAAAACTCTTAACCCCTCTCAACCCATCAAACAATACAATGCTCAATGTCAAATCTAGGTCACACCTTGTCTCTCTTTCCTTATTACTGTTACTTGCAGCTGGGGACATCTCCCCAAACCCTGGTCCCACTCATTCGTTCCTACCATCACCTATTCCCACTTTCCTGTCTCTAAGACCATACACACTTCTAATCCTGCAAACCTTATTCACATAAAGGCAGCACCTGCTCTATCTTTTTCATGTGTCCTCTGGAATGCTCGCTCAATCTACAATAAACTCACAGCAGTCCATGATCTCTTTATATCCAAATCTCTTCACCTTCTGTCTATCACTGAAACATGACATGGAGGCTTGTCACTTAGTCACACTCCTAGACAGTATGGCTGTCATGGCAGTTGGGTTGGATTTCTTCTCTCCCCCAAATGTAGGTTTCACAATCTAACCACACCAAATTCTCTTTTCTACACTTCTTTTGAAGTCCACAGCATACCTTTGTTTTCTCCAATCTCTCTGCCTGTTGCTGTCATATATTGCCCCCTGGATCCCTACTCTATTTTCTTGGATCACTATGCTGCTTGGCTTATCTCCAGCGAGACACCTGCTCTCATTTTAGGTGAATTAAAAATTCCCATTGATAACTCTGCTTTTCTTGCCACCTCTAAACTCCTCTCTCTAACAACTTAATTTCTTAATTTGGTCTCTCTCAGTGGACTGACTCAACTATTCACATCAAGGGTCATGCTCTTGATCTTATATTCTGACACCCATCCAACCTTACTAACTCTCCCTACCCCCTATATGACCAGCACCTACTGTCCTTTCAGATAACACTTTCACCTGCACTCACAATAATCTCTCTCTCCACCCACACATATAGAAACCTTAATGCAATTGATCCACAACAAATATCAACAGTATCAGCACAATCCATCTCTCATAGTAACAATATTTCCTGTCCAAATAGAGCAGCTTCTCTCTACAACAATGCTCTTTAAACTCTCTCAACTCCCTTGCTCCTTCTACCACCCAACACAGCTGACCAGCTAAACCCCAACCCTGGCACACTAGTGAAACCTGGTACCTCAGAAGATGTAGTAGATCTGCTGAACGATGGTGGAGAAAGTCACAAACTGATCCTGACTTCATCCACTTCAAATTCATGATCTCCTGCTACAATCTAGCTCTATCAATAGCTAAAGAACAGTACTTCTCTTCTTTAATCTCCACTCTGTCCTCTAAACCACAGCAACTGTTTGCCACATTTAACTTTTTCTTTAATGAAAAAATCGATCTCATTAGACTGAGCATAACTTGCAGTCTGCTCACATCCACTTTACAGTTCTTCACCCCAGCAACACAAGAAGAAGTTAGCAAACTTCTAGCCTGCTCAAAACCCACAACATGCTCCTTTGACCCCATACCCTCTCTCCTCCTTTATCCAATCTCTAATACACTCTCTCTTGCACTTACCCACCTATTCAACCATTCACTCTCTACTGGTACTTTTCCATCCTTAAACATACAAGCACTAATCACTCCTATCCTCAAATAACCTTCACTTGTTCTCAGCTGTCCCGCTAACTATTGTCCGGTTTCCCTTCATCCAATCCCATCCAAATGACTGGAAAGGCTTGTTTACAAACGCCTGATCCAGCATCTTATTCACAACTCCCTTCTTGACCCCCTACAATCTGGCTTCCGCTCATCAAACTCAACTGAAACTGCACTCTCCAAAGTAACAATCTTTTACTGGCAAAGTCTAAAGATCACTATTCTATACTCATCCTTCTAGATCTCTCAGCAGCCTTTGACACAGTTGAACACCCACTCCTATACTTTGGCATTCATGACACTATTCTTTCATGGTTTACAGCTTATCTGTCTGACCTGCCTTCTATAAATTCTACTACATCCCCTCTCTCTGTTGGAGTTCCTCAAGGCTCTGTTCTAGGCCCTCTGCAGTTCTCGCTCTATACTACTTCGCTAGGAAAACTTATTCAGTTGTCTGGACAGTATCACCTCTATACTGTTGACACCCAACGACTTGTCTTCTCCTGACCTCTTTCCTTCTGTCCGTTGACTTTAATGCATTTACTTAATTCATTTAATGCATTTACTTAATTAATTAATTAATTTAATTTATCCAAGTGGGTCACAACCATTAAAACAGCACTGAATACTTTAATGTTGTCTTGTATGTTAAACTCTCCTAGTCATTTTACTGTATCTTACCAGTTAATTTATGAATAGTTATTGTTTATTTCTGCCACAGAGGTTTAGACATAATTAAATGAGGCATGACAGTTTAAAACTAAAAACATATTCTATCCATTCAGATTCAGGGAGACAACCATGTAGGGATAATAGTGATAAAAAAGGACACATTGACAGATTCCCCATGCCCTTTTACTAAGAGGAATGAATATAATTATTCACTATTCCTCTCAAAAAATATTAATAACCAATTGTTTACTGATGGGAAGACACTTGTATGTCAGTAATTGCTATTGCCGTTCATTTAAGTCATTTTACATAAGTAAGGTGCCAAATTGAGCTAATTAGAGATATGTTACCATTTGAATAGATTATAAATGAAATATTTCTGAGAACTTGGAATTTCAGAAAAACACAGGAATATTTTAATTTTATAAAGAACACTATATACTCTGTAAACACTATAGAGAACTTGTATTTGTGGTTTGTCCAATAGTGACTTATCAATATAGGAACTGAGGTTGAGAAAAAGACAGAGGTGTATTAAATTACTAAGGCCATTTATCCAGAGGAGCACAAACAAGCACATGCTCAATGGGACATCAGACAATTAATTTAAAAAGGAAAAATCAATAAATTCCTTTTTAGCCTCAACATGGCACCACTTGGGTTACCACTTCCTATTGTACTTCCTTCTGAATTACAATAAGAGCCTGAGCTAATGCAATTAGACATATACAAGGACCCATTTAATTTCCGATCATAATGCCAGGGTATTAGACCACAATTAAATATGGTCACTATGATAATGTATGTAGGAGGCAAATGGGGTAAATTATTTACAAAGGACTTGAATGCTACATTTGGTACAAATGTATTCCTTTTGGCTAATTGCAAACTTGTATTTAACCCATATATCAGGCAGTATGTGCAGGGATCAGGAGGGCCCTGTGCCTGTCTGTACAGATTAGGGTGGTTTCTAAATAATTGGTTTCTGGGTTACCATACCTCGATCACCTTTACACCATTTGTTATGTTTCATATCAAAAGTTTTGACTGGTTAACATGGTGCAAAACCTTCAACTGAGACTATAATATTTAAATATGGTAACTCTACAATGGGAGCTCTAAACTTAAAACATAATGCAGCACTGATCTGTATTAATTTTGCACATGGCCCACAACAGTTTTGTAGTTAAAGGAGAACTAAACCATAACAATTAATTTTATATACTGAACTTATTGCATAAGCCTAAAGTTCCAGTTTCCCAATAGCAGCAATGATCCAGAATTTCAAACTTGTCACAGGGGTTCACCATTTTGGAAAGTGTCTCCAACTCATATGCTCAGTGGGCTCTGAGCAGCTGTTGAGAAGCTAAGCTTAAGGGCTGTTGCACATTATCAAGCAGAAAATGTATTTAAGATTGTTCATTCTTTTTGGCACAAGCAAACTTTAAGGAATCCCTGTATGAGTTTCCTAACCAACGCTGGGTTTCAGGTAAAAAAGATTTTTGTCAATGTCCATAATTTTACCTGAACAAACTTTTGGAAGGAATGAAAAGTTTGGCAGTTTTTTCTGTAATCTTACCCCCATGCACCCACATATGCACATCAGTAGCATTTCCTTCTCTGCTGATAATCTAAATGATAGGGTGTGCAAATGCTGTAAGGAAATGCCTTTATCAATGTACTGTATGTGTGCATGTACACACTTCTAAAATGAATAAGAAGTAGGGGAGCACACCATTGATGTCCTTGGATGACGTGATAATTTTGTTATAATCTGAATTATATCTTATTAAGCCTACTACACAGAAAAACTTGCACAGCGTTGGCATCTAACCTGTGCAGCTAATTGCATGTCATTAATCAGAACTTGCTTGCTGTCTGTGGAAACCAGGCCTGAGGGAACCCTGACTTCTTAGAAGTTTCAATACTTTGTATCATTAATCAGGTCACCGATAAAAGCTGGACTTCTATTAATTGCATTTGTCAGTGTCACCTCACAGTGCTCATTAACTAGCATGATAGTTTTCATTTGTAGAGCTTTACTAAATCACAATTTTGGATAGTTGACTATTTATTAGCAACCAAGTATTCCGTGAAACATTTCAATTTCAGTTAACCCATACCAGGTATACAGACCATACTTTTTTAAATTACTAATGACCAACTGCACTAAAATCACTCACTTGAGCCACCTTCCCCTCAGTACTGCATTCCAGAACCCCTTTCACTCTCCCTTAATTCACTGTAATGTGAATCAGCCTCAATATAACTAGCATACAGCAGTCTCCCTCACTGTGGGATGATTGGTCAGGAAAGATGTGGGGAGCAGTAGTAAGTGAGCAGCGGGGGGGGGTTGAGGTCTTAAGCTGCCCATGCCCTTCTAGGTGAGGGAAAGCCAAGATATTGTGTTACAGGGAGGCCCAGTCTTCAAAAGTTACTCCTCTGAAAGTAAAGACCTAAGGCTATGGGTATGCAGCATTGAGTAGGGTGCACAAGGTGTTTTGCATTTCACTGAATTGTTATGCATTTTGACAACAATAACCCCAAATTGTAATAAAAGACACATACTTAGCACAGGCGCAGAAACCTATGGTAACCAATATAATATTTACTTTTATATTTATAAAATGCTATAGCTAATGCTATTGAGTTTTATAAAGGTTTTAAATAAATTCCAATTTGTTAATCAGGCCAAAGTTGCAATAAATTCTGAAGTTGCATACTGGATAGATAGATAGACAATGAGACAGACAGACAGACAGACAGATATATAGATAGATATATAGTCTGTATTCTTGTTCAGGGTTGTATGTATTGTTAATTTTCCAGAGCTATCCAATTATTAGATTATATTTTTATTTATTTTTCCATGAAGAGAGAAAGGTCTCTTTAGGCTAGTAGGAATTTCTTGCCTTGAATGGGGCCATAATCTTCACTCAGATATTGTTGCATAGGCTATTGATTAAAATGGGCATCAATTTCATTTTAAGGGTGAAGGTTCCAAGACTGATTCATAAAGGGCATTGATTGGGTATCTTAATCAAACAGATAAAGATTCATGAAATGCATCTCCCAGTGGTTGACTTGCCCATTTCCTTTTATTTCATCTTCTTGTCTTGAGTCCATAAATTGTCAAGAATTTGGCACAGCATTACTGAAATAATTTTCTGTGCTAAAGATGAGATCATGATCATTTTATCATAACAGAGTTTATATGTATACTATATATATATACAGAAAGACAGAATGTTTTAACATTACGCCAATTAAATACATTATCTTAACAACAACATTTGTTCTTTAACCTTTTCATAGATAAGTAGCTGTGTGAGGCTTACAGGAGATGATTAATAAAACAAGAAGGAACAGATTTAGATGTGGACTACTTTCCCCATGAGCCCATCACAGAAGCAAAGGATAGGTCAGGACACTAGCTTATAATTATTGCTGATAGGATTATCACAACAACAGTGAACATTTCAATTTGTCATCTCTACAATAAAGCTATGGCTGTATGTCATTATTTATTGCTAAAAAAAAGTATTAATGCCAAGTACATGTTTCATCTCAGGCAAATGGCATATGGTTCAGTTCAAAGCTTTTTGTCCCCACAGAGATCTGAAACTGTAAGACAAGATACTAGAAAGTGCCATGAAACACTTTCTTATAAGATTATTGGTGACCAGAAATGTGGCAGTGAGTGTTTCCAAGCGACAATCATCTGAGAAGTAACTGCACCCTTCAGTGTTGGACACCAGACTGGAGTGTCCAGTGCCCACTGGGACTGTAAATACAGGCCCCCCTTGCCACAGTCATGGCCCTCCCCACCCTAGTCATGGACCTGTGCCCTAATCGGGAGCTCCTTCACTTGCCCCCATGTACCTTTTAGCTATTTGCAGCTTTGTCAAGGGGAGTGCCTGCAGTTCCTGCCAGGAATTGAGCCTGGGTTGGTGGGGTCCACAGGGTTTTTATCTGGTCTCCCGCTGGCACCCTCACTCTCAGTAGCGTGCTATACAAGTTACTAGGGTTAATTGCAAGCATTTGTTCCCATAACACTGAACAACTAATTACCCTGACAACTAAAAACTCTGAGCCACCCCATGGGCCTTTCATTTCATTAACTTACGTAGAATCATGAGTTACAGATTATCATTTAAATACAAAAACAACGGTAATGTGAAACCTTTCAAGACTCAGATCATATATCCACTAATAAGATATAGATAGTAGATATAAGCTTTTTATGGACATGTTTATTTAGAACAAAGAAGATTAAAGGGGATCTGCTAACGGTGCTTAACAATAAGCCAAATGGCTAGGTGCATCAGACCAGAGAATGTTTTTTTAAACCATAATGGATCATTGACATATTTATCACACACTGAGGATTTGAACCACGTGTAGAGGACTTTAGCTATGAATCCACGAGACATTTAACAGTCAAAAAAAACATTGTTTTTCAATATTTAATAAGGAAAAAGTGAAAAACTCTAATGTAAAACTTCAGCACCTGAAAGCTTGCAAGGTCATGTAGAAATCAAAGGAAGCTGTCTCAGGCAAAATGTAAACTATACATTCAATTTTTTTAGCTTGTCAACCCATTATAAATAATAAAATACAATTTTTTCCAAGTTTTATAATTCAGATTTTTTAATTAAGAAGGTAAGATTCACTTTTTTAAAATTTCAAGGTTATTTCAAGTAGACAATAATACAATAATGACACACTTACACATTTTTTTGATAGACCTCTAGGGTATTTAGAGGCAGATTTATCAAAATGTGAAATTAGAGCTCACCACAGAAACTAACCGACTTTCTATTCATTCCCATGGGATTATTTTTAACCGTATTTTTCAGTGGGTGAAAGAGTTTGCCATTTTATATGGTGAACTCTAATTTCAAACTTTGATAAATCTGTCCCATTTGTTATTTGTCCAGGGTCATCAAGAATCAAACCAAGGTCTGTAGCATTGGTTCTTGCATCAAAGGCAAAGGCACTTTGGGCCGTGTAGGATGAGGCATTTTTCTGCCCA
>CM044439.1:89638145-89649620 GCA_024363595.1 Xenopus borealis
GATTTTATTTTTTGCCTTTACATTCTCTTTAAAGAACTAAGAAGAATCTGCATGCTTCCATCAATCATCAACAGGCCATACCATTAGGATCACCATGTGGTAATGTGTTCAAGGTCCATTCATTTCCCAGAATGCATTCTAAAACAAAGTTATTAGTTACCAGTGTCTTATTTCAGAAAAGGTAGAAGTCCAATATAGGTAAAGGATCCCCCAATAGTTCTCAATGTATCTGGTTCCTCCAACCTTCTTGACTTCACAAATCCAATAGAAATTACTCTGGAGAACCGTTGCGACCAAACAGTGATTCTTTATTACAAAAAGTTGCACTGTTCTTATTTCAGAAAAGTATTTGTTTTCTTAGCACAGCTTATTTGCAAAACACAATATCCTGAGGCCATTCTCATATACACTTACACCACAAAAGGAAAGCCCTGGAGCTATAAGCGCAGGGACTGCATGGCAAGGGATGCGAATGACCAGCATCCAAATTATACTGGTCTAAATTAGAGATGGGCATAATCACATGTAGCAGTCTTAAGGTGAGAAGAAATTAATTAAAGCAGGAGATGGCCCAGGGGTGGAGTCAGAGAGGGATGTGATGTCACAGAGAGGGATGTGATGTTCACTTCCTTATCATCTGAGCAGGTCAAAAGCACTTTGAAAAGCAGCAAGTAAGTTGCAGGTAAAACTTAGTCCCTTTGTAAAATGTATAATGAAGCAATAGAATGCTTAATGAATCAGATGTAATTTGAGAGTAGGACTGGCCAGATATGGGATGACTGACGTAGTTTGCCAGCTTAAATATATTGCAATATATGGACAAACAATCCCTGTTTTGTTTAAAGGGAAGGCATTTTGTAGTAGCTGTATGTAGGTGGAAAGCACTTTGAAAAACAGCAAGTAAGTTGCAGGTAAAACTTAGTCCCTTTGTAAAATGTATACATTTTTGTAATGAAGCAATAGAATGCTTAATGATTCAGATGCAATGTTTTGTTTAAGGGAAGGCATTTTTTAGTAGCTGTATGCTCAAAATGTCTCAATGTCTACAGATGCAGCCACTTGGATTTGTGTGTTAAATGCGTCATGACAGGCTTAATTGAAGAAACTGTGTTAAAGTCTAAAGTTATCTTAACTCCTTTAATGCATTTAACCTTTTCATTAGCATACCAAAGCACCATTGTTCACAACGATGAACGCTTTAATTAGATGGGATGCTGTGACGCAATTTTCTGTGTTAAGTGGGACAAGTGAGAAATCTGTGTTTAGTTATTCTGTGTCAAACACACAATCCAAAGTGGCTCCATCTGTATATTGATAATGGGTTGAGTGCAGAGGACCTCTTGTATTTGTCCAGTGTCGGACTGGCTGACCAGAATACCAGGAAAACTCCCGGTGGGCCAAGGTGTCAGTGGGCCCTCATGCTGCTAAACTTTTGGCCTATTTCATGGCTATTCCCTATTTCTATGAGTACAAAGAGGCTAAATAGATAGAAACATTGATTATAGCATGTAAAGAAAACAAACTAGGAGAATAGAGGTTGAGTGAGGAGATGAATATTAGTACTGAGAGTGGGCCCCTGGTCTAAGGTTTTTGGGTGGGCCCCTGGTGTCCCAGTCTGACACTATATTTGTCAAGGTGGAAACATCTCATCCACATTTTGTTTTTTTTGCCTTCCTCAGGATCAAAACAGTGCCCATTTGATATTATATTTTAAGTTTTGTTTGTCACAGCAGCGGCAGAACCATTCCAAAGTACTGCACATGTAAGTTTAACACCACCTCTGTTGAAGACAAATGGAAGAGTGGATTAAAAAATCTTTTTCTTGTTATTGATGCACATGGTTGTTGAGCAACATTGCTTCTGCTATCCTATACAGTTTATCTGCTTTTTATGTTTTTATTTGAATAGTGCTCCTTGAGGGCAAAGCACTCTACATCAGAACAATAAATTAGTAGAACAAACATTGCAATAATTAATACAAATAAGTACAAAAATACAATACACATAAGTATAAAGTACTGTTACAATACAGGTTATGGGGGTTATTTACTAAACTTCAATTTTTGTGGGGATTGCTGTTTTTTTTGGGCAAAAATTCCAGTTTTTAGAGATGTATTAGACCCTGAAGGTGCTAAAGTTCAGAATCTGAAAATCCACCATCATAAATCTGTCAAAGTCATGTAGAAGTCAATGGCAGAAGTCACTTTTTACAATTTGAAGATATCATGATCTGCGCTGGGTTTCGTCTGATAAAATGTAGAGTTTTCAGGCAATAACATGAAACAAATCCATAAGATTTGGGTTTTCGCTAGATATTACTGAGGCTTTCCCAACCTGACTTTTTCAAGTTATTTTATTGATAAATAAGATAAAATTGTAGATTGGAGTTTGGTCAAGCTTGGTTTAATAGAAATATAAGATAAATTTGAGTTTTCATAAATAACCTCAGTGTAAAGAAGACAAAAGGATAGAGGTCCCTGTCCCATAAAGCTTACAGTCTAAGTGCTCACTGTTTCCTCTACAGCTGCCTATCCCTAAAATTCAGCATACACATGTTGCATCTCATCTAACACAATTACAATTTCTGTAATAAGCAATGTCAGTTCTGACTGAAGGGCAATAGCAACAATGTATTTTACTAAAGTCCATCTACCTAAAGTTCAGTCAAGGTAAATCTTAATTCTGCAGGGGCTCAATTCTTACAGTATAGTCAGACATCTCCTTCTACCCTGTGTATCTTAATTCTGCTCACACATTTGCTTTACTCTGGATAACTCCTTATCCTCTGAGAAACGACAACCACATGCCTCCTACAATCCACTGACTGAAACTATGCACTACTTTAGGATCCAAATTGTTTACTTCCTTCACAAGCCAAACTGTATATACAAGTATTCTGGCTTTATGTAGATTGTGCTTACCCTAAGATCACCCTCTACACTAAACTAAAATAAATTTTGTGTAATGGCATCAATCCATTGTATCCACTGTGTGAAGTGTACCACTAAAACTATTTTAGTTTTTTCTTTTTTCTCAGTAACATTAAAAAGGTTTATGAAGTAAGGTTTAACAATTGTCTCTGTGGGGGCTAAAACAATGCACATAGCCAGCAAGAATTTTTAAATACTGTTACCTGCCATGTGTTTTGTGTGAGACACAAATCATGTTGTCTGCCAATAATATTTCAGTGAAATGGGTTGAAATGGAAAAATATAGCAGCTACAACTAGAAGTGGGTTTAACTGGAAACATAAAATGCAGCCTCTACAATTTTAAGATGCTGTCACAGTCACTGGGAAAGAGCACTATGGGCTTGTACATACTCAAGTTAAAATGTAGTATATTTCCTTGTCTTTATCCTCTATTGCACAATTTAGATTTTGAGCAGTAAGATACAGTATATAGGAATGGCTGTTGGCTGGAGCTTGGAGTGCATCTTATAACTTTATCTTGTGTTCCCCATGCTTGGTTGATGCAAGGCTGGGTATCTGTGTTCTAAGCCATGTGTGTGATATCTGACAACCTGTCATCATCCATAGTCATGACTTGTGTCTTCCTACTCACTCTGACCATGCAAGGTATTCTATGGTTGCCTGCTGATCACCATCTATCTGAATTAATTTTATTCTACATATAATATTCATTATGTGCATATTCATATTAGAATGGAAGCTGACACAATGGTTAACTTGGCTGCACTAAATATAAAAATCTATATAGTTTCTAGCTACAGTAATGTATCTCTGAAATAAGAATATTGTATGTCTGCATATTCTGGAAAATCTTTTAAACTAGGAGGTTTGTTCTTTCCTACAATCATTGGTAAACATTGTCTAGCATATCCCTGTGACACTAATAAATATAAATAATTAAATATATATAGGCATCCATCCGCTTATCATAATAAAATAGCATTTTATAGCACACCAATGTTAATACTGCATTTTAACACCAACCTAATGGGTATCCTGATGTGAACACCTTCGGAAAGGTTTACATATAAAAGCACTCCATCATTACCAGTTCTTATTTTTTCATAGTTAATTAGGCAATTCAAGGGTAATTTGCCCTTTCCTGTTATTCTTTTTTATCCTGGATGCAATCAAGACGTGAAACCATCTAAGTCTTTACTCTACCACCTAACAGATTTTGAGCTCTTTACCCCTGGTTTATAACTTGGCGTCACAAACAGTCAAACACAAATTAATCTTATGATTGCACTTTATGCATCAGGTATTTCCAGTTTACACACTGACCTGCACCATTAAAAGCTTCAGAAGCTTAGGACCATGGACTGCAGTGTAAGATGTAACCTTCATAAATATTCATAAAATAAAAAATTAATCTTGGGTGAGCATTTATTAAATATTTTATGGCTAAAAAAGGAATAGCACCTTGCATCAAAATGAAATAATACATCTCATCTGTGTATTTATACTAGATTAACATAAAAATGATGCAGACCTGAAATAAAATTGAAAATGACGTGTATTCAGGTGGCAAACATTTTTAAGAAGTAGTTGCTTAATGCTGAACAGTAATCAGTGATGAATTTAAGTATTTGTTCTGAAAGGGACACAAAGCACTGCACCCCCCCCCCCAGTTCTGTAGAGAAGCAGAAAAACTTAATTACACATGAGAATTCTACTGACCCAAAAACTTAATTACAAATGAAAAAGATTTCACAACAGATAGACTTATTCAGTGCTAGGAAAATCTATTTGCTATTACTTCTTAAACAGGAACAACAGATTTACTGAAGAACAAATTATACAGATTGTGAAGGCATTATAAGAGATAGCCAAGTAGTTAAAATGGGGTTAAAACACTAACCTAGCTCTGTATTTCTCGGCCTCTGCAATCTAATGGAGACTGGACATGTTCCATTCTCTGCTTAAATGTTCACTTCTTGTCTTTGACTGACATCTTCTTATCAGCAACTGATGAATGACGCTTCAGTAAACAAAGACCTGTGCTTCTTTATTGAAGCCTGGTATAGCTGAAAATGTAAGGTTAGGTGATACCTTTTAATTGGCTAATTAAGTAAAATTGCAGGTTTTCAAGATGATAGTATTGCATCTCTTCTTCAGGTTTAAGAATATTACATAATATGAATCTGTAGCAGAACACATTTAAACAAATCAAGACAGAAAAGGGTGAGATTTATAGGAGTGTGCAAAAGTGGGAATTAGAGAAGAAAAAAAGACAAGATAAGGGTCCACTAAATGGGATAATGAATGGATCTAGATCTTATCCACTTTACAAATCTATATCAGACTGTAATAAATAAACTACAAATTGGAAATGTGACATGTAAAGATAAGATAATATTTTGACCTAGGCATTGATAAGCCCCAAAGGATAAACAGTTTAGCTTCACTCTACCAAAGATGCAAATACTACTAGAATTAGCACTTTACTGTGAGGTGAAGTCAACCTAAGGAAAGTGTTTCCTGAGATGTAAATTGTCCTTAGCTGTGTTATTATAAATGTCAGATCTCTTAAAGTCATTTCTGTCCCTGTTCAGGCCACTTTCTAGAGTGTTGAAATGTTTTCTTCTTATTCCCACTCCTTACACTCTTGTTGTGCCTTGAAGACTCGAATGTCCTTAATGCTGTGGAAATTGCTGCAGAAGTGTGCTTCCACTGGGGCATCTGTGTTGCCATGCTTGACGTTGAACCTGTAGAAGTTCATCTGTTGGCACAGTGTTTGTCCTGTTTTGTCCACATAGGGGAGAATTCACAAAAGGGGAGATAGCCCATTTCCAGAGTAAAAGTATGGAAGACTGGCATAAATTACTTTCCCCTTATTCACAAACAGAAATCTGCCTAAATTCAACCACCACTTTCCAATTTTAGTGAAAGAAAAACAGTTTACAGAGACTTGAATTTGTCCTTTACACGGCAAGAAAAGAATGGTGCAAAAACAACATTTTAAACTACGTTAAAGTAAAGTAAAGTAAAGCTCAGTATAACGCCTTTTTTGACGACTAATCCTTTTATTTTTCAGTTTATTTTCAACCTGCACAATTTCAGTAAAAAACTATAGTTTAAAAAATGGTATGAAAAATTTACACTGAAAATTATGTACACAGCTCAATTTTATACAGCATTGCCTGGCAATCAGATGCCAATGTATGGTGTGTTTGATCTCTGATTTTTTACATGCATCAATAAATTGGCCACATTTCTTACATGATAGGTTTATAATAATTAACCTATTTCCATTCAGATGTTTTCCTATGTTAAGATTCCAGATTTGTGAAAGAATCTTTATGATGCTTAATTGGCAACCCTTTTATGCTATAGACTTCAGCAGATGTTCTCCTGTAGCAGTTTATTATTTCTCTTTAAACATGGTGTAGATATGTAAACATTGAAAATTCACATTGAATTGGCTAAAAAGATCCCATATCTTCCCAACATCAAGGGTGGATAAGCAAAGCAAACTCTGGTATAATATATTGTATTTATACTATTGTTTAAATTCCATTGATACCTTTTTGCATGAAAACAAAAATAGCTGCAGACAAAAAACACAAGACTCGGGCACACACATCTTTTTATCTTCCAGAATACTTCCCTTGCATATTAATGATGCTAAATTTTGATGGCAAGTGTTCTTTGAAAAGCGCTAACAGAGACAATCACTGGTGCACTGAAATACCAGGTGGCACTGGTTTGTTCCTTTTCTAATGTAATCTAATGTTAAGTGAGATAATGATGCTCTAAAAAGTTCATCTGGTTAGGATTTTGTGAAACCTCCATCATTTCTTTATTAACATGGAAATAGTGTTTGCTATAAGCAATGAAAGAAGAAGCACTGAGAATTTGGAATACTGCAGTCTTGGTTACTGTGGGAACTGGCACTGCATATTTTGTTTTCAAAACTATTTGCTATTCTAGTTATGGTGATGAATATGTAGAAAAATGATTGCTTTGGACTTTTTCTGAACATTCCTCAGATGGAAGAATTTGTTTAATGAATAGATGTGGGAGTCTGAGAATAAAAAAGGCAAAGATGAGCTATTTCAGGTAAACAAATTTGCAGTTTTAAAGGCAACAATACTGTGCCTAAATACTGTTATTGAAACGGGACACATTTTGCAGAGTAAAAACAGAATATAAGTAAAAGACCACAATTTAGATTATCAGATGAAGCATTTTGATTGCTAATGTGATCAAGCAGAAAAACAGTGTATACATATGTATGTATATATTTATATATATAGAGCTTGAAAACTAAAGGGCTAAGGGACACATGAAACATAAGAATAATCAAAATAGTTGTTTTCTGGTCAATCAAAATGAACTGAACATACTCCTTTAAACAGGTAGCATGAATATTTGGAAGAAAGGGCATAGTCTGATAGTTCATTGCAGCTCCAGAGACAGACAGATGCCCAAGAGAAGTCTTACAGCAAGGAATAGGATGAAGTGATGAGAAATGAAGAGAGGAGAAGGCCAGATTCAGAGTGTAGGCTGTATAAAGGAGTGTATTTTGAGATCAAAGCTAAGATATATTTAGGGGAATGTAATATACATTGGTAATGCAAAAATTATTCGCAAACCAAAAAGTTAAGCCTTTGTGCAAAGAAATTTTTGCGCGGATGCAATATACCTTTTGTGAACCCAGAAACTATTGAGCAACCACTTCCGGCAGCGGAAGGCCGTTTTCATTTTATACTTTGCGCCAATGCGCTGTCAGTGTAATACAACTTTTCACTGAAAAAGTCGCAATGTTTGCTCCAAAAGATTATGACACCTTCAAGCACTTCTTAAGAGCAATTATAATCCGCAATGCGCAATAACTATTCGCAATGCAATAACTGTTTAAGGAACAATATTACATTAGGAGATGTGGATTTGAACTCTTATTGGTGCACAATGTTTTTCTCTTTGCAACTTTAATTACATTCCCCCCATTGAGAGGTGGTAAGAGCCAGTGAAAAGATTTGCATAGGAGAGCAGCTGATGGACCAAATGATTCCCACTCAAAAATGCTTTCTCCCAATACTTGTGCATCAGATACAGCATTTCTCCTAGTTTACAATAGGAAACAAAGAATAAAAATCAAAGAAGGGCTGTTTGCTGCCTGATGTGAGTGGTGGTCAAAATTTTCCATCAAAAATAACTGCATTGTTACACACCACTCGGAATATAGGGACAAAATGTGTCAAAAATGGTAACTTCACAAAATAAAATAAGGTGACTTTGAAGGGGCAATTCAGTCACAAAAATTGTGACAAAATGTTTCCCACATAAACCCAAGAGGATTGTTTATCTCGAATAAGGATTAATTATATCTTAGTTTGGAACAAGTACAATGTACTGTTTTATTATTACAGAGAAAAAGGGAATCATTTTTTAAAAATCTAGATTTTTGGATAAAATGGAGTCTTTTGGAGATGCCTTTCCTGTAATTCATAGCTTTCCGGATGACAGGTTTTCAGATAAAGCATCACATGTCTGTATTAATACTAATAATAATAACAACACTATTTGATTTTACCATAATCATACATCACCCTTGTATTTTTCTACAGTCACTAGGTAGTGACTACTGTCTCAGCCTTTTCATTCTTAAGCTGTTTTACACAAAACACAAAAAAACGATTAAATGAAACGAATGTTATTGCAGCAGAGCCAGCCTCTCATAACTATCTGTTTAAAAGCCAAATGATAAAAAATTAATTTAGCTAAACGGCTATCCGGATCTGTTTGTATTCAATTCTTTGATTTAAAGGCTGCATTAAATCCTACAGACAGAGTCTAGTAACCCATTTAAATGTCTGTCTTAATTAACTGGTAGGTATTGTAGGTGTTTAGTGAAATTACCCTTAGATGTGACATAGCCTGCAGCCTTAAAATGGACAGTTCCTCTTACCGAGCCAAAGCAAACAAGTTAAAACACAATTTACCATTGCAATCAGATACTTCACAACCAATCTTCCCAATCTCTTTTGCTTCTTTACATTCTCCTCTGGTTTTGGAGATTTTTTTTTTTGTCTGATAATGATTCTCTCATTGTGTTTGTTTCTTTTGGCTACAATTGCTAATCAGGGTAAAACAACAACAGTAAGTTAAATGTGGAGCAGTAATTAAGCCGTATACATAGTACTTTGCAAACAGCTCAGTGACTGAAATGCTGAGGAAGGCATTTTTAAAACACTAATGTGGCTTGTTGCTTATCACATTATGTAACCTGATATATAACATATTAAGAAGAAGAACTATTTGCATTTGGTTGCTTGATTTAAATTTTATTTTTCTATTACCAATTATCCATCACCCATTAGAAAAATATATATATCATATAATGTGTACATATGATAAGTTTATGTATTTCTTTAATGAATGCATTTGAGGGAAAAGTAGACTATAAATTATTTTAATCATAAACAAACTTTGTCAGCTAGAAACAAAATTTTATTTCACCTAATATTGTGTAAAGAAAATTCATATACAGGAGAAGCTCTGACTCAGCAGATTGGCAGAGTTTTAGAGAATTGGTTGTAATTGCAATTTGGTGTAACCATTAAAACTGTTGGAGGCCCCAAATGCCGTAAGGCTATATATATATATATCTATAGATATATATCTATATATAGATATATATATTCATTCTTGAGAAAGGTCCCCAGGAGGAACCGAAACGTCAGATTAAGATGCAATAAGATATATAATTGAAAATAAATATTAATTGAAAATAAAAACAATACTTTTTTCACCGTTAATACAGCGTGTGCTGATCCTCTTTCCAACTTCTATGCAACCTTGATCGTGCAAAGCTGGCTACAAAATAGATCTGAGTGCTGGTGTGGGACACTATATATATATACACATCTACATACAGGGAAATCAATTAAAATAAAACATGTACTACAACCCACGTAATTTATATAATAATATGCCCTTGTGGTTTAACTTATGTGGGAAAAACCCCAAATTCTATATGAGAAGGTATTGGAAATCACAGGTCAGCCTTACGTGCGGCATTTGAGAAAAAACAAACTCATATTCCCCTTTACAAACATTATTTGCAAAAAGGCCATGGTCCTCCCACTTTTTTCAGTTTATGGGGATTGGGTTTTTTTTGGATTCAGAAACTTAATACATTGTCCCCAAGGGGTTTAAATGAGTATTGTTCGTACTTACCTTTCTTGGATGAATGATAATTTTTATGAGTTTGTATATGTATTAACAAATTATTTATTTTAGGCTATATTTGTGTTTTACCCTTAGGTGGCAGTACTTATGTTTCTTCACAATGAACATGGGTTTGATTGGCTGGATGTTAATTGACTGGTGGGAGTATACTGTACCTTTTGAGGTTATAAATTTGTCTTTTTTGTATATCTTGTTATCTTGATAAAGACCTCACTGAAGGTCGAAATGTCGATATTAATAAAGCTTTTTTATTTTTAATAAGACCTTAGGGTGCAACAGCAATCAGTGTCTCACTTGAAGTGTTTGCAGTGGTCTCTTGGACTTTATATATATATATATATATATATATATATATATATATATATAACTTCCTGAGGGCAGCACTCTGCCTTAGAAACATGCCTCGGGTGCATGGTAAAGTGGTATAATAGCAAATAGCAAAACTTTACGAGCTTTCAAGAACACATCATGGTGACATCACCTGTTGATAGGGTATCACATTTTTAAATTGACTAATGGTGTTCTAATACAATACTTTTGTGATTTATAATATTTTATGTAATTTATGAATTCAAAGTAACAATGCAATTTGATATGCATGTTGTTAAGAATTTGAGGGGTGCAATATAGACGCTAATGGGTTATATCAGATATTGCACAGTTCATTATGTGGATTTTACAACATGCAGTTTAGTATATATGACAAAATTAGCACTTTTGATTGGCCAATTGTATCTGAGCACGATAATGTCACAGAGATATCTTGTATTGAATTCTCTGGTATAATTAACACTGGTGTACTATCCTTGATATAAGTCCTAATAAGGAACAAAATGTTAGATATTCGTTTGTTCAAACAAACGTTTGTACAATCTGTTAATAAAGAACTGAAATAATTCCTTAGGGAGTGCTGATCACATTATCATTTTTTGATAGCACTATTAATATGCCTTAGGACATTCTTAAGATATTTATATGGGCGAATGGCAATTTTTATAGTGTCCAAATAAGAGAGTAATAATACATATGCTGGTCGATTTCCAGCCATACGAGAGTTAAATTGCACATGTGAGGTCACTACTGACACATTATGTGGGAGGTGGTTATTTAAGGGTTTACTCTGTATGTATTTTCACTTTGAAAAAGGTCCCAATAGGGGCTGAAACGTCGGTTTTACATGTAATACAATATACTGCTTACTTGATGCAAAAAGACCCCTTGTGCTGGTGTTTTTATATATATATACGTGCATGGAGAGAGTCCGCACTCGCAGGGCTTAAAATCTTTCAAAGCTTTATTTCATTGGA
>CM044439.1:89652256-89688942 GCA_024363595.1 Xenopus borealis
ATATATATATATATATATATATATATACACACACAAACTTCGAATAGAGTCTGCACTCTCATGACTTAAAAGGAAAACTTTACTAACTGACATTTTGTCCCCCTTGAGGCCTTTCTCAAAGTAACAAATACACATTAGAATATGCCTTTTAACTACATACTGGCGGGAAAACAGGATAATGTGTAATCTGCATCAGATGCAAGCACCAGGTGTATCTACTGTGAATCTCATAGCTTCCATTATCTTAAAACAGGCAATCGATTGCCTAGATGTTCATTTATACAGATCTTCAGTAATTATACAAAAACATATAAACAAGAAACTAACACTCAAGAAAAGGAAAGAAAATACACTAAAATCAGATACATGGTAACACTGTTCTCCTAGTAATCTACTTATACTTCCTCCTGCCCAATCTTAAATAGAACAAATTATGTTACAAATGTATCAAGAAGGTATAAAAAGTAGAGAATAGGCACAAATTATATACCAAGTGGTCATTCATTTTCTAAGAGTATTTATCTGACCCTGAGCTATAAAAAAAATCACATCACCCTTTAGTACATAAATCATTTAATGCAAAAAACATGTTATCGCTAACCAAATTGCCAGTTGTAGGTGACTTAGATGATTAAATGGATCACATAACACTCTCAATGTTAATTATGTGTTGTTATTAACTCCTGCCTCTTCCACACAGTTTAATGTGGTTATACTTACTCTAATCATATGGTTATTACGCAGCTGCACTTAAACCCTTGCTGTAATAAATATATTAATCTGGTTGAAACCGTGTAACGATATTTGTTTTCTAACTTATTCAAACTATAACGCAATATACTACCCAAAATTATATATGTGAAGAAACCCTATAGTTATCACCTATAGATAAAAATCAAATAAAACACACGTGTATCATTAAATTCATCATACAATCTAAATCAAACATGTATGTTACACCACCCTTTTGTGACCTAATTCACTCCCCTTGTGCCATTCTTATAGGGTTAATCCACTGAAAAGTAAAACCCAATGTGTAGCCCTCCCCATCAAGTCCAAAATGTCCATTATGTGTATCTAACACACATAACTCAAAACAACTGGATTTGCTGTGAAATTTTGATGAAGACTTTTCACTGCTCATCCGAGCAGCTTCTTCAGTTCAACTGACTAGCGTAGCGGAGTTCTCAGCATATAGACTCTTCCAACAATCCAATCACAACTGCACATTGTAACTCTTCAGAGAGGTGACATCTGAAATTCACAGAGGTGTTGATTCTGCGTAGTTACTGTGATAGGATTACCAATGTGTCATGCAACTCCTAGAAAACAGGTGTTACTTGTGAGAGTTGCATGAATGGATGTGTGAAGAGTTCTGAAACCGCCTGGATACAGATGTTAGTACAGCAGACTGGTGGTGTTGAAGGCCCCCACCTCTGTTCAGGGATGGTTTCTCCACCTTAACATGAATCGCCTCTTTCAAAACCAGCAGTCTTCTTTATCCAAGATTTGGACATTGCTATCTTCTAATGAGTGCCCTCGTCTTTTAGATTTAGAAAGACAGCCGAGTCTTGTCCTGTTTGCCCTCCTATGCTGATACATTCATTCATTTAGTGAGCAGTTGTTTTGTCTCCCCAATGTATAGCACTTCTGGCTACACTGGACTGCGTATACCACATTACTTTGTTTTCCTTTAGGAGTTTTTGTCTCAGTGTGAAATAACACAACCCAGAATACTCAGCTGAACTATGTTGCACATCTTGTAATGTACAGCTCTGGATAGTAGCAGCTGCTATAAGATGTAAAGTCCATCATTTGAGTGTTGTGGGAGAGAGTGGTAGATATAGTTCAACACCAATGCAAGAGTCGTGGGAAAGAATAGGAGATATATTTCAACAACAATGCGAGAGTTTATCAACCGACTTGCACTTGTGACTAATGCACGTCACCACTGCTCCAGTGGAATATATATGTATCAAACAAGTCAGTCCAATCAGTATAATGTAACGTACAGGCTTTTACAACCCCATTGTATGGCATATCTGCAAAGCAAGCAGTAACTGGGGCTATGTGTAGGTTAAATGGCAATCCAAACAACTGACAGGCTGGGATTGCTTGGCCTGAGAGTCTCCTATGGGCAAAGTATCAGATCACAAGGAATAAATCAGATAATACAGGTATCATCTGAGATACAGTATGATGTAAAGCGAAGCACTCACAGGACTTAAAATATGGTGAAAAAGAGAAAAAGTTTATTTGTTATTCCAGCGTTTCGGTCTGCCTTGAGACCTTTGGCAAGGCATATATTTAGTGTATATACTGTGCATATATCACTTTTCTGCATTGGCTGCCAGAACATAATATGACTCAAGATTATGCCTAATAAATCACTAAATACTCTGCATACCTTTGTGCTTATGTGGGTGCAAAGGATTAGATAGGCCTTCTGGTCAGAAGAATATAGAATCCTGGTTCTAAAGATGTGTTGACAACTGAACTGGAACCCTCAGTCATTGAAACCAGCTTTTATCCAAGTGTTTAAGCATACATTAGCATGAAAATGTGAATAAATGTTCTCTAAGAAATATGAACTCAGTTGCAAACATCTTAGAGAACACCCAAGGGTTTTTTTTTTTATTCCTTCTTACTTTTATCAGCGTTTATAAGTGTTGTTACAGTTTAATAGCTAGATAAAGTTTAACACTAGTCCTTATTTTATAAAATCTATTTTACACACTGACTGCTCAGTCCTTGTGCTGACACCTTAGCAATAAAGAAATCCTCATGACAACCCTTGGGGCTTTGTTGTAAGGCTCTTTCCGACAGTTAAGTAGTAAATCAGTGACTGACAGCTTTTTAACCTGGTGTTTCCAGTGAAGGTGGCAATAAATCTATACACCTCTGTTTATGTCCCATTTGCAATCAAACACAAAGGACATTAGATAGCACTGTTAAACACATTCAGCCATAAGAATGCTCCTGCTTTGTTTATTTTTGGAATTGCATCAGTGATTTGTCTACCTAATAGCCAAGGAAACGTATCACCTAATCATAATCTTCCTGCACTTAAGGTTAAGCTTACACACTATAGACTTATTATTGTTAAGCAACGATAAACCAAAATGTATATCCCTAAACAATCAGACTAGTCTCTTTTATTTCAGTGCACTGCTTTTGTAAAATGAAAGAGACAAATGCTAAATATTTGCAGAATTATATACATTTAGGTATTGCATGTTGTATCTACTGAAAAGCCCCAAAAATGTAAATGATTTCATCCATCCATGTCCAGTGGACAAAAGGGAAATATTTAAAGTTACTTTGTCTAACTTTTGAATGCAAAGAAAACATGCAGGCATATCAGTGCACACAATTCACTCATTGCTTGGAGAGTAATTAATCCTTGTGATGATGGAGGAAAATGGCAATAGTTTACGATCTTGCCTACATTCTCTTGCTAAAAAGGTTTATCTGTGTCCATCATTTCGCTGCAGGCTGAAAGACCAGTTTTCCTGTATTTTTTTTTTTTTTTGTATCCTCTTTTTCAATAGAAGGCCATAGACCCAAACAAAATCCTGAAATCTAGTGTTGCCCTATAGGCAGGCCTAGACTGACAATCTTTGGATTCTGACAAATGCCAGAGCAGCTGCTGTAAGATGCCATAGACAGTCACTATTAATTGTGCTGGTGGGGACTGTCTCTCAGTACTTAAAATGCCAGGGCCTATTTTGAATCCCAGTCCAGGCTTGCCTATGGGTAATCCAACCATGAAATTGGTCCATAGCAAACATGCAATTGTTGATATGCTGATTTGAAAAATTTTCCGTGCTTGTAGCCTCTTTGGAAATCATTTTGACAGTCATAATATTTTGATTCAACCTTGTATTTTTAGTACTGGTATATTGTGTTAAATGTATGTATGCCTTGGTTGAAATGGTGATGCATGCCGTTTGATTTTTCCTGAGTGTCTTCAGTAGTGATAGGCGAATTTATTCGCCAGGGGCGAATTCCCGCGATTCGCCGCTGCCGAATAAATTCGCGAAACACCAGCAAAAATTCGCCAGCAAAAATTCGCCGCGATTGATGCCACGATTGATGCGCCATGCGTCAAAAACGACGCGCGACTCGTTTCGTGAATTTTTTCGCCAATTCACTAATTTCGCTGGAAATTCGCAAATTTTTCGACGAAACGAAACGGGTGAGATTCGCCCATCACTAGTCTTCAGTAATTTATTTCAGAACATACAATAAATGTCAATGCTTTTCTGTATAACTGCAGAGACATTACCCCCCATACACTGTCCATTGCAGCTGCATTACATATATAGTTGTACAACAGTGACATTTTTATTGTACATCCATTCCATAGTTTCCAATTAATTCTGTCATTCCAGTTAATTCCAGCTCTGACTTCAAACTTACGTTAAGGGGCACATTTACTATTATTCCCCAAAAATAATTCGTTTCTATTCGATATTCGATTAGCATTCGATCGTCGAATGTTAATCGAATAGTTTTAGGATACCTTTTATTCGATATTCGATCATTCGATCGAACTTCGAATCATTCACGTGAATTTAGTAAATCGGCCCCAAAATTTCATTTGGAATTATGACAGCCATGGCACTATCTTCAAAGTGGTTTGTGTGTTATCTATGTGTCTGTGTGGGAGTCCTCCAGTTCCTCCCATACTCCAAAAAATTAACAAGCAGGTTAATTGGCTTCTGAAAAAATTGTAACTTAATGTCTTTGTGTGTGTGATATGATAGGGGACCTTGGGTGTAAGCTTAATTGGGGCAGTAACTAAAGTATAATCTCTTTAAAGTGCTGTGTATATGTGTTCTGCTATATAAATAACAGTTAGTAATAAACAGCAATGGTAGCATAACTTTATTTACTACCTTATTACTGTATCATCAGCAACTCTAGTCTTAAGCTCCCCATAGACGCAACGATCTTTCCCCGCAGAACGACCGATCTTAGGGAAGTCCGACCAATCTGTCAAATTATCGTGCGGTTAGTGGGATACAAACGATCGTTCATCTTACGATTTTTCGTCCGACATAGGTCTGATGATTGATCGGCCAGGTTAGAAAATCTTTATCGGTCCCCATGCAATCTACCTATGTTTGCAGGGCAAGCAGACTGCGATCCTTCAGTTTTGCTGGCAATATCGCCTGAAATGGTCTTTTTAGTTGATGGACACATCAGGCATTTAAACGATCATTTTGAGACAATCATGGTCTCACGATAACCATTGGATCTTTCAAAAATCTTTACGTCTATGGCCAGCTTTAGGGGCATATATAGGGCATAGAGTGGAAAAAAAGTGTGTAAAATCATATATAGTTATACAGCTCATATAACTGAATTTGACATAAAAAGAGAGCACCGGGAATTGCCTTCACCCTACACACTAGAGCATTTCTTTCTCAAAACTGTCCCTTTGATGCCAATGTTTTACAGCAGGTCAGATATATACAATAATACAGCTATGGGACATGTTATCCAGAATGCTCGGGACTTGGGGGGTTCCATATAACACATTTTTCAGTAATTTGGATCTGGATACCTTAAATGTACTAGAAAATCATGTAAATATTAAATAAACCCAATTGGCTGGTTTTGTTTTCAATCAGGATTAATAATATCTTAGTTTGGATCAGGCACGAGGTCCTGTTATATTTTTTACAGAGAAAAAGGAAATCACTTTAAAAAATTTGGTTTTTCCAAAGTCTTTAAACAAATTCAAGAGAGGCTAAACTGGGAGACACCGCTGCAACCTCAAATAATACATTTACACATCTATCCAGAGAACATTTTAAGCTCAATGAAAAAGCTGCTATGTCATGTCTTCAATTCAGCTGTCATTCTAATAGCAAAAACCTGGAAACAAATGGGAATACAACATATGTACAACAACTAATCCAACAAATGAGCCTTAGAGAACATTGAGAAAATGGCAGAAGTATCTCTAGAGAGCAAGGCCAAACATGCCAAAGTATGGGATCCTTGGAACACCCATAAGAAACACAGACTGTATATCACAATGCTCACACCTGAAAATAGCACCTGTTTTGGTATAATGTTAAAGTAGGGTTATTCCCAAAGTAAGTTCTCTATTTTACCATGTACAATTTAATTTTCTTTTGCTCTTTTTCTTCTGTATGATTACTTAGGTTATATGTTACCTCCTATACGCGACTCTGTAAACAAATACAGTGTTTGCAATATGAGTGAATTTTATGTGAATTTTAAATTTGGATTATTTGGATAAAATGGAATCTATGGAAGATGGACTTTTCATAATTCAGAGCTTTCTAGATAAGGAATCCCATACCTGTAGCATAATTTAATTAATTGAGTTTCTAAGTAAATATATATGTTTAAAATACCATTGCTGCCATTGAGTTGCATGCTATTATTACACATATTTTTGGAGTTATATTATTACCTATTAAATAACACTTAACAGAGGCGGGGAGTCACTGTTTCTTTCTTCCAATACATTTTTGAAGAGTTCAGCAGTATTTAGCCAGGAGTATTTAGGCCAAAAGCTGCTCAATTCTGGCTTCCAAAGCTACAGCTCATGTCCTGTTTTTTTTGTTTTTTTTTTTAATTATTGGCAGAATTACAGTAATAGCTAGCAGATCTCAGCTAGAGATACCTCTGAAAAATGGACTATAGTTTGAAAATCTCAACCTGACAATATAAACCATGCACTTCTGTTTTTTTCTTGTGCTGTTAATCCCTGTGCAACCTTTACAACTAACTGAAAGATAATCAGAGGAGAAGGGGAGAGTTTGAGTGTTAAACTGAGGACAAATGATCAACATCTGGAGAAGAATACCTTGTAAGCGGAAAGTATTGACAGGTAATAGAATGAAGACATATGGGATTTTACAGGTCAGCTGTAAAGGTTACCGTTCCTAATTGACTGTAACAAGACTAACAAAAGAGATACCAAGAGATAACCTAGTCAAGGATTTTGGTTTATGGTCAGAGAAAAGGCTGTGGTGGTAGAAACAAACACATTTCTAAAAAAGTTTCTATTCCAGTATCTGTTTTAATAAAGAAGGTAAATATTCCCTGTTTGGAACATGTCAACCATTTAAAGAATATGCTCTACTGCCAGACTTTTTTTTAAGAAATTATTTTGATATCCATTAGGGTAATGATACACAGGGGCAGATTTACTAAATTCAAAATGAATGATTCAAAATGCGATCAAATTATTTAAAAATTTTAATTAGAATTTTCAAATACCTTTTGTTTCCACTTCAACCATCGTATTTAAAAAAATTCGATCAAATCGAATGATTCGGATAGATCGAGTAAAAATCTATTCGATCATTCAACCATTCAACCCTCAAATTCGACCCTTAGTAAATCTGCCCCACAGTGTTATGACACCCAAATTTTTGAAAATACCCTACCATAGAAATTTAGACAATAAATTTCTCTGCTAAAACACTCAAATCACGTATACTCAAATCACATAATTGCTTAAATAGCTGCAACAAATAGCACTGTGTGTTTCCTTTACAGGCTAATCAACTTGAGCTTTTGGCTAAAGTAAAAGAACTGTCAGCTTTTATATATATATATATATATATATATATATATATATGACCAAAAAAAATAAGGCTTAACAAATGAAGAGGTAGAATAGATTCAGTACAGGTAAGAATTAATCAAAATTTCTTAATGTTTGGCTTCAGTCCAGACGCTCTAAACATTGTCAAGAACAGAGGAATGAAGTCATGATTAGCAATTGAGGTCTTCTGAAGTACTGGCTTTGATGTTGCTAAAGCTTCCCTTATCCCTTTCAGCCAACTATCCATCATTTACAACAAAGACATTTTATTTATAAATATTTGTGCCAGAATATAAAAATGAGGCCACACAAACTGTCTACAAGCACTGAATGATCAATATAGAACCTGATGCTTTAGAACACTAGCTGCAATGACTATTATGTCTAACCCCCTTCAGCACAAGATCCCTCTATCAGCTCCCATACAACAGGTTTAACCCTACACAGTCACAGCACTGATATGTTAAAAAACAACAACAATAATATACCTGTATACACTATGCATGCCCCTTAACAGGGGAGGCTCATCTCAATGTCAAAGAGCACTAAATGCACAAATTTGCTGTGTTTCGCTTGGTGGGAAATTGAATATAATTGCAAAATTTAGTAGAAGTGCAGTGGACTCAATGGGAAGGGCGTTAAGGAATTTTTTAGCTCTGCAATAGCATCTACATTGCCCCACCTTGTTATACAAGCCCCTTTTCCCTATGCTTCAATTATGCATTATAGAAAAAATCCAATCCCATATTCAATCCCAATCCCACTTCAAAACAACTCCTTAGAAAGATGTGGGAAGACTGGGGAGGGCTCCAATCCCATTGGTTTTAGGGAATAGTTATAGGGCTTTTCAACATTAAGGGGCAAATTTACAAAATTCACGTGAATAGATTGAATTACGATCGTACGATTTAATCGGATATTCGAATATTTAAATTTGGCCTCTTCCATCATCGAATACCGAATTATCGAATAGATGGAATAGATCGAATGATCAGATATTCGATAATTCGATCATTCGATAATCAAATTAATCAAAATTTTGAAAACCTTCGAATGCCTACTTCGCCAGATGGAACCTACCGAATTGCAATAGAAGCCTATGGGAACCCCCCCATAGGCTTCTTTGACTAAGTCCTGCTTGAATATCATTATTACGATCGAAGCATTCGATCGTTCGAATCGTACAAATTTTTCGGAGGCTCGAAGGAAATTTCACGATTTTTTTGTGAGATCGAATGATTGATATTCGATCGTACGATTTCATCGAGAAATCGAATATCGAGCAAAATGATAGCCTAAAACTATTCGATAAGTATTCAATAGTCTTTACGTTAAAAAATAATCAGTATTAGTAACCAGGCCGTATTTAGGGGGAAATTCACTAAAGCATAGCATGAAGCGGCATACGCTAGAGCAAATTCTCCAGTGTGGTGTCATTCTGCCACTTCACCGATTTACTAACAGTCCCTGGCGTAACTTCGTAGACAGACTCTAGCGCAACTTTGCACCCTGACAAAGGGATGTAACTACGCTAATTCACTTATTTGTATATTTTACTGAACGTTACCTCTTGCACCAGACTTGACTTTAGACCAGGCAAAGTGCAATAGAGTAGATAGGAGTTTCTTAAAAAAAAAGTTTATCGTAAATTTTTTTAGGGTACCCTCCTTCCCCCCTACATTTCCTAATATATGGCACCTAAACTAAACAGTAGGCACATGTGTAGGGCAAAATAACAACTATATTTTATTGTTTGAAGGTTTCCCAGGCTTGTTTAGTGTAATGTATTTGTGGCTACATACTGTATTCGTCCATTGTACATAAACTTTGTGTCGTATGCAAATTAGGCATCGCTTTGCTTGACGAAGTAACGCTAGTGAATTTCCGCTACCTTTTGCCTACCTGAGCGCAACTACGGGTATAAGTGAATTAGCAGCGACCTGGCGAAACTACGCCTGGCGAACTGCGGCGAAGAAATCGCTGGCGCAACTCCACAGGTTAGTGAATTTGCCCCTTAATGTTTATGATACCACTTCTGAATAAATAATTTTAAATCGTAATCTTAATATCTTTTAAGAGAAGCATTTAATTCAAAGTCTTCAGATACATAGGGAAGCCTAAAATCTAAGAGAGTTGGCACATTTCAAATAATGAAAAAATCTATCAAGATCAACCTTTAGTAGAAATCCTCTTTATTGATTCAAGGGACGTAAATAAACATTTGAATTTCTCCTTGAATCAACATCTTTCCTATAATTAACTCATCGCCATCACCTTGAATGTCTTTTCTAACCTTCCCTAAGATGAATTCAATCTTCTTAAAGGCAAACTAATAACCTATGTGAAAACATTTGAATACATAATTACCTTGGCAGAGAAAGCCTAAATAAAAGCAACTTATCTTTTGCAGCATCAGCAATTTCCAGGGTCCTTATTTCTGTATTTTTTTTTTGTTTTTATTATGTATTATTTATTTTCCTAATATTTTACCATGTAAATCTTTGCAGAGTTTATCTAATACAGCAAACCAAATAAATGCTGGTGACCTGGAAGTGTAGAGAACCCAGCAGATGTCCAATCTGATTGGGGGGGATCCAGAACAGAATGTATGTAATGTATGTAAATATGCATTTTATAAGAATCATATTTTACACAGATATGACAACTTGAAATGTAGGTTCAATATAAAAATAATATGAAATATGTGATATAAAATGTAGGCTATTTACATAAAGCTATTGGCTAATCTTATCTCTTATTGCTGCCACAAAGTAGTAAGGGCTATTAAATAAGGTTGTAGCATACATATTATATAACCAGGGCAGTGTAAAGGCATGTGGTCATCTCCTAGAACTTGTTCCAACATACCAAAAAACATATCCAAAGTTCAGTATGGACAGTATGGTTAATAAAAAGGAAACCAGCACCCCGGGATGCTTGGCAATAAATAAAAAACTCCACAGGAGTGATTGGGCCACCCATCATGTCAGCCACCAGACATAGCCTAGCTCCAATGGGCAAGTGAGAGCAGATAAGCATCACTCTCCACAGCTTCTTTCTAGGACCACTACCCAAGAACATACTGAATTGCACTCTACTAAACAAGGTAATACAAATCCCTTCCCACCTGGCAAGCTTTCACTCCCCTCTCACACCACAGCTATGATGAAACCAATATCTAAACCCCCATTACTAATTAAGGTGGGAGGGCAGGAGGTTCCACCTTGTCCTGCCAAAATGGAAGAAGTAATGCAACTCCCTGTAACATCCATATACTCTCTCTCCAGCCAAACTCCATACAGCAAACACAAACCCTCTCCTCCCTGCCTACCTACTGTACTTTAGTAAAGGTTCCTACTTCCTTTACCCTCTAGTAACTGGGGAGCTCCATTACAAACACTCTTCAATGGTGTCACAAGAAACTACCATACTTTATACTGACAATATTTTATTGTTCGAGTTACTATAGTATTGCACCTGACAAAGAATAACAAACCCTAGCATTTGCTAGGCCTTATTCAATAGGACCTTATTCTGGGCATTCTGCAAAATGTGCTCTAAATACCCTTTAGGTAACAAAGAGACTGATACTCCCTTATATAGCCTTTTTTTTGCTTGTGACATCAGTGATGAATACTGCAGCAACTGTGACAAAACCATTAGTAAACTAACACTGGTCACTGCCCATTTAAGGAGTTGGAAAGCACAAAACATATCTGAATATTGACATTTAAATATGTTCCCAGGCAGGACAGACTTGCATTCTCTTGTGGCAGTTTACTGTACTGTACATGGTTAGTTCTTTTTAATAAAACACTTTAAGGCTACTTTAAGGTGTGATGTTTGCCCAGGTCTGTTAACCCAAAACAACGAATTTAAATGCTTTTGTTTAAACAGCTAACCAGTAAAATGCTACCTGCTAATTATTTTAGGTTATAAGACCTGAAGCAAACTGTGACCCTATTACATTCATATCTGAAAAACATTCTACAGCATGACAAAAAGCAAAAAATAAAGTGCAGGGCAGCATGAAATGATAAACTCTAACTAATACACCATTTTAATTCTCCCATAAAATTGGTATGAAAAAACATTTCATAGATGTTATCCAAGAAAAAAAACTATTTTAAATATGTTCTTTCTAATTTACTCTATTGCCCATCTACAATTACACCATCATGCATTATTTATTAGCCCTGAACAATTAGTAGACAATTTTGCCAACTGTCATTGCATATGAATAATAAGCCCCAAGTTGTAAATCTGTTTAATTATTTGTAATGTGATCAAACCGATCTGAGGTTAACAAGACCTAAGCTTTCACATCCCTCTTTTCATAGCACGATTAGCACAATAATTCAGTAAATCTTCTGTACAACACAGCAAAGGGCTTAAACCCCACTCAATCCTGCCCAAAATGAAAATTCACTTGACTATGAGAGGTGACAGCTTTGCAGCTATTCTGTTACAAAGATCTATGCAAAGCCTGAATAATCCTTTAAATTCCAACTTGCCTCTTGTCCAAAACAGATTTCAGAGCATTCATAACTAATATATATTTTCTTGCTCTGCTCGTCGTAATAAAACATGAACACAGGGAGTTTTGACATTGTTAGGTTTAAATTCACAGCTTGGTGCGATGTTTGTGAGTCTAATGAGTAGAGTCAAATTTCTGAAATGTATCACCTTTCTCATCTTACCATGCATAGAAATGTGCACTGCTCAAATTGACTGAAATAGTATGTCAAAAGTTAATTTTAAAGTGCAGTAGGAATATGGAAATGAAGCTTCCAAATCTACTGTGCCATCATTTAAACAAAATCAGTCATTCGGGCTTTGCATTTCTGGATAAAAAAAAAATACTTGGAATGGCTGAGCATTTCCTAAGGTACTATTGTCTGCTGCTAATTAAAATATATAAAAGGAACAAATGTCTAGTGGTCAGGACAATGGCAACAATTTCATGATGGTAAGTGCTAGATACATGTGTATTTTTTTCTGTTTATTTTCCAAGTGAAAAAACAATGTTTTTCGTTGAAAGGACAACTATAGCCCTTTCCCATTTTCCTTCTGCATTGTAAATAGGAGAGTGAAAAACAAATGCTGGCATACGTTTAAAGTATGGTATGCTTATGAGAAAATGTAGCAGTTTTGGCCAACTACAACTAAACAGACATCATCCAATGCCTTCTGAAAGTCACCAATACCTGCATAACAGCAAACAAAAAGAAGGAAAATAGTATATGTTCATCACTTTAAAATCCTTTTCTACTCATAAAAACAGAGAATTAGACATGTTATTGAGGCCCTCTAAATTAATATACCTATTTATTCTAAGCATTATGGGGCAAATTTACTAAAGCGAGTAAATGCGCTAGCGACAGCTTTGCCAACATTCGCCGCACTTCGCCAGGCGAATTTTTGACAGCGCTATGCAAATTCACTAAGATGCGAATTTGTGCTCGGGGCGCTACCATTACTTTGCCAGGCAATGTGCATTTACGCTAGCGATGCCTAATTTGCATACTGCGCGAACTGAAGCGTATAATAGAGGTGTATGTTACAGCCACTACATTGCACTGCACAAGCCCAGGAAACCTTTAATAAATAACATAAAGTTGTCCTATTGCCCTACATGTGCTCACTGTATAGCTGAGTTGCCATAAGTTAGGAAATATAGGGGGGGAAGGAGGGTAACCCTAAAAAAGTTTTTTTTTCAAACTCCTATCTATTGTATTGAACTTTGAATTGACTTCACTAAGATGAACATTTTTCTGAACGTTACCTCTTATGCTAGACGTTACTTCGCCATGTCAGACCTGGCGAAGTAACGTCTAGCGTAAGAGGTAACGTTCAGAAAAATGTTCATCTTAGTGAATTAGCGTAGTTATGTCCCTTCGTCAGTGCGCAACTTCGCCTGGCGTAAGGGTGCGAAATTGCGCAAGTCTATCTACTTTGCTAGCGAATTTTCGCCAGGGACACTGTTAGTGAATTAGTGCTAGCGTTAGACACTTCGCGTTTTAGTGAATTTGCACCTATGAGTTATACTGTGAAAACTGCCCCATTTCACTTTGCTTAAAAAAATTGCAAAACCACCAAAAGATTTGGTGAAATGTTGGCAAATGTCTTGGAGTGAATGGGCAATGCTTCACTTTTTTCTCGTGCCAAATGTAATGCATTGGAGTCAATGAGCACCAAATACATTGGAGTCAATGGTCGTATATTTTCTTGTGGTTTTTTTTTTTGGTTCTTGTCAAATGCATTGAAGTCAGTAGGTGTTATTTCCTCTGTGTCTTTTCTTATTCTTTGATGTAGACTTTTTTTCTCTACATTTTTTCCTGTGCCAAATCCATCAGAGTCATTGGACTTTTTTTCTTGCAATTTATTTCAAGTGCATGGAAAAATTCTATGTGCACTTGCGAAAACACAAACAAATATGTATCAGGTAACAAAATGCACTTATCCCTACTACTTATCCAGAAGTCTATTTAACATATAGGCATCTGAGGGACTGTGCCTAGGGCTGCAACTTTAGGGGGTGGCCCTTTAGTGCCTGTTTTGCAAATAAAAATTTCCTCCACCACTGCCGAATACTTCTTCACTAAATATACTGGTGGATGAAGTACATTGCAGGCATTAGTGTTGGCCAAATTTGTCCCGTTTCATTTGCAAAACTTTGAAGCAACAATTTTGATGTACATCTATTTAGTCATCACATTGGAGTCAATTGGTGCGTGGTAAATTGTCGCCGGCATCAAAATATTTATTCGCCAGCCGTGAAACGCAGAAATTCACCGCAAATTCAAGGCTGGCGAATAAATTTGCCTATCACTAGTGGGCATCAATCTAGCTGAAGTGATTCAAAGGTTATGTGCATTACATCACTTCAACACATGTGCATTATGCCACTTTTGTAAAGGGGCCCCGGGAACAGAGCCAAAGGATAAGGGACAGGGACATGACTGGGGGATGAATAGGGTCTTTCAGTAGTGGTGTGGAATTATGGGAGTTGTAGTCAGCCGAGTATACGAGGGAGGATGATCAGAGGGTATAAAAGGGCTGGGCCAGAGAGAAGGGGCAGCCATTTTACCTGAAGCTTACCACCCTCCTACCCTGGTGGCATGAGGAACAAGGGGAGAGATGGTATATTGATGGTTGTGTTGTAGCAGTGCAACAGGGGGCACAGTGGGCTGCACTATGGGCAGCTGAAAAAAGAAAAGAAAACGAAAAGGGTAGTTTAAGCGGGAGAGATAGGCATATGGGGGCTACTGTAGGTCTGGATAGGTGCCACAGTAAGTGGGTGTGTTGGGAACTAGCCTCAGGTTTGGTAACTGTCAGATTATTCATTATATGTAGTTATATGCAGCCAGCAATGGTTTATGTATCTGTTTATGCATTGCTTTATGAATATCGTCATGGGTGGTTAATCATTTGTATGTTGAGTGGTATTTACTGTAATGTACAATAAATTAAAAGTGCAGCCTTTCCACCCAGCTTTTGGTGTCAGTAACTAGGGAAGAAGAAGGGCCCAGGGATCCAGAGTATCCACAAGTCATGTACATGCACTAAAGATCTCAATAAAACTTGGTGGTACATTGTTTAATCATCTGCACATATCCCTTTTCCATTCCTAAGATTATAAACTTGTATTGTAGTGTATCATTTTCTTTCTTGCTTTTGTTTTGTGATTTTGTCATTTTAAGTGATAGTCTGGCATTTAAGAAAATACACATCTTTATAAATATGGTGATTTGGAATGATTTGGAGAGTTTCTGTGATTCAACATTATACAAGTGTAAGTACAATATTTACAACATTTTGTAAGTGTAAAATAGTTACACAATATTATATAAAGTCTCTAAGTTAATATTTTCCACCGTTTCCTTTAAGACGTGATTAGTTTATTAACAATAACTATTTCCACTTTTCTGTTCTATTCAGCAATACTAAACACCACTCAAAGTGTTTTCTTTAAAAATAAATTGATGCTTTTATCAGGTAACATTAGTATAAGTGTATCAGATCAAACTAAACTAATGCCAGCCAATAAACATGCTAATTATGTTGCTTTCTATACAAGTGGTTGGGAATTTAATAAACAGCAAACACTTTTTGATGATAGCAGATAACAATAACACAAAATATGGTAATTTGATAATTGTAAACCCCCTCCAACACTGAAGAGGAAAGGCAACACATGCTGAGACGAGCATATCTAAATTTGGATTAGAGCAACACGGTGCTTCAGACATTTAACAATAATAATGTGTGAAAATTTTAAATTTGTAACATTGTTAGAAGCCAAGAAATCCACTGCATTACTGTTACATTAACCAATTACATTACATATTCCCCAACTAGATTGTAGAGTTAATTACATTATTATTTTTGGAACACAAGAAACTGATGTTTTAAACCCCTATTTTACATTTTTCTTTATATTGCTTTTTGGCTTTTTATCACCCTCTATTAACTAAAATATTTGTGATTAATCTAAATGGATGTTAAAAAAGACAACCAAAGTCATTTCATTTTTATGGGGTAGATGTGTTTAACTAAACTGATAATAACCAAAAAGTTATGTGTTTTGGCAAGTGTTATAATGGATTCTTTCAGGGTGGTAATTAAGTGTTTTCTTTACTCTAGTATGCCCTTAGAAAGCAGAATAACTGTTAGCCAGCATGATTTTACTTATGTCATGAGATAAACCTTGATATGTTTTTCTTCTTCAGGGTAGGGTATTTGGGTATTTAGGGTATCTGAACACTAAAATGTGCACTTTACCCCATGCATCCCTTGCACTGCTCAAATGGGATTAAGTACACATACAATTGGGATTAAGAACACATACATAGATGTCATGTATCAATATATGTAGGTAGTGTCAGGACCAGCCCGGACTTGAACTCTTGTTGTGCTGTTTTGGACACTCACTTGCCCTTACCTCATGAGTCACTGGATGCTCTTGGGGCTAGTCCTGATCTCTTCGTTGAATATCCTGCATCTTTCCATTATGTCTCCTCCCTGTTCTCCACCCACCTCATTTCCATCATTTTTCCTATTCCCAATCACCTAACCTTTATAAACCCCGCCCAGGGCTGAGTCATTGATTGTTTATGGATTAGTCTGTTCCTGAATGACCTGCCGACCTTGTCTTTAAATACCTGATTCCTGAAAGCATTGGCTTTGAAAACCTTGTCTTTGAATACCTGATTCCTGAACACCTTGTTCCTGAGTACCCTGTTTTTGAATTCATTGCACCGAGTACCTTGTTCCTGAGTGAGTACCACAGAGTTCCCTGTTCCTGGATCCCTAGCTTGTTTTCCCCATTTTCTCCATTCTCTGTGGAATTCCCAGTAACGACCTTCGCCTGTCACGACCATCCCTCCTATTATCTATGGGTACACCCCTTACCAAATCCCCACAGAGTGGCTAACTGCATTTACAGCAGCTCCCCGCTGTAAAGCTGGCCATAGATGCAAATATCCATTTGTTTGGCGACATCGCCAAACGAGCAGATCTTTCCCCGATATACCACTAACTGGCAAGGCTATATCGGGGTAATTACGACTAGTGCAATGGACTTCTGATGGTCGGTCGGAAGAAAATCCAACCTTCCTGATCGATATCGTGTCCAGATACTAGTCGGAAGACACGTCGGAAGCCCCCATGCACGGGCAGATAAGCTGTGAAATCAGTCTAAACGACAGATATCAGCAGCTTTATCTGCCTGTGTATGGCCAGCTTAAGCCTTACAGGTAGGTAGGGCATGGAATAATGGCAGTAGGGCAGAGTTCTTCTTATGGGGTTTAAGTCTGACTTCACAGTTAAAATAGGGTTTCACTTATAATAGGAATTATAAAATAGGAAAACATGGTTGCAAAGTCCTGTCTCATATACAGTAGTTCCAGGATTGCTGAATTGGCATTACTCTGAATTTACAAACAAATTTTCTTTCAGGCACTGCACTCACTTTCACTGCCTTGGTCCCACTGGGAGGGAGCAAATTCCAATTTCTAATGGGGGTATCTCGAATTGAAGTTGACACCTCACTTTTGACAGTATGGGGAAAATGTTTTGCTTAACAAAACACTAGCTAGATCCGTGCTAAAGTGAAATGTCAAGCTATACCAGTTAGTTAAAGTAGTTATTGTATGTCTGCAGAAACTTGCAAAGTAAAATTATTGTTAGATGGTCCTAGTTAATCTTTGGTATAAGGTATATTTAAGGTTCATTCTCCGAGAATAGGATGCAACATAAAACAGTTCTTTAATTTTGATACTTGAGGTAATATACACTGTGTGCAGTTACTGGTGGATAACGGCAGAAATACTGTAGTAATTTGATTTATGAGGAGAATAAAAAAAATAAAACATGTCAAGTGAATTGCATGCTAATGCTATACTGTGCCAGAAGTGAAACCATTAGAACAAATACAAATGTTGCAACCTGTATATGCTGTAATTTATCAAAACAAATGCTCTGTATCCATATTGGTTCTTACACAAAAACTGCACTGGAGCAAATTATTAGATACCCAGAATTACTCTGGAATTCTGGGGAAAACATTGCATTGTAAGTGGAAAAAAAAATCAGATTTTCATTTAAATTTTGCACATTGCCCCATATTTGTAAAATCCATGTGTGGGCAGAAACAGGATAAACTATTACACTAAAATCTACCTGCAGATAATACTTAATAGTAATCTCACCCATTTTTCTGCATACGTTAAGAAAGTGTTAAATGCAATTTTAATTTTACTTGTAAAAATATTTGAAATTGAAAGCAACATTTGTTTGACCCCATTCTACACTGTTGGACTACAGAAACAATGCAGCAGACGCCAGCTCTCCTTAATCCAAAACACCAGTTGCCAGAGACAGGCACCCTAGTTGAACTGAGAAGAAACTGTAGGAGTGGTAGTTCTGCTGGAACTCAAGTGCTAATGTGTGTCTGACCCATGTTTAATAAAGTGAACTTGCTCAGGGGCAATCTAATGCAGCTGGTAAGGCAGAACAAGGCTGAAAGATGCAAGGTAACGCAGTTAATATTTGAGTCACAGTCTTCAAAAGCCCAAACAGGGATATGAGCAGGAATATATATTTATTTTACCTAGTTCATCTGATTTTTACATCGTGCCAAAATCAGTGTATTAAAATGCTGCTATTAACAAGCCCTCAAATATGATAGCAATGAGCAAATTCAAATGTGTTTTCCCGTTGGTGCTCCAGCTACCTTAAACTGTGTTTCTGTTATTTAATCAATAAATAATGAGTACAACTGAGACATTCATCTAAAAGGACAAGTCAAGGTTGTTCTCTCTTTTTCTGCTTGAGTCCATTCAGAAAAGAAAACTGTAATTTAATATTTGCAATGTATGTAATTTAAAGCAATCCCACTAAGAATTATTGCAATTTCTACTGCAAATGTGGTGGAAAGAAAAGCTCGTTGTACACATATTTATTTTTTAGAGCTATGTTTTATTCGACCACCAGATGCTTATACCTGGCTTCTACAAAAATTGCTTTCATATCACAAAAGCAAAGCCGATGGCATGAATATTGTGCTTAATATATGCACATTCATTACATGCATTTAAACAAAAATAGTCTTTTATTGACTCTTAAATGTGATATTTGTGTTAATAAAGAAAAAAATAATCAAAGCTCTTTTGCCTTTTTTAAAATATACCAGTTAGCAAAAGGGAAATTTAGTCTGATTTTGGGTTAGGAACCAAAGTATTCCTTGTGGTTTGTCTCCCTTCATTAAGTATTTCCCAGTTATAACAAAGGCAACTAATCAAAATCCTCTGGGTGCACACTGGAAGCTCTATAACAGTGGCTGAGGACAGTTGTATTAAATTTGCATTAAAATTACACATATATATATATATAATATAAGGCACTAAGTTTCCCTGGTGCAGTAACCCAAACAGGTGACTAGTAAATGCTTTCTGCTGATTGGTTGCTATTGGTTAATGCACCTGGGCAAATGTATTGCATTTTATTACATAACCTCCTCTAGTATCTTACTGTATATATAATGAAATTCATTAAATAAATTCACAAAAGGGCTCATTTACAATAAGTGCAGAATTTTCTCCCGCAATTCATTCTTTTTGTCAATATGAATGCGACTGCATCTGTATTGTGTTTTTATGATGCTTTGCATGATGGGTGCAAGTCCCCTTCATATCTGCGGTGTTATTATACCACCTTTGAATTGTAATAATAGCACAAGATTCTATACTGACATGGGATCCTTTATCAGAAAACCCACTATACAGAATACTTCAAATTACAGGAAGGCCATCTCCCTTAGACTCTTCTTTAATCAAATAATTAGAATTTTGGAAAAAGATTTTGTATGTAATAACAAAACTGAACCTTATACTTCATCACAACTAAACTATAATTAATCCTTATTGGGAGTAAAAAAATCCTATTTGGTATAAAATTATTTTTAAGCAGGCCATAGTATGTTGATGCAAATTATAGACCACCATTGCATGGTAATCCAATATCTGTTTATAGGTCACAACATGGATTGGAATGAGAAGATGAGCCTGGAGAAGATTGTTCCTGATGTATAATCAACATAACAAATACAGTTGGTTGTAGTTCTAAATATTCTTTGGAAGTTTCTAGTTTGCCCTTTTCCTAATATGTAGCAGATTGAGCTCAGAAAAAGCTTGCAAGCATATTGCTAGCCAAAAAGGATTTTTTTTTCCTCCGTAAAGGACATATGGTGGGGACTAAGGAGACATTCTATACTGTAAATGTTAAAGCAGCATGCTGAATCTATGTTATTTATAAACTGCATGCATTGTCTAAGAAATAAAAGTCCTTTGTGCAATGTAAAATAATGTATAAAAAGCTACAGCATTTCGATTAACAGAGCAGATGGTAAGTGAAAGAAATCCTTGGTAACTCTACAGCTATACAAATTGCCTGCATAGAAATGGATTTGGTGTACAATTCAGACGCATAATAAACATGTGTCTGGAATCAAAGGTTTTAATGCAGGTTTGGATATATAGTAGTCTTAGTATTAACAGTATAGCTCTTAATACTTATAGGAAACACAATCTGCCTTTTAAAAACAATGGATAACACTTATGGAAAGCAGTGGGAATAATACTCTATTGTTGGTTTTTCCAACGCTTCTTATATGTTCCAGATATTATGTTAACTTCTGTCCACCAAGTACACGTGCATGATTAAAAATACAACAAATGAGAAGAAACAAATACTATTGACTAAAAACACATTTATTAAGGGTTGAATGGTAAATTTGCAATATTTCAATTGCTTTTAGTTTAAAAACTCACAAATTCGAATTTAAAAGCACCAGTTCGAATGCTAATTCAAATGTGAGATTTATCACACCTCTGCAATGAAAACAGTTCTAATTTCAATAATCACCACCTAAAACCTACCAATTTTATTTACAAGTCAATGGCAGAGGTCCTTTGTCCAATTTGAAGATGTTGGTTTCCTTCCTAACATTTGAGGTTATTTTGGAGGAAAACTCAATTTGAAATTCGACTCAAATTCGATTCCAATTTTCAGGTTGAGAGCATTCAAATCAAATATTACGTTTGAGTTGTTACTACATTCAAATTTGTTAGAATAAAAGAAATTCACATAAACTGGAAATTAGACCTTTGATGAATAACACCCTTAGTATAAATAAATATATGAAATTATCTATTTTACATGCCAAAACTACACAATACTTTCTATTTAATTTTCCTTATTGTACAATGTGATCAATGCATTTAGATTGGTAAATCTGAGGGAATTGATTGTATAACTTCTTGCATCTTTTTTTGTCTTACATCTTTTTTTGTCCCTTGGTAAAGTGTGTACTTATTAATTTGTCCTACTTCTCAGACTCTACACAACATTGTCATTGACAGGAAAGTTAAACCAAATCTGTTTAAAAACCTAATACTTATTTCATTGGGTTGAGAGCTCCTCCAAACAGAGTTTTTCTTGTAACTTATTTGGGTATGCAATTTATGTGGGTTAGGTGACTATTATATGATTCAGAGTACTGATAAAGGTCTGCCTGTTTATAGAACTAGATATTATATTGGTGCTTCATAACATAAAAGTAATCCCTATCACTACTAGCTGTAAAAGTCATGTTGTCCTAACTTTCCTTCTGCCAAATATTTTATGTCTTTATATAGTAGGAAATGTATATCCTAAGGTTTTTAATATGTAAATATGAACAAAAAGAATTCACTTACTGGATAATACAGTTATGGGACCTGTTATCCAGAATGCTCGGGACCTGGGGCTTTCTGGATATCTTTCTGTAATTTGGATCTTCATGCCCTAAGTCTACTAGAAAATCATGTAAACATTAAATAAACACAATAAGCTGGTTCTGCTTCCAATGAGGATTAATTATATCTTAGTTTGGATCAAGTACAAGCTGCTGTTTTATTATTACAGAGAAAAAGGAAATATCTTTTAAAAATTTGGATTATTCTGATAAAATGGAGTCTGTGGGAGACTGCATAACAGGTTTCCAGACAACGGATCCTGTACCTGCATGAGCAGCAAAGTGTAGTATGTGTAATAAATATGCAACAAACATAGCTACACAGTTAATAGTACATCAAGTTCAACCCTTTCAAACCTATATATCTATAATATATTAATAGAAGTTGTAAATGTTATTTTAGCATTAAAACTTACATGGCACCCAATGGGATTCATTTGAATAAAAAGAGTTATTGAGGCTTCTGATTATTTCATGACTCCCTAATCAGCATAACCTCCCAATAGCTAACCTCACGCATGAACGTGTAAATATAATTATCTGTACACCTATAACGGAATACCACCCTGCATGAAAATAAATTTAACACTTCCACTGAAAGCAAACATATCTTTTACACTTTTCTTTACCTTCAAGGAGGAAAGCTTTGTGTGAAATGTCGCTGTCTAATGAAACACGTGAGAGCAATTATAATTCATTAAGAACACGTTAGATTTTAATTGAACATTTCCTTTGCCTAATCCTCCTGTCATCTGCCAGAAGTTAGTGATTATTTTGTCAGGGTCCAAAAGATTTCTTGTACATATTGTTCTTTCTTTAAATTAAAAAAGGGCAATTTACTAGCATGAAGTTTTCTTCATCTTGCTTTATCTTGTCCTTTTTGCCCAAATGAATTGAAAAAAAGTTTAAAAAAAAAACATGAATGTGACAAATAATTTAAACACATTATAAATGTTTAAAAGCTCTGAATTATGGGATGGCCATCATCCATATAGTTCATTATAAGCAAATACAATCCTATTGGGTTTAAATAATGTTTAAATTAAGGTAAACTTAAGGTATGGAGATCCCAATTACAGAAATATCCCTTTTCTAGAAACATGCAGGTCCTGAGAATTCTGTATAACAGGCCCCATACTGCTATATGTCTACAGAGACAGGGATACATTTCTACACGGTGAAACTGAAAAAAGAACACTTTATTAATTTACATGTAATAAAGATGTACTTTGGTTTAGCTTGACCTTTCTTATTGCAAATTGTTATGGCATTAAAACCTTTAAGTGAGGCAATGCGTTGATTTTAGACTCTTCTACTCTCATTTATGGCATCAAGTATTAAGCTGCCATAACTTGCAGCATATCTTAACTTGATTTTGTCACCTAGATGATGGATCAGGAGCCTCAAAAAGCTGCCTACTCACTCTGAAGAGAAAGGGTCCCCAGTTGTTATTGTCCCAATGTCAATGGACAACTTTGGAACTATACCCCTGCCTCAACCATCAATGTCTGAAAAAGAACTGTGCTCGCATAAATGATCTATAAAACATTCCTTGAGGAAGAATATTCCCACCAGTGATAAATAGGTATAAAAAGCAAGATTTAATATGCCATAATAGAATGGCAGAATAGTATAGTACTGTCATAGTAGAATTTATCATCACCTGGTATTCAAGGGCATGTCCGAGGCCCATATCCTATGTCTATTCTAAAAACAAAAAGAACATTTTATTTTTGAAGCAAAATAATTGAGAGCCCTTCAACAGCATTAAGTAAACCTACCAGCAGAAAAAAATCAAGATGTGATAAAACAACATTTTTTGAAACTATCTTTTAATACAAAACTTTTTTTTAAGTTTTTATCTTAATAAATAAAAGAAGGATGAATAAAATTTTAAGTAGCTTAACAACACACACCATCCCACTGGCGATTAACATTCCTTCCGGCAGGAAGGCATTTTGGGGAGCTTAATCGCCCACAGTAGAGGAGTTTTGTCGCTGGGTGACTAATCTCCCTGTCTGCCACCACCCTTACATAAATCAAGATGTTGCTCTGCATAATGGAAACCCTCCCCTCCTCCAGTTTCTGTTGTGTGTCAGGCTAAAAGATAACAGTTAATTATAGGGTTGGATTTAAATGCAAAGAGTACTCCTTCTACATTCTCATTGTTTGTATTAATAAAACAGCTTCGGTCAAATTATGTAACAGATTAAAAATAACACTTTTTTTAAAATAAAGGAAGACATACTTTTACATAGTCAGCTCTATATCCCAGAATACAGAGAAACATTCCTCTTTGTGCTTTTACAACTCTTTTATGGTAAGCATTAGGTATTCTATTTATACTAACAGACAGAAAGACATTTTATGGTTTTTGCATAACCTTTGTTATATACATTCAAATGGACATTTGAGGTCAAATCTCTAAACCCAAATATTTCCTGCTAAAAACCTTGCTGCCTTTGCTTATTTCTCTCCGATCTCTTCCTATGCATTTAGGAGATGTAGAACAATAAGAGCAACTTCCTGATTTTGCCTTGAAACATTAAGTTCTTTATTTACTGCCAAATCAGACAATAACTGAGAAAATTGAATATGTCCCTTATCTTAGACCAAGCAACCCATGTGATTATATAAAAAGCCCTGCTCCTGAAGCATGAAATCTCAGTGGTATCTTAAGAGGTCCCTCACACACTGGTCTTAAAGTGGATTAAGGTTGCGTGATTTTAAATGCACTCTCATCTCTCTCAGCTTTACGTATGAAAAAATTTCAAAATTGAAACAAAACTGAGGGGATATTTTATAAGAATGATATAGCTCTTCATTACTCTTCCTCCAAACAAACAGTTACATGTGAGAGCATGAATTAAAATCAGATTGGAAACTTGTTACAGCACAACTTATGGTATGTGACCAAAAGAGACTTTCCAAGGTCAAATTAATATAATTTGTCATACTCTAATGTACAAAAGCACTGAGTACTATGAAGGAACATATGAAACATACAGTAGCTAAATTGTTCAAGAGCAGGTATTTGCTAAAGTTGATGAATGAACATTATACAAAGCTGGCCACAAACCTCTTGATTTGAAAGATAATGTACAAACTAGTTACAAATGTTAATATTTAATTTGTATGGATTGGTTTGAAGGATGAAAACATGAATCAAGAGCGATTTTGAAGGGACATTTTTCATTGTCACTTTCAGGGCTAGCCTTTGACCTATAGGTCCTCAGGCACCAGTGAAAGGCATCAGCAGATTTTCTGTCCTGGCTAACTGTGATCAATTGAAATCCTAGGACAATATGTCAAAACTGCCTCCTGAGGCACACTTCCATAGACAGAAGTTAAGACAATACGGGGTGATTTGTTAACTTTATTGCTCTGTGTATGGTCATCTTATTTCATTATCAAGTCATTTCTTGCCCAGGGTGTTAGCAGTATACCATAATACTTCCTACTTAAATTTTAATGATGTCTGTATGTCGTGAGGAGGATTTTAACTCTGCTATCCTGAAAGTTGTAGCTCATACTTATTCATGTGCTTATGTACAACTCACTCTATTGCTTAGAGCAATATATACCTCGATCTCCATCAGTTGGGAGATAGCTTTTAATCTAACACCTCTGACGGACTAGGAGGAATTACAGTTTGCTTTACCTTTCATTTAGCTTTAGGTTTTTTATTGAAGTGCATGTGGGGTCCATAACAGCTGATGGAAGGCTTTGTAGGTAACAGGGAAGACTCAAGAGACATAATCTTAAATTATAGTTTCTGTTCTAGAATCTACAATCATTTTCCAGGAATCAGATTTTCAGCACTGAAAAGTAAAATGTTTTACTTTTTTAAACTTTGTTCAAAATACCCTAGAAAAGAAAATGAAAACAGTTTCTTCCATAATGTTTATAGAACAGTCACAGAACTTCCTAAACATCATCAGCAGAACAGATACTCCTTCAATATGGTCAACAATTATTTACACTTATTTTGCAGTAGTTCGCAATTTTTTTTAGATTAATAAAAAATATGAAAAAAATATGTTGCCACTGAAAACCTGCTGAGAATTGTATATTTTATGATAAGGTGATCATGAAATTAAAATGCTATTGCGCAAATAATCACAAAAGGCAAAAACGTTTTGATCCCAAAATTTTGTCAGCAATTTACATGAATCTCAGCAGAAAGTAAGACTAGAACCTTAATAAATCTACCCCTTTGCTTTGTGTTTGTGTTACATTATTTTTCCTGCAGAGGTTTCAATATTTACTTGAGGAATTATTTTCATAACTGGACCAATGCATATTTTCTTTTCATGTGAAAAACTGTTCCCCTTAACAACAACATGATGCCTTCTATTTTTTTTAATTTAGATTATCTTGTGTACCTCTACCATTTTGAGCAAATCTCTTTGCAGTTGTAATAGAATGAATGCAAACAGCTCTTTTAAAATCAATTACCAAGTTTTTAACAGTATAAGATTTCATCCTAGCTCTGAGGATATTTTATTAGCCTTGTTCTAATAATCAAAAGCTCCCCAAGGACTGGAGAGAAAGGGTTTGTTGGCTGGTTATGGATGCTGCAAGCTGTAGCTCACAGCTGCTGCTTTAGATATTTTGAAACATATAACTGATATGGAAAAAAGCATCACTGAAGTTATACCTTGTTCCAAATGAGCACAACTCAATGGCCTATAACTGCATACCTTATTGGTCTGTTCATTATATTTTTCATATAAAAGGTTTACTGTATTCATTCTTAAGAATAGATATTAAATTATACTTTTAAATTATATTATTTTTAAGGTCTATTTGTGGTGAAATAAAACCACTACACAAAATAAAACCCTAATGAGACTATTATATAACATTGTCCCAGTGCAACTTAATGGAATAGCTTCCTGGGAGATTAACGGCTTTATGCTGCATGTAACAGACACACTGAAAATGTATAATTAATTAAGGGATTATTCTGCATAAACTTCGGTCATTGCTGAGTGATTTGAGCCTTTCAATTAGCATTTATCCCGAATATATATATATATATATATATATATATATATATATATATATATATAAATGATCCATCGAAACAAAGGGAACCGCACTCACAGGTCTTAAAGTAAAATAAAAATGTTTTAATGGTACACGGAAGACTGATGTTTCGGCCTCAACGGAGGCCTTTCTCAAAAATATATAAATGGATATATAAGACTGGCCTGGCAGTACCCACAGACATATGTATTTTCCATATTCAATGTACTAAAATCCGAAGTTATCTCATATTTTCATATTTTATGTTGAAAAACCACGACCAGCTTATTTATTAATAAGAAAACTTGATTTAATTGGAATTTGTCTGGATTTTTTCCTGAAAACCACAAAATATTCCGATTTTTCAGGCTAAACCCAGTGGAGACCATGATGACTTCAAATTGTCATAGGTGCCTCTCCCATTGACTTACACAGGACAGGTTTGAAATGGTGGATTTTCAAATTCTGGCTTCTTGCAGCATCGAAGTATAATAAATCTGGAAAAAATCTTATATTTTCCTCTAAAAAAATTGAGTTTTCTGGTGAAGGAAACTTGAAATTTTTTAAAATTTGGATTGTTATAAATACCCCCCCTTTGTGCTGGTCACTTAAATATAAGACATTTCTTCCCAGTCTTAGTCCTCTAGCTCTGTTATAAATTACCGGTATACAGTATGTCTTGGGTAGCTGTTCATATTTAATTTAATTGCTATTGCTTTCTGTTGGAATTTGTTCTAATTTTATTTAGTCATTCATGCATCAACTTGCATCTACTTTCAAAATCATATTTAAAATCAAAATTTGAAATACATTTTTGTTGATTGCCATCTCCAAAATTATGGCAATACATATCAATGTAAAAGCTACCATAAGGGAAAATCAATTTACAGTTGAGAGACAGTACACTCCATTTACTCTGAAGTGCCCCACTGAATGAATTCATTATAAAGTTAACAATTCCAGATGTAACAGTTCTTCTGTGTTGATTGCCAAGTCATCAATAAAAGTAAAGCTAGAAGTGTCTTGCACTTGAAAGCTGCAAGTCATTGGGCACCTCTGCAAAATGTTATTGTCTGTAAACTCCAGGTAAAGCTGTGTTTTCTCAGTGCTGGATTGGGTTGGGCACCAGTATCAGCAGTGCCTACTGTAACACTAGTTCTGTCCCAATATGTGTCATCTGTTGGGTATCTGTATGTGTGTACAAGGTCTGGAGAGGCACAAATAAAAGGGTTGGTAGGACACTTGACGCATAAGCCATTTATTACACTACGTTGTGAACAGTGTACCTCTGCATTCAGTATTACATAATTAAATGTTTACCCTGTTCATTATTTAATTTAACAACACTTAGGGGTACATACCCTGTTCTTATTGTCTTCCATAGGGTGCAAGTTATGGGAAGGGCAAGTAGAAAGCTAAAGGGACCCCCCTCAGCCTTCCCTCTTAAACAGAGGGTGTGTCACAGGCCAGCCTTGTCCTGGGATGGGTAGGTGGATGCCTAAGTACTTCTCCTGCCTACCCCTCTTATTCAAGCACATACCGTACTGACTGGGGGTTATAGTGTAGTGGGATACTCGGGGGCAAATGCCATCCTTCCCATGGGTGCCAAATATATTTGGCCCAGTACAGGGTAATAAGCGTAATATGTAAATGTATATGCAAATGTCACAATATCCACACATATAACAAGGGGCCGTAACAAACCATGTGGTGTCAGCATTTTTACATTTTGCAACTGTAATTCTATATCCCATGTACTCTACAAAAAGTATTGCTCCTGTTCTCTAATGTCTCTATAAGTGGACTGCACAGATATCAGTAGAAGCACACCCCAAGTGGTCATAAGTAGTACTGTTCTGCAGCTATAGTTAATGGCAAGTGTTGCTGGCAGCTGACACAACCAATATGATACCTTCACTCCTCTATGCAAATACAAAGATCCAGAGAAGTGCTAGGCCTTTACATTTTAAGATTCAGCTATAAGAAAATAAAGAAGATAAATAATCCTCATAAAGCAATATTTTGAGGATATTTCAATATTATGTTCACTGATCACTCTGCACTTTGTCTTTTTTTACTAAACTGACATAATGAAATTTATGCTCTTACCAATAATCAAAAGCATAAATCAAAGCAGCAGTACCCAGTCAGGAACAAACAAAATATTTGTGTTTCTTTTTCTTCCCTCTATTGTCTGTGTACTTTCTCTGCTATGTTTACATCTCCTTTGCTGTACAGCAGTGTTGTAGTAGATCAATAACCCTATGAACTATTTGATTCAGAAAGTGCCTAAGGTCTTTTTCATTCATCACTGAACCTGTCAGTGGAATACAGGAGATGGTTTTTTTATTGTGGTTGGACAGCAAATTTAGAGAACATGAGGATTACATTTGGAGGTAATGAACACATATGTTTATACAGTTTGTGAGTTTATAACATATTTTCCCAAAAGACCGTGTGCTCTGTATTCCATGGAATAAACAGTAGTTCTGTTACATGTGCAGGTTATTGGTTCAACTGAAACCAGACATCATATTTTTGAAATGAAAGTTTGTTAATAATAGGAGGCGCAAGGTATGCTGCTGATAATTGGGTAGCTGGGAGATATGTGCTTATTACTGTCACCCAATAAGAAAGATGGGCTTTGGAACTGTTTTAGATCCAACATTTGGCTGGGTGTGTGGTTAGACACAGTACAATGATCACAGAATTGCATAAAGCTATCATTTAATACTCTCGCAGCTGTGGAAACCGTAAGCTGATCTACCTTGTTTCTGTAGGACAAAGTCACATTTAGCTTTGCGTGCAAGCTTCAATGAATGCACCTAATGGTGCAAAGATCAATGGCAATTTAGGCCTCCCCTATTTAGTAACACTCCACTTCAGTTTAATCCTAACAACAAGAAAGGATGGCACTGTGCTAGCACATAACCTGCATGCCAGAGTTAAATACCTTTGTAATAGGAATAACAACAATGATTTAGCACTGTTAACACTTTCAGGACCAAACAGATCTCCCAGACAAGGTCCCTTGGTCTCTTGTCTGAATTTATGCTGTGCTTGTTCCTGATTTGTAATTGTTTTTTGTGTATCGGTCATATTGTTTGTTTTTTCCATAATACACTGTGGAATATGTTGGAGCTTTCTAAATATAGTTATAAAGTAATGCAGACAGCTCAGGAACTGACATTTTCTGGATAAGGGATCTTTATATTATTTGGATCTCGATACCTTTTTCGAATTTCAAATTAGATTTTTTGAGTTTTTTTATGACCGAAACTGTCAAATTCGACTATTGAGTTATTCAAATTCGATTCGACCTTTAAAAAATCTAATAAAATTTTTCGAAATGTATCATACTCTGGCAGTTTGAAAACTCAAATTTGACTATTCGCCACCTAAAACCTGCCAAATTGCTGTAAAAGTCAATGGGAGAGGTCCAAGGATCAATTTGTTGATGTTTGCAGCCTTCCTGGCATTCAAATCAAGTTTTTAAAACTCAAATCGAATTTTATTTGAGTTTGATGTGAGTTTTCGAGTCAATCTTATTCAGTCATTGTCTATGGGTAGACCATTTGCTATATAGAGGTCCCTCAGGGGAGAGACATATTTTTTAAGGATCACATTTTTTATGGTCAAAACTGTCAAAATCAAGTAGGGAATTATCCAAATGATTCAAGTTTTTTAAAAAAAATTTAATTATATTTTCTGTAGCCCTTTAAGAATTTGAAGTCAATTACTTGCCACCTAAAACCTGCCGAATTTCTGTATAAATCAATGACAGAGGTCCAGTGACCCATTTGGAGATGTTTGCAGCCTTCCTGACATTCAAACTCAAATAGAGTTCGGTTGAATTCAAATAGAATTCAATTCGAGCTTTTTATGGCAGTAAAATTTGTCTGAGTTTTACATATTCCAATTTTTTATAAATTACACCCCAATCGACTTTTCGAGTAAAATCGAACTCATGTTAAGAGTTAAAAAAAACTCACATGGATTCGAAATTCAACTCTTGATAAATGTACCTCTTACAGTAGGTGCTTGTATAAAAAAATACATTCTGTACATTTTTAACCTCCCAGCTCATTGTGAAACCTTTCAATGGAGCTGGGGTACGGATTTCCTACTCAATAAGCACATATGCATTACCTGTTCTGTGCATGCACCAATTTATTAGTAGAGGAGATGTGCTTTCTGTAGGTCAGTTCACAGATAAGCTAGCCATAGATGCAAAGATAAATTCATATGATTTTTTGTTTTGTAAAAATTTCAGCCTGTGTGTGGATCGTACAATTTTCGTATCATTGTTATTGGTTGTTTGGTTGATCAGACGGGTTAGAAGATTTCTGTCAGCTAATAATAATAGCTCTGCATGTATTGCCTATCTGACATAATTAGTATGATTGTTGTCTTTGAATTAATTGCCAGAACACTGATTTGTTCTTTTTACTACTTTTTTTAATCTGAATGGTTAGTGCAAGGTCAGTGATTGCAACAAGATATATCTGCATGTCTATGGCCAGCTTTACTTTGCTCAAGGATCTTGTTTAACACAATGCCTACCTTTCTCTTGGACTTTGAGCAAATTCAACTCCCACACTGATGACCCATTGCAACCTTAGTCCTTTCAATTTTGTACATTTATACCTCCTCCTCTGAACTTCCACAGTGGACAAGCACATCAATCCATAAGAATGGTGATTTGCTCAAGTTAGTAGACTCTTGAACACAAAACTTCAGCGTGAAAAAAAGCATTGCAATGCACAGTGCAAGAGAGCAGTCTACCCACGCAAATCAGGTTATTTGAGTAATGACTATTATAAATAGAAAATATTAGGATTCTGTGATTAATGTAAAACTGAATATGTGCTGCAGCTTAATTTATTTTTTTATTAGTTCTAATAAGAGTAGTCTGGTATGTCTGTTATTTGGATTCAAATTAGCCTTATATCACAGTGTTTATTTGAGGTGAATTTAAGCTAAGAAACATTAATTGTGTCTGCAAATGTAGAACTGTTAATTTACAGCAGGTTTTAATCTTCCCTAAAGAAAAACCCACACAGTTGTAGAGGGAGTGAATGATGCACTAATGTCTGAAATTATAAGGCAATTATCACATTTTCAATTACATACCACATATGGCAATTAACATTTTGTTAATCATCCAGCTTCTTTTTTTACGTGGCTTTTTAAAATAAGTGGCTTACCCTCTAACTCCATAAAATTACTGTTTACAATCAGTGCATACATAATTAGGCTACAGACTCTGCATTTGTTCATGGTGCCTTTCCAAAGTCTATTCACACCTAGCAGGGTATGTGTACATAGGCAATCCTGGTTTTACAAATCTGGCAAGTGCAGAAAAAATAGAAATGAATAGGTGTATATTGGTTTACATGATATAATTCGCGATTATAAGATATTGCTGGACCATAAGAATATAAAATAGGTTGTTGGTCTCCATATTCATAACTTACGTCTACTAGAAAATCATGTAAAAACATTAAATATGCCCGATAGGCTGGTTATGCTTCCAATAAGGATGAATTATATCTTAGTTGGATCAAGTACAAAGTACTGTTTTATTATTACAGAGAAAAAGGAAATCAATTTTAAAATTTTTGATTATTTTTAGTGATGGGCGAATTTACTGGCGCGAATTGGCGGCGAATTCGAGGAGAATGCCCGCGATTCAAATGCCCGCAAAAATTGACCTGGCAAAAAATCACCAGCGTCGAAAAAACAGATGCAGGCGTCCATGTTTTTGCCGGCGATGTGCGGAGTCCAAAACGAGATGTTGGCGGAGTTTCGCAAATTTTTCGTTCAACGGCGAATCGAAACGCCCCATATTCACCCATCACTAAATATTTTCATTATACATGGGAGACGGCCCATATAATATTCTAATTTGTCAATAATAAAGGGCAGATTCATTAAGATTTGAGATCATGTTTTTGTGCAGTGCAAGGGAATTTCCTCCAACAACACAATCTCAAAAAATATTTAACATTTTAAGTTAACATTTCTTAAACTCAAATTTTCAAGATTTAGATAAATGTTAAAACGTTATCCAGAAAGATACAAATTATGGGAAGGCCACTCCCCCATGACTCCATTTTAATGAAATAATTAAAATATTTAATAAAGGATTTCCTTTATCTCTGTAATAATGTAACTGGTACTTGATGATAACTAAGATAAATGCAATGCCTCTGATAAAGATTATGCGGCAGATTTTTTTTTCGCTTGTGTTACTTCGGCAATGTGAGAAACTCAAGGTTTGTTTGCATATGGCGGGAAATTTAAAGTTGAATGACATCTTTATGTTACATCAAATACATTACATTTACCCTGATAAGTAGACATATCCAGGGAGCCTTAATAAAGTCAATAGAGCTAATGCCCTACACATGAGCCCAACGTAAAATAATGTTCAATATATTAGAAATTGAATGGTTGAAACCGGTTCCCCAAAAACATTTTTTTGACTTTTGCAGCATTTTTCAGTCTCAGGATATGATGTAAGTGACAGAAGATTGAGGAAGATCTATACACTCCATTGTACTTCACTGCGAAGCCCCTGCGGTAACACTGGCAAATCATCACCAGCCTTAGTCACTTCGCTCTTTAGTAAATCTGCCCCTATTTCTTAATTAGGATAAAGTACAAGGTACTGTTTTATTATTAAAGCAATAAGGATTTTAATTATTTGCTTATAATGGAGTGTATGGTAGATATGGGAGATAATCCAAAGCATGCACAATGAAATAATATCTTTGTTCTGTTGGGTAGACTGGTAAACACCTGGCTGTGTGCTTTCCACTCAATTAAATGCCTTGCTTTAGGAATCTACTGACAATTGGCTTGTGATGTTGAGTCTGCCAAAACCTAGTTTGGACACTGGGTGAGGGAAACTTGGGTACTATGAATAACCAACTCAGAAAGTGCCAATATTTTATGTACAAGTGCTTTGAGACCCACTCCTGTTACTCTCCTCTGTCATCTTTCTTGTGTGGTGTGGGCTTGCTTTAATTACACTGATCCCACAACTTTATGCACTGCCTCAGGAACACACTTCCCTCTTGTGCACACCAGTTTTTTTTTTTATAAAAGTGCTCACATACTATAGTTTTAAAAAGTGCATACATAAGAATATTCTTGTGTACACAGCCAAGATGAAATAAGAAGAAACGTTACTCAGGAGTATATACTGCAAGGAATAGTGTGTAACTGTGTATGTGTCATGTAGAAAACTCCCAAAGGTGCATAATATAGTTTTTCATAAAAGGGAAACTTTCAAATCCAAAAATTCCAAAATCTGATATTCCCATAATGTCATTCTAAGCACCTTTACAATATTCATTCTAAAAATTGTTTAAAATTTATTTGTGACTGTAATATAGCCATTGAAATCAGTTTCCGGAGTCAGAACCTAAAAATGTTATTATTCTGTGCAGATCAGTTACTTAGAAAAACAACATATAGCCTTATTTATTTTTTTTATACAGCCAAAAACACTTTGTAATTTGTTCCAAGATTGTATGAGAGCTTTCATTGGTAATGCCTTTAATCACTTAGCCAAAGTTAAACACTGCAAGCTCAATAATGTTTATTTCCTGCCTGTTTAAATTGTCATAGAATGGAAAGAGTTTCATTTTTCATCCTGCTTTATACTGTATACACTATGCTCTCTTTACCATAAAATAAATGGAACTCTCATGCCATCATATTTAAAATGTGTTTTTGTTAACCCCTTCTTGGTTTTTTTCTCAGCACAAACTGAATGTTATGAAAACAGAAAAACTGTAAGGGGCAGATTTATTAAGGGTCGAAGAGTACATTAAAATGTTCTAATTGTTTTTTGGTGGCAAAACTCACACTTCAGTCTCCCAATTCGAATGTAAATTCGAAAGTGAGATTTATCACACCTTGACCATGGAAACAGTTCTAATTTGAATATTCGTCACCTAAAACCGTCTGAGTTCATTTACAAGTCAATGGAAGAGGTCTGCTAACCTTACCTTCCTGACATTCGAGTTTTTTCAGAGGGAAAGCTAGATTCGCATTTGATTAGAATTTTCAGGTTGGGACTATTAGATCAAATATTGTAAATAATGTAAACATTAAATAACCCAATACGCTAATTAATTATATTCTAGTTTGGATCAAGTACAGGGTGCTGTTTTATTATTACAGAGAGAAAGGAAATCATTTTTAAAATTTTTTGATTATTTGGATAAAATGGAGTCTATGGGAGATGGCCTTTTTCAGAGTTAATTTGAAGGTTTCTGGGAAACAAGTTTCCGAATAATCGATCCCATACCTTTACTATGGAGTGCATTGAAAAAGCCCTATTCTTTTACCTATATTCAAAGACAGGTAACAGTTACTGGGCCTTATTATATCTCTAAGTATGCAAGCAGTGTCTGCTATCTTCTGCAACTGACCATTGCAAATGTAGTTTAAAGGCTACTTTCATGGACTCATTTTATGAAGTACAAGTTCTAGAATTGACATAAAATTATTGGTGCATTCACAAAAATACATTTGCCTACTTGATTTTAGAAAATTATGATGAATACCAGTACATTATTTCAATAGACCCTTATGAACTGCAAGCAATAGGACACAGGTATGCTAGGAACCCCTGGAAGCCCAGACCTGACATGAATTATTGAATTATGTCCATACACCCAATTTACTAGCATCAGGTGACTTGGATACTAATGCAATTATTGATGTTGTATGCAAAAGCCATGCCTACTCTGAAAGCAAATGCCTGTGCAGAAAGTGAGTGTTCATTTGCTCCCTTATTGGCACATTGAGCAAATTGTGAAAGCCACTAATTAGCATCAACTGCAACTATGTTGGAATTCTAGTGGGAAACACCTTTGCATTGTGCATAAAATTACATGATTTGTGTTCAAAACTTGCACTTGAACCCAGAGTTTTCCCACTGCATTCACTGAGTAGTAATCAACAGCATCTCTCAGCATTGTAATTACTGTAGCTTAGTAGAAGGCATCACAGCACCCAATGTACCACAGTAATTATAAAGTACAGCAACTTTATCAAGTTTAAGAAGACCTAAATATTCATCCATGTTTTCTGATTTTTTTTTTATATAATATTAATCTACAATTTAAATAGAGAACTGCAACACCCAAAAAATTTAGAATGTATATAAGGATCAGAAGGAATAATTTTAGATTTTCCCATCCAAACAGGACCAGAATACATCAAAGATCAAGGAATATCATGCCATAACTTTGAGTATAATAATCTGAAAGACTGACATACTTCCCAAGGATTATCTGTGTCCTTGAATGATTAATTACATGCCTGTTATCAACTGAATGCTTGATGCACCTAAAGCATATTTGTCCTGTTTAGCATTTAAACAGTTAATTTTGCCCTACATTAAAAGATTGTTAAAATCTGTACTTTAGTCAATCCTTTACAATATCTGGAAAATAACAGGACACATGGAGGATAAGATTCCAGCTAATAAATTCACTTGGCATCTAACTTCCAGGTACATTTATTGACAGATACTCATTAATAATATAAATGTTGTTATATGCATCCTGCTGATTAGGCCACCCTCTTGTTAATGCAGGTACAAGATCCGTTATCCAGAAACCTGTTAAACAGAAAGCTCCAAATTACAGGAAGGCCATCTCTCATAGACTCCATTTTAATCAAATAATTCAAACTTTTAAAAATAATTTCTTTTTTCTCTATAATAACCAAACAGGACCT
>CM044439.1:89714512-89730234 GCA_024363595.1 Xenopus borealis
TATAAAATAAAACATACGCTTTTTTACACAATCTTTTCAGTGAATTTCGTTCTACACATAGTAATAAATAGGCCCCCAAGCGTATATAAGGAATTTGCTTAAATTTTTTATTTTTATTCATTTGTTTATTTAACAAATAATAACACTATTGGTGGTCAGTGAGCATAGGGAGGGCAGCGATCATGAACTCGGAAATGTAGGGAAAGTGCATACAGAGCCAATTTCTTCAGTACGTCATGATCTGTTTTCACATAGAAGAGGGCCGAACTGAGAGCCGCACTGCAGGGAAGGGCTTAAGCGTGGGTGCCAAAATGCAGTTGCAATAGCACCACCCACGTCCACATGCCCAGGCCTTCTCTCAGGGGAAGTGCAGGTGCACTTCAAAAAGAGCATTGAGCCCAGCACCAGAAGTGTCCCTAAATGGAGGGGCAACACCAGTTTTCAAGCTAAAAAAGGGGGAGTTTTCACCAGAAAGGTATTATAAGTAAAGTGGTTTCTTTTCTATTTTTAGGTATTGGAAATGGTTTACTGGCTTGTAAAATATCTTACTTTGGGATTATTGGGCTTAATGGAATTATTTTATTATCTCTTATCCAGAAACCTGGATGAGACTTAAGGTGCAGATATCCCATACCAAGAAAACACCAGGTCTCAAGCATTCCACATAATAGATTCCATACTTGTATATGTTGCAGGCCATGTAAAATTTATGATGTGTTAATAAAACTTTTCTCATCTCAGTCAAAAAACTGATGTCTAAAGAAAATTATTCCTGGAGAATCATCTATAACTCCATGTTTTTATGACTATACTGTATGTAACTCAGGGTATGCCACCTATATTTATCAGCATAAGTCAAATAAGTCAACCGTTGAAATGATTAGAGAATGGTGGAATTTACCGTGGTTAGCTCTAATTTCACACATTGACAAATCTGCCCCCAAAGTGTCAAGCATTTTACAATATAATATTAAAATGATGTAATTTTTGTGAGGTGTCAATTGAGTGACTGTAAATATAATTTCATTGAGCCACTGTAGAACATTTATCTTTTTGTTCTTGTACCATTCTGTGCTACTGTGTCATAATTACGAGGAACAGAGACAACAAACAAAAAAAAGGTTCTTGCTACAGGATCCAATAGAATGTAGTTAAAAGATGACACCCCAGCACTGAAGAATCAAACTGTAATGCAGAGATAAGCTTTATAATGAAAAAAGGTATACATAGGGGCCAATTTACAAAATTCACGTGAATAGATCGAAGTTCGATCGAATTCGATTGAATTTCGAACGTAGGATTTATTCGTTTGGTCGAATATGTGAATTTTGGCATATTCGATCATCGAATAGGGAATGGTCGAACGATCGAATACATTCGAATAGAGTCAAATAAACGAATATTCGATCATTCGACCAGAGAAGGATTTTATTTTTAAAGTTTCTTCGATTGCCTACTTCGGCAGATTGGACCTACCGAATTATAATAAAAGCCTATGGGAGCACTCCCTGATCGAATAGGATTCGTACGATCGAAGTCTTCGATCGTTCGAATCGTACGAATCGTTTGAATGATCGAATGATTTATTCGTTCAGTTAAATGATTTATTCGACTGATCGAATAAATTTGTATTCGATCGTCGAATGATCGAATATTGAATAAAAGGTAGCCTAGAACTATTCGATTAACATTCGAAAAGAAAAAGTGAAAGAAAATCTTTGTTTTTTGTCCCTACTGAAACAATAATAATTACCTAACCCTTAACATAATAACTACAAAAAAACACAACAGCAAAGGTAGAGAGAGAGAGAGGGAGGGAGGAAAAACACAGAAATAAAGTAGAAAGGTGTATATCCAATTTGCATACCATAATTAAGCTATCTTGGTTTTAATTAACTAGCATAAAGTATTGATATGTATCTCCGGTTTTTAATGTGTGATCAGTTTTTAGAAAAGATCTGCAGAATGGATTCTTCTTTCCAGCAGTACCTGCACAGGTACTAAGAGCATCCACTAAGTTTTGTCATATCCTCATGCAATTTGCAATTATAATGATTCTAGCCAGGTAATCCCCCATCCTCCTTTCTGGAGCACTTTCATATTATCCTTATAAATTACCACAGGACAAATACCCTGTTATGGCATGATTATTACTGGATATGTCCCATTTATATTTTATTTATGGTTAATCATATATGTGTTCTATGTGCCGTTCTGCTTACTGATCCTCACTGGAGACTTATTTTTCATTAATTGAATCACAGGCCTGTGTAAATATTTATAAAAATAGTATTGCTTTAAGAATAATTTCCCAAGGTTTTTAGAAAATTACCCAGCATGCCATAATCCTTGATAATGTACTGGGGTTTGCTGGACGTTTTATAGTTAAGAATAGCATATGCACTTGACTCTATATTGTATTCATATATTTTCTGTTTAGTGTATAATATTGTTATTATGGTAGTATCACACCATGTTCACAATATACATCTAGTTATAGATAACTGGGTTCCAAATTTTTATTTCTCTTCTTTTTGAGAAAATCATAAACTGTTCCTGTGATCTCATGTTGCCATTTAATTACCTGACCTTCCTAGTATATAATAAATGTTAATGATGTTAATCTTAGAACAATCATTCACCTTTTTTTTATTCCTTTCTCATATGTTTGTGGCTCACTGATTCAATGTATAGCACATGGAAATCATGACTTATTATCTCAGAATGCTACTGTGAGTCATGCACTTCCCTGGCATGTTCTCATTTGATTATACAATATGATAATTTTAGGATTAGCTCCCTATATCCTTAACTAATCAATTCAAAGCTTATCGGTTTCACAGAAAAACCTTTTCCTTTTATATTTCTAGCCACTGAATTACCATTGCTTTATCCCAAGTACCAACAGATCTCATTATACCAGTCACTGTTGTATCTTTTTTTTTTACCATTTCTGCTTAGATGTGTTTAATTGAAGATCAGTAGATATATATTTTTATGTTTATTTCCTCTCCATTAAATATAATTTTTTTCTCATCCAGATTCAAATAAGTGCTTAATTTGATGTCTACAGTTTCTCAATGCAAATGTGTGTTGATGGCATAATAATTATTGGTTTGGTTCAAAGAGTGTTGTTCAGGTATTGCAGAACAAAGTCTATTCATTTTCACCATAACCTGTTCTTCTGTTCCTTATTTTGACCTTTACTGTCAGTGTCCTTATGACCTTGTATCCAGTTGTCCATTTTAATGAATACCACCTTGTAAACTTTTTTGGCAGTTGCCTCATGTGATATTATCTGATGGTTTTGACAGTGGTATAAGAACAGACACCAAAGGCAGGTTACGTAACCTATGCCTAGAGGAGCTCTAGAGAGTTCTCTTTTCATCAAAAGCTTCACCTAATGTCAACTCGTGTTGCTGATATCATAAAAAGCTGTACAATCTTTGAAATTCTTGCTGGAAACTAGCCTGTGAAAGTGACCATTGAAAGATTACAGTCTTTTTCACACTACCATTCTACACATGGGAATACATTTCTGCATAGAGGGAGACCAAGAGTAGGCACATTATACTTAAGGACTGGATCACCTTTAAAAATAAATATTTTAATGGAGTGGCCTAGTTCATGCTTTTATATATGTTTTTGCTATCTAAAAACGCCTGACTTTGCATTAGAAAGCGCATACATGCTGTGTTACATACATACTATTAAATCACTGAAAACACAGTGAAATTAATATGAGAAGCAATTGGTTATAATGCAGGGTTCAGTTGTGTTCTATGTGCTCTTTACTAGAATTCAGAATGCATAACATTAATCAGAATGCATTGAGGTTTGATAAATGACAAAAATAACGCAATAAATTCTACATTTTGTGACACAATACCTTTTTATCTGATATTGTAAATGTTTAAAGAAGGACTTCATTTCAAAATGTATTTGATAATGCATACATTTAGGGGGTATTTACTAAAACTCAAATGCATATCATTTTTTTTTATTAAAACAACATCCACTAATTTAACTCATTCATCAATAACTCATCTTAAAAAAGGCAGTGCAGGAAAAGTCTTGATATTTTTTGAGTCTGACACCCGAATCATATGATTTTTTTCAGATTATCATAAGAAAATCAGCACAGATCACAACTCCTTTAAATTTTAAAACGCACATCTGCCGTTAACACCTGCATGAGCTTGACTGATTCTAGCTGAAGGATTGGATTTTTTTTTCCTCTAACAATTCAAGTTTTCCCCTTTACAAACTACATACAGACATTAATTGCCTTTGGAAATGTTATATTTCTGAACATCGATTAATGGTGAAGTCAGTTATAATATAATAAGGGGGTTATTTACAAAAATCCAAATTTATCTATTTTTTTTATTAAACAAAGCTTGACCAAACTTCCATCCATGATTTTGCCTTATTTACCAAATTGGACAATTTTTATGGTCTTTTTTCTCACTAGATTTTTTCAGGTTATCACCAGAATAACCCTAATCTTTCCGGATTATCAGGAAAAACCCAGCGCACACTCACAATATCTTCAAATTGAGACAGGGACATCTGACATTTACTTACATATGATGTACTGTAAGATTGCATGATCCTCAACAGACACTCTATTCATATTTAGGAAGTTTATTTATACATAGGGGTGACCATTTCAGCATGCAAAACACACTTTATGAGTCCCCTCACTAAACTTGTCCCCTTGTGAACTACCAGAAAAAACACATAGGTTGGGGTCACCCCTGTACTCACAATACTTCCTTCTTGGGGGATTGCTCATCCTCCTAGCTTTCCTCAGTCTTTCATACTTTTGGTCACAGCTCCCTCTGCACCTTGCAGTTACAGCCAGCACCCCAGTCTAGGCGTTCCTCACACAGGCAGGTAACCTTCCTGCTCTGTGCCCTGCTAAGAGAGAGCTTCCTGACAGTCTCACTACAATTAAATACTTTTCCACAGGACAGACTTCCTCTGAAAAGTGAGCTCCAACATGGGAGCTGGACTTACGAAATGGAGTATCTGGCCTGCTTGTTCCATCCTCAATACTCCAGCTTCCAGGACCAGACAGCTAAATTCTTGGAACAGAGAAACCCTTATCTATTTAGCAATGCCTTTTCTTGCGCTTGGATGTCCTGCTGGAGCTTAGATGTCCTGAGAACTTAAAGGCAAAAACACCCCTTTCTACACATCTCTTTGCTCACTCTACCACAATAACCTGGATAGGTTTGAGATGCTAGGTTTTCAGATTCTGGCTTTTTCCAGTATTGGGGTATAATAAATCTTTAAAAAATTTGCTTTTTTTCAACAAAATTTAGATAAGTTTGTCAATATATGTGCTACTGTGTGCTGAGTTCAACAGATTCCCATATCAAGGAGCAGACAGGTTCCAACTTAAAAACATTACTACTAAAGTCACATTGAACCTGGAAAATATCTGCAATTCAAGCCTGTGCTTTGACTTGACAACCTGAAGATTTGTGTTTGGGGAGGGGGCAAAAAGTCTTATAAAAGGATGCATAAAGTTTATTCTGTATTAGCATGTAACTCTATGTTCTGGCCATTTCTGAGATAATTGTATATATGCCAAGAAAATGGACTATCATTTGGTTAATAAATGTTCTGTGCTAGCAAATTTGAACTTAATTACATATTTTCTCATGAAAATATTCCTCCAGCTCCTGCACAGGACTACAACGAAGTTTGTAAAAACCTAGAGTAAACATCTTTCAAGAACTGAACTGAAAATGAACAGCAGAGTCTAGAATTTCTGTTTAATGTGCTGGGATTGTTATATAATGATTTTGGCAAAGGGAACTTAAATACTACCTTCTTCCCACGTAAGCCAAATGTGCTTCTCAAGCTGGCGGCTGATGCAAGTACTGTAAAACAAGCTCACAGAATGATATGCTGATTTAGAAAAAGAAAGAGAAGAACATTAGGGTGAATATTTTGAACTTTATTCAAAGAGAAATAAAGAAAGAATATAGAAAAAAAAAATAGAAAAAAATATATAATCACTTTATATATACAGGTATGCAGGTTTCCAGAATGCTTGGGACCTGGGGTTTTTTGGATAAGGGATGTTTCCATAATTTGGATCTTCATACATGAACCCATCTACTAGAAAATAATGTAAACTTTAAATAATCCCAACATGCTGGTTTTGCTTCAAATAAAGATTAATTATATCTTAGTTTGGATCAAGTACAAGGTACCGCTTTATTAGTATAGAGACAAGTAAATCATTTTTAAAAAATTGGATTATTTAGATAAAATGGAGTCTGTGGGAGGTGGAATTTCCATAATTCTGAGCTTTCTGGATATATATATACACACACGCACACAGACAGTTTTTTCCAGTCACCGTTCCATTTTTCCCTAAAGGTGATCTTTAACAGCTTGTAAACTTCTAACAGACTAAAGAAACCTTGAAATGCTATGCTCAAAAATCAGATTTGAAGGTTAAACCCAACTTCTACAAAATTTTTCATTGCATGTCTTCTACAGAGAGAACAAAATAGATTTAATGATTTTGAAATGGAAGTTTCTCTTGGATATTGCCTCAAACATTGTATTGCTGCATTTCATTTAATAATTTATCCAATGACTTCTGTGTGCTAATTTGGGTCTGTCGCATTACTATATCAATCAGCAGATTCAGAGATCAGATAAATATTAAATAACCGATTCATGCTTATGCCAACTGAAATGACATATTTTAGCAAAGAGCACAACAACAATACAAATTAAAAAGATGTAATGAAAAAAAATGGGCAGAGCAATGGGCACTGTAATGTTGAATGGGCATGCACTTTTATATTAGCTAATAGTAATGAATGTTAGAAGACCATAATCTCCCCAGGGAATAGTCTATTTTAAAACAGAGAAAGGTTGGGTGAAAGTCAAATTGTGAATTGTTACTTCATGAAGCAGGAAGAAATTCAGTAACTTAATATAGTTACGGTATGTGAGTATGCATTACAATTAGACAGCTTTACCCCATGATGTGGCAGGTTTATAAGGATTAAAACAGATTAAAAGTAGAAAGTTATTTCTACATGATAATGTCCAAATGGACGGTTTTGTTATTTTGACACTGCATAAGTAGTTTATTAGTTTATTATCTTTGTTTCTTTACTGTTCTTTCCCAACCTGTAAATAACACCCCCCTTTATAGAACATCTCATTAGAATTCTGGATTTTCACATTAAGTCATTATTTTCACTGTATTTCTTTTTCGTTTGTTAAATGAAAATCAGGCATTTCTTTTGGCTTTTTATCTAAGTCGCCAGCTCCCTTTGGACCGCTGTGGAGAAGAAAGCTTGTCAAAAACACTGACATCTCCACAATTCAGAAGCGCTTCTCAGCACCAGCAACTCAGGTGGGTCTGACTGGAAAAAAAGTGCAACACTTGACACTGCTACTCAACAGCCTGCCAACTGAAGACAGAAGTTAAACATGATGTCAAAGAGGATTTAGCAAACAATTTCACAGACAGAGGCAAGTTTGTCTGCCTTTAAATGAATATTTCAAAATACGCAGATATAAAAGTGCTTTAATATTTATATTTATTACAGTTTTGCTATGACTAATGTAGCTCCCCTTGCACAGTACTGTTTGTGCTCATAATCTCAGATTTGATCTGGAATTCAACTCTGTTTAATTTCCAATATGAACCAACAAAATTAAATATAAAGTATCAAGAATGGCAATTTAATAAACATTTTAGTGCCAGCTGAATTGCAAACTTCATTACCTTACATGCCAGATCATTAATTACATTTTGTAACTCTAGGGATATTTTATGGGGTTTCCATGTGTCTGCTGTTCCCCTTATGCAATTGTTCCCTAACGTAAAGCATTAACAAAATAAATTGGGTTAGGGACACATTAGAAGCCCCTTTCAATTTCATATTTGCACTTTCACTGTCACACAGTTATTCCTATTATCTGAAGATGACCCATAAGGGGAATGTAATAAAAGTCAGTAACAGAAAAACTATTCGCAATGCGAAAAGTTATGCCTCTGTGTGAAAAATTTTTGCTTTGTACAAATTTAATATAGCTTTTGCGAACCCGGAAACTGTTTAGCGTCCACTTCCAACAGTGGAAGAGAGTTTGCGAATTTTACCGCTTGTGCCAATGCACGCAGTCAATGTAATAAAACTTCTTACTGAAAAAGTTGTTATGTTTGCTCCAAAAGATTATGACACCTTCAAGCACTTCTTAAGAGTGTGCAATTAAAAATTCGCAATGTGCAATTAAAAATTTGCAATGCGCAATTAAAATTCGCAATGCAATAACCATTTAAGGAACAATATTGCATTGCAAGATGTGAATTTTTAATTTTATTGGTGCGTATTGTTTTGCTCTTTGAGAATTTAATTACATTCCCCCCTAAAGGACCTAAGCCGCATGTTAATGATTTTCAACCATGAATACTTACTACAAAAATGTACCATAAAATATTACTTGCTGATTGGTTGCTAAAGTTTTTATTATATTTCCCTTGAAAAGGTGTTCTGGTTCAAAACAGGGAAGCAACACATGCTAGGGGCCATTTATATAAGAAACACAAGTCAAGAGCACTAAGGAGCATAAATCATGCCCAGTTGTGCTTATTACATCACTTGCATCTGGACATTACTGCACTCTGCACCTCAAACCTGATTACAAGCGAGGGAAGTAACCATGTGCTTAACTTCTGCCATAGTCATTTATAATACATTTCATTGCATTAAAAATACAGTCTCAAACACATGATTTACTGCCAATGTTTAAGAGCCTTTGGGTTGCTTTCATCAAATCACTGTTATTTTATTAACACATATTTATAAAGCACCAGCATATTGTGAAGGCCTATTTAATAAATGGGTGCATACATCCAAACATACAGATCACATTAAAAAAATACAACTAATAAAAGGGGTAAAGGAGATCCTGCTCAATAGAGCTTACATTCAAATATGTATGACTTACTATTTGTTCAAGTTCTACCAAATATACAGTACCATCCCATATTATGAATGATTTTGTGCTGTGAGCATGTATTATTATGTATTATCACAGCTTTAACCTGATCAAAGGATAATGGACTATTGGTCAATGCCTATAAATAGTCACATGGCATTTTTTCCACCAGTAGATAACCGATGGAGCAGAAAACCCCACATATAAAATATGGGCTCATAGTGCATTGTCAGTTCCTTTGCTGGAATTTTTCTGCCAGTGCTCAGTGTGTGACATTACCCTTATTGGGAAATGGTCACATCCTTTATTCAAACATTTCACCAACCCATAACAGAGAATTATATGTCAACTGAAGTTTTTTCAAATGGCACATAAACAACATATGTCATCAGGAGTTTGCAGAGGCAAAGCTGTTGGCTACTGACCCGTACTTGATTCACCAAAAAGGATAATCTTTTCAAATGGCTGAAAACTGCCAAATAAAAGCTGTGCCATAAATAAAAACATAACATAGTAACATAAAACACCTAATGCATAAACTATAACTTAACAAAAGAGAAGGGAGGAATAGTAATTAGATATGGCGTACACCTGTCCTTTCAGTACTACTGATGGTAGTACATACCAACCATCTATAACAGTTACTACTCCCCTATTGCATAACCATTGCCTTATTGGCTCAGACAGCCATGGTCTAGCTCTTTCTCACCCATGGGTTACTGAACAGATTGCTAGACAGATTCTCTAAATGTTTTCTCATTTTTATATCCCATTCTTTAAACATCCCAGTTTATATTACCGTCCTAACTATTCACATATATTTTGGCTTTGGGTACCCCCTCACACCACCTGTATCCTTATATATTATACAATAGAAGAACTATTACTTTGATAAGTAACTGACATTTTGCAAATAATATTCCTAGATTAAGCAATATTATTCTTATCCCTTTCTACATTGAAAATGTGTAAATAGGCTACTCCAGATATTACTGCAAGCTACTGCAAATATTGTTGAGCAAGCATGCATTAATGTTTCATAAACAGGGTACAGTCTTTCACTGCCAACTCCATTTAGATTATGATTGTGGCTGCTAGACAAAGCAAACATACCCCTCATACTGATTTTCTCATACTGCAACACATGAATATTTTAAATATTGTATGCTTAGTTTGTTGCTAGCAATGCTATCACATGTCCAAATTACTGGACAATATAAAAATATTTATTTCACTCGATTGGGCTCTCGGATTTTAGTCAAACACTTTGGAGCGTAACATGGATCATTTCCTAATATATGAAATATATTTTATAAATCTTCAAGTATATCACGCCTGTAAGCAGTTTGAAAGCTGTTTTTCTGAAGTTAAGTTTAACCTACCGGTAACAGGATTCTCAGTGCAGATGTGCTCAGCTCATTACATTACTATTATTAATTACCTTTATAATTTATTTTTTCAGATGTCCCGCTTTCTGAGGTTTATGGTGTGCTGTACCTTCCTAAGTACTTTTGGCACACCTCATATATAAATGTATGCCTCTACTTAATTGACAGCAGATGTACAAAGAAAGAAAAAAGCAGTACATTGTTGTCTTTATCATAAATACCAACATACATCAGCATATAAAATGTCAATCCTGTACAGTAATTTGAGGATGAATGCACAAGGTGTGCAGCATTCTTGAAACCCCTGTTTTCCTCCTCTTTCCTCATCCAGATGTATTATTTCAAAGCACAGTCCTTTCATCACTACTGCATCTTTTTCTAAATGGAGCAGATGGATATTAAATATGCTAGCAACTTTCAATATTTCAAAATCAAGTGGCATCAATGGCTCCTATTATTTTCACATCTGCAGCAATATGTGCGCACCAGACCCTGTTTCTTAAAATCAGTGTTATGTTCATCTGAGGCAAAAAACCTCCTATGGTCAAACTAAATCAGTTTTTTGAAGAGGTGATACCAGCAAATGATCCTGCTAGTAGCATTCCTTAATCCTCAAGGGGTTAAAAAGAATATGAAATTTAAGGATCTTATTTGAGATTTGCAGGATGTACAGCCCTTTAAGATATTAACTGATACTATAAAGGAAATTACTGTTCCCTTCAATCTTCTGACACAATTTCTTTTAAATAAACATTTTGACTAAAGCCGACATGCAAACAGATTCCTGATGTATAAACATTGACAAATGCAGATTAGCGTAACACTGGAAAAATATCATTTCTGTCTGTTATATATTGGTAACAGTAAAAGAATTTGCAGAATATAGGCTATAGAGAACACAACTGGCTTAATAAGAGTAAGTGTAATGATATACCAGACATGTGTTTTGTATCTATAGGTCTCTGTTCTTGATCATGTGTTATGTGATACAGGGACCAACCCACCAGGACAGTAAATGCATTCTCCTCAATGCAGTAAAAGAAAATGAACATTAATATTGTCTACTAATATTGTAGTGTGTTTACATGAAGGGTCATCGGATTGAGGTAACAATCAGTTCTGTTCTGTACAATGATGTAAGTTTTAATGATTGTCAGTTGTCACCTTCTTGAAATCTCTTTTTTCTCATACCCAGCTGTCAAAGGTGGCTATATACTGGCAAACCTGTCGGCTACCTATCCCATCCTCGACAGATGGATCTTGTACTATTTGAACATTCACATGGACAGCACAATAGCATTGTTTTGTAAATTTGGGCTAGTGTCAAATTGTTTAATGTCATGTGGCAATTAATACATTGAGGAAAACAACACTAGCAACCTATAATTTCTCCAGTCTGGATGCAAATGCAGTACATTCTGTTGTGCTCAAAAGCAACCACTTAGATCCAGTATTGGCAACACTGTGGCACAGTGCATAGCAATGGTGTTGGCAGGTTTGGGGTCCTAGGCTTCATTCTAACAGGTGATTTGGTTCAAGTCACAGTAAGGCCAAAGACCACCAAATGAGGGAAAAACAAGAACTCTTTTATGTCTGAGTTAACAAGTGAATTATCGGCATGGAGTTTGTATGCTTTCTCTGAATGTGAGTTGGTTTCCTTCCACGCTCAAAAAACATACAGGCAGCATAATTGACTCCTGATGTGTTTGTAATTGTGTTCATGCACTAGAGAACTTAAGTTATACATTCCACATGGCAGAGACTAATGACTCAATGGTGAGCAATCTGTAAAATGTATGCAATATTCTCCCATACCTATGCTAAGGTAGTAGCTGTAGCTTGTCCTCATCAAAGTCTATGACACCTACTACTGCTGAAACAGAAGACTCTAGTCACCAGAACAAAATAATTATCACTGATAAGTTTAACTAAAACTGATCTTGGTGGCAAATATATAGGTTGCAGGAGTTGTAGCATTCTGCAGCCTCCTTATAAAATAATGAATAGTGATGGGCGAATTTATTCACCTGGGGCAATTTCACGGCGAATTCCAGTGATTTGCGCAGGTGAATAAATTAGCAAAACGCCAGTAACATTTCACCTGGTGAAAATTCGCACCAATGTGCACCGGCATCCAAAAACAGACGCCCTCATCCAAAACGAGACACAGAGGCAGATTCCCATCACTAATAATGAATCATAGTAATATTATCATGCTAGTTATCCCAATTTTGTTCTGAACTGCAATGATATTTCATCATCATCTTTCAGGTTTCTTTTAAATTATAATTTTAAATAATAATAAAGCTTTGCTTCCAGACAATTTGGCTGATTTGGTACTTTTTATTGCCAGACCATTTTTGAACATTAAGGGGCAGATTTACAAAATTTGTGTGAAGGATTAGAATTTCATTTGAATGCAAAAACTACGAATTTTTTGAATTTTTTTTGGCTACTTCGATCATCGAATTTTCAAAATCGACCGAATCGAATGATTCGGATTAATTGAAGATTCAAATAAGAAAATTCGATTGTCGAAGTACTTGCCCTTTAAAAATGTTTTCGATTGCCTAGTTCGCCAGATTAAACCGACTGAGTTGCTAAACTTGCCTATTGGAAGCTCCCATAGGCTTTTTCTGAAGTTTTCTTGATGGAATAGAAATAATTTGATTTCTTGATAAAATCGTATGAATAGTATGATTCGTATGATTTTTTCGAGAAATCATATGATTTAGTACGACTTTTTCGTGAAATCAGACCATTTCTATATGTTCATTCGATTTCTCAAAAAAATCAAATAGCGGTGAAATCCTCCAAATTGGATTTCATCGGATTTTACCTTGGCTTAAATACAAGGGTCGAACTCAAGGATTTTTAACCCTCGAAATTCAACCCTTGATAAATCTGCCCCTAATGAAAATGGACCGTTTTCAATCGAATAGGTCCGTTTTCGATCTACAGTATTTTGATCGAATTCGAATCAAACGTTTCAAACGATTTTCAAAAAAAAAAATTTGATTTTCCAGGAAAGCTTCCAGGAGGTCCCCCATAGGCTTCAATGGCAATTCGGCAACTTTAAGGTGGTGAATAGTTGAATTCAAATTTATTTTAAAGGGACAGTACTTGAAATTCGAAAATTTTACTTTTCCCATTTTTTCAATTCGAAAAAATTTTTGGGCTATTCGATTTTTTTAATTTTATTCAAAAATTCACTCCGACCCTTAGTAAATCTGCCCCTAAGAGCCTTTCCTGGGGGGAGTTTCAGTTTTCAGAGTTACAGGAAAACTGGCTCAGGACAACATGCCAAAATGTTGGTGTAATTCCACTTCTATAAAAAGATACAGGCTTCTAAGTGTCTAATAAAATGAAAAAAATTATGTTTCACCTAGTACAATCACACATATCAGAAACAAAATTTATTTTATGTACAGTATGAGAACACAGTATATTTGGAAAGTTCTATGTCTCCTGAACGATCCAATATCATATACACAGTACACAGTACACATAGTTTTATGGCGATTTCTCACTTGTATAGATAAAACTTTCTAAGCAGTACACTACCAAATTATTGTAATTCCAGATACTGCAAAATCAACACATTAACATCAATTTTGCGGGGACAAAGGTAGAAAAAGGTTATTTCATCCAGGAAAACCATATATTTTTGGAATAAAATTGGTATGCATGTCTTTCTACTCCAAAGCATCAAGCCTCAAACCTTTCCTATATCTGGTGATTTTGGTGACATTTCCAAAAATCACCTCAAAACTTCAGCTTGCAACATCTTATTTCCCACATACTATTAAGTAACAAGAAAAAATATGATTGCCTGGGGTCCGCTGAATAGTTTGATGCCCAATGTACATAGGTTTATTGAAAAAAGACCCCAAAATCTACCTTGTGCATACTTATATAATATATATTATATATATACTAATTTATAAACATTGCCAATTTTATTTGTGATAAAGCTACAAAAAGGCATGGTGACCCCTAAAAACTATATATTTTTGTAAAGCACACTTTCTGACAAATCCAAAATAGGTAATGTTGTCTTTCTACTTCAAACTACCATACTGAAAAGCAATGCTAAAAGCAGCGGTTTTTATAACATTTCTATTGTTCAACTAAAAATATTGAAGATATTGAAGATGGCCACATTTATCTCTCCATATTTTGTATATACAATTGTAAAACACCATAAATATTGACGACAAGGGTCTACTGAACAGTTTGATGCCCATTAAGCATATATATACCAAAGCAGCTGACATATGAATTTTGTTGGCTGCCGATTTACCTTCTGTGAACTAGACATATTATGTGCTGCCAGACCCTTTAACTGTTCAAACACCCCCCAAAGTCATATATTTTTGTATAGTACACATTCTGCTAAAAATGTGTTTGTACTCCAAATGATCAAAGTGAAAACGACGAGTAAAAAAATGGAAGGAACAATAACGCAAGAATAAAACCGCAATAAAATCACAAAAATCAAATACATTAAACAATTAGGCAAATCAATGAAATAATCAAATAACTGATGCAACAGGGGAATTTTAGGGGAATAACAAGAGGCAAAATGAAGAACTAAAAGAAAAGTAAAAAAAAAAAAAGTATGTGTGTGCTTGTGTGGACAGCTCTAAAAAGTGTATCAATGTGTGTGTGTATGTGAGTGTCTACATGCATATATACCAAAAACTTGTAGCAAGCAAGGAAGCAATAGTTATTGTAATCAGGGGTCTAAACCTAATGGAGTGTCCATCCAAACCATAGTTTAAATATACCTTATCAAAACATAGGACTTAACCTCCAATTATTTCACTGTGCCGTGTTCCCAACCATCACTCACTTGGAACTTTGTGAGTTGGAAGAATTACAGTGTTGGGATTTTAGAATAAGCTGGACATATATTTGCTCTGAGTGAAATTTTTTTACCTTGTTTACATGTACAACGGACAATCCACCACTAGTAATGGGCGAATTTATTCGCCAGGGGCGAATTCCCGCGATTCACCTGGCGAAAATTCCCCCCAAAAAACGAGTCGCGCGTTGAAAACGACGCAATGCGCGTCAAAAACGTGCCGCGACTCGTTTCGCAAATTTTTCTGCCAATTCGCGAATTTCGCTGGAAATTTGCAAATTTTTTGGCAAAGCGAAACTGGGTAGATTCATCCATCACTATCTACCACCATAATATTGTTATAGCCACAAAAACAACATTTATACTGTTTATTACATGCATGCATAAGTCAGCATTACTAAGAGATTATGCTGTTTAGAGGCATACTTGTTTTTTACCTTACAACAGTATATAGAAATAATTGGTAAATATTGCAGGTACTA
>CM044439.1:89733527-89751688 GCA_024363595.1 Xenopus borealis
CTTTACAAGACATGAAACTTTGAAGAGGCATGACAGAAAAAAAAACTATTAGCAGATTAATGAGGATCCCCACAGTTCTGACTTTAATGGCGTGCCAGACTCTTATTCATCAGCCATTTTTTTTTACTGGACAAGTAAATCCACAAAAGAAAATTTGAAAGGATTTCTCCTTCAACTGCATATAGAAGCATTAAGTTCTTCACAAAAAGATCTTGCAGAGTAAAACAATTGGTGTCTCAACTTCCCTCGCAAATATGAAAAGTATCTAAAGAAAAGTAATTCATGTAAACTGATTAGATTGTTGTGCACACATACTCAAATCTCCAGCTTTAACTTTTCATATTATCCCAAAAGATTAGCCCTAGTGTGGTTAATCAAGTCATTTTACTCATTCTTTGTGGTTTAATGTGCTGACTTTTAGTTTATAAAATTCTGTGAAGCGCATTACACAAGTTACAATGCAGCTTATGCCTCAGTACAAATTTTTAATGCGACCAGCTTTTCCTACCTTAGATGCTGAGCGCATTACTGGTATCTCTCAAACAAATATAATAAAGCAATGTGCGATTTACCGTGCAAGTCTGGGCTTTTATCTCTGTTAACAGAAAATCTGGAAAGTAAATAAAACTACTCAATCGGATTTCAAGCTTTTTCTTAAATAGTACCACTGTTACATTAATTACTAATGCTACAGAAAGAAAAGACATTCACTTGAAGCTGCCTAAGCATAGAAAACATAAAATTATTTTTAGCAAGGATAAATAATTAGTTAAATATTAGCCAATTTAAATAAGTGAAACTTTTAAAGTCCAGAATAATGGCATAACTGCCACATACACACATATACAGTTATATGAAAAAGTTTGAGAACCCTCTTAATTCTTTAAAAGGACAGCCAATGATAAACAAAACTCCAAAGTAGCAACTTTCTGTATGGACTCACCCTGGTGGTCTAGTGGGTGGCGGGGTTGCATGCTACATCTCCAGCAGCGACACCATCCACGTGCAGCCTTTCTCCTCCTGTGCCGGTTTCCTCTAAGTCACTTGCGTCACGCACTTCCGGATTTCATAGGTGCATTGACGCCGTCGTGATGACGTCACGGTGCAATGGCACGAAATTCAAATGTATTTAAAGAGCTCTCAGTGTTTAACCCACTGCCCGTTGTTAGGTTCTATTTGCTAGTTCCTGGGTGTGTTATTCTTCATGAATCCTATTGATTTCATGGTTATTGACCCTTGCCTCACCTGACTAGTCTAAACTCTGTATCCTGACCCTTGCCTGCCTACTGACCATTCTGATCTCTCCAATCCTGACCTTTTGCCTGTCCACTGACTACTCTACGTACATTCTCCAATCCTGAGCCTGTCCTGTCTGACCCCTGCAGAAAAGTCTTCAGAGGGGCCCAGCACACTCTGATCCCTGTCCTTCCGCTTACTTTCTGACTCCACACACTCTCCACCAGACTCTACCCATTTTCCTTTTCTCTGCTTCCCCGGCACAGGTAAGAGAGTGGCTGGGGAAGGGAGGATTTCTTTTTAACTACAGAGGAAGCAGACCTGACAGTCCAGGGCCCCCCTTTTCCCAGGGCCCCCCTACAACTGTGGGGTCTGCTTCCTCTATAATTACGCCACTGAATCTAATGAAGATAAGTCATTCTTGGGATATTATAGGCATATTCAATTAACTATTCTTTACTTGGGGGATGTTCTGCCGATGGGGTGAAATATCTCCCTTGTTTTATTAATTTTTTGATTGAATATATTATTAATGATTTAACTAGGGTTACGTTTAACATTTTATAGTGGTGAGGGTGTTTGCCATTTTGCAAAACCTTTAAAAACAGGTGATATGTTAGCATGGGTTGCTCCTATGTGTGTGATATATTAATTGATTCTTTGCACTGATTGGATGTTAGGGGTATTTGAATGTGTATTCACTTCCTTTCACTATCCTGACGACGATCCCCAAGGATCGAAACATGTTGATACACTTTACATCAATAAAGATTCCACAGCAGATTTAAAAGGAACAACCATAAAGCCATCCCAATACTTTTCTATAGATATTGATGAAAAACATAATGGAAAACAATCCAACAATGAGAATTTTGCTGATCAAAATTGTATTATAGATGCAAGATGATTTATCAGCTGATTACCTGAACTATGTAAGACTTTGTTACGTTACATACAGTGATTATTATGTCATTTTGGCTTAATTCTACAGTTCAATCAGACATGGGGATAAAGGACAGACTTGTTCAGTGCTAAGAAAACTGTGCTTAAAGCTTCCAACTTCAGTTGCAGAAACAATAAAAAAAAAAAAATATTTACAAAGATCAGGTGGGGTTTTAATTGGATTGTCTTGCACTTCAGTGCATCAACTGACTCTGGACAGCTAGGGAAAAGTTTTGTTGAATAATATCGCTTTAAGGAATACAACCCAGAGGTTGCTGGACTACACCAACCAGCCTGCCTTACCCTTGATAATATCTATACTGAGATTTCAGTAATGAGCAGTGTAGTGTAGCATTTCTTGCCCTTTAAAGTTATTACTGAACTGTACTATCACTTCCTGAACTTAACTGTCCTCTTGTTGCATACCCAGATCGGAAGAGATTTACTGCAGTGTTGGCACTTGCCATATTTGGACACATCCCATTCATTCCCAGGCAGAATGTCAGTAATCACTGACCAGGGGCATGTACACTGGCCCAGGACCACAAGTTAGCTCCCAGCACACCAAGGGGCAGATTTACTAAATTCACATGAAGAATTCAAAGTTCGATTGAATTTTTATTTGATTGAATCTTCGAATATGCAAATTAGGCAATTTTCATTTGAATATTCGAATATTCGAGGGTCGAATAACTTTTTATTCGACCACCTACTTCGCCAGATCAAAGCTACCGAATTGGGTATCATTATCTTTGATCGAATATAAAAAATTCGATCAATCGATTAAAATCAATATATCGATCGATTCGAATCAATCGATCGAATTTTTTATATTCAATCGAATTGCGGTAAAATCCTTCGAATTCGATAGTTGAATTAGAAGGATTTTACTTCCCCACTATTCCCATGGTCGAATTTCAAATTTTTTTATATTCAAAATTCGACCAATAGTAAATCTTCCCCCTAGTCTCCTTGTAATCACTAACAATCAAGTTAGCAATGGAAGTGATGTGGTCAACAATGGAGGTGAGAAACAAAGACACAGCTTTACAATTCTGGATGCACTATGAGGGAACTAGGGTACCTTACCTAAAAACAGTAGCTGTCTAATAAGCATAGAGACCCTGCAAAGATCCTCCTCCCTAACTGAACCAACCAGACCCACCCTGAATCCCCATACTTGAGAAAAAAAAGCAAAACTGTGAATCAGGTTTTCCACCATGTTTGGTCATGTAACTTCCTGTCCCTTGTCCTCTTGCAATGATAACCTGCACTGGAATCCTGAGACTTTTAGGGGCAAATTCACTTAAGAGTGCAAATTCGCCAGCAACGCAGCCACCACAACACTTCGCCAGGCATAAATTTGCTCGGACAATGCTAATTCACAATGACGAATTTTCCCCAGTGCTACTTCGGCATATCAAAGCAAAGATGCGCTAATGTTCAATTCTGGCTAGCGCTCATTTGCCAAGGGAAACTAGATTTGCCAAGGGAACTATAATAAAGTCAATAGAGTTGTTTTAATGCCCTACACATAAGGCCACTGTTAAATAATGTGCCATATAGTAGAAAATGTATGATGGAAACCGTGTACCCAAAAAAAAATAATGCCTTTTGCAGCCTAACATCCTGAAAAAATACCAGCATTTTTTGGACTTAGAACATATTCCACTCAAAAATGAATATGTAAGTAACTGAAGATTGAGGATGTTCTATGCACTCCAATGCACTTCGCCTTCGTCAGAGTTGGGGAAAGCAAGTCTGGCGAAAGAGTTAATGTTCAGTAAAATCCGCATCTTAGTGAATTTGCGAAGTTACGTCCATTCGCCAGAGCGAAAATTCTCTGGCGTTATAGTGCGAAGCAATGCTAGCATCGATCTCCTTCGCTATAGTAAATCGATGAAGTAATGAAATGAGATCACGCTGGTGAATTTTCACTAGCTTTAATCACTTTGCCCTTTAATGAATCTGCACTTTTGTGTCTTGTAGACAGTTGTTTTCTAAGACAATTTGCAGTATGTTTTCTTTCCTTTTTTTCTTGTGGGTTATTAATGACATTTTTACTTGTTTGACTGTCAGGCTTAATTTCCCTGGCAACAATGTAGAACTTACAATGGCATATGAATTGTAGATAGCCTGAACATGCTATTAGTTAAATAAGAAATATGACAAATTAAGGTCTCACAGTGAATATGGGAGTCATTTTCATATGCAGGCAGAATAATCTAATAATTAAAAAATTAAGGTTTACTTTAAGGTTTAATTTAGGTTGCTTAAAGTTGGTCCATGTCTAAAACACAGAGGTATATTTATCAAGAAGTGAAGTTAGAGATCGCCATAGTTGTCCCCCACTCTCCATTAATTTCTATGGGATTTTTAAAATAGTATTTATCAATGGGTGAAAGTTCATCCTTTGATAAATATGCCTTTCAAAGTCCCATAAAAATGAATGAATGAGTGGCAGAATTTCACTCTAGAGGATTGTGGTGATCTCTAATTTCACTTTTTGATAAATATACCCCTAAAAGTTTACTTAAAGGTGAAATTCCCCTCTAAACGGAAGCATGCGGCTGTCATGTTGCTGGGAATAGTAATGTAACTATCCTTGGCCTGCCTCAGGTTAAAAACAAATTTTCTGACCAGATGCGCACACAGCGAAAGTGCAGATTGCAAAATGCAATTTCAAGTGCAATTCACCATGTTTTTTATCCACAGTGTACTTTATCCCATAATTCTAACATAAAGACAGCACTCGTGGATTAGCACTCAGCACAACTGCTTCCGGTGTTTTTAAAAAATGTGCATTTACAGTTGTGCATTTTAACATAGATGTGATTACGCTAAAAATTCAGCGTCAAAATGATGTCTACAATCGATTCTTTAGGCAAAAGTTTGCTGCAGCTATTGACACAACCTGTAGTGGAAAGCAGGTTGTGGTAGCTCCAAAGTCCCCCTGCATCAGTAGGTGGTGGTGTTTAGTCACAAGTGCCTTTAATGAAAGGCATCAATCTGACATATGGCGATGTCCATTTTTGTGTGGCCACAACAGTGGCTGTGGTCATTAATGAGCACTCCTGTATTTTGATCTGTATTTAAAACTTTAAGGGGCAGATTTACTATTGGTCGAATTACGAATTGTAAACAATTTAAAATTCGACCATGGGAATAGTTAGGAAATTAAAATCCTTCGAATTCAAAGGATTTTACCGCAATTCGGGTGGTCGAACTATCTAATTATAAAAATTTGATCGAATGATCAAATCGGTCGAATCGAACAATTTTAACCATTCGATCAAATTTTTATAATTCGATCAAAATTCGACAAAGCCACTTCGGCAGATTAAACTAGGCAGTCAAATAAAAATTAAAAGGGGAAGTAATTCGATAGTCGAGTATTCCAATATTCGAATAGATTTTTATTCAAATTATTCTAATCATTCGAATCAAATTAATCCTACGATAGGAATTCGATCAAATTCGATCGAACTTCGATCTATTCAGGTGAATTTAGTAAATCTGACCCTATATAAATCACAAGATAAATAGAATCTTAAACCAACTCAATTAAGCAAAATGAAGGGCACACTAAGGGGCTAAAAGCCCTCGAATTCTGCTGAAATTCGATAAGCATTCGACTATCTAATTCTTATCGAAGAGTTTTAGGCTATTTTTACCTCGATATTCGATTCCTCGATGAAATTGTACGATCGAATACCGATCGTTCAATTTCACAAAAAAATCATACTATTTCCTCCGATCGCATGAAAAATTAGTACGGTTCGAACGATCAAGGCATTTGATCGTACGAATGATATTCGAGCATGTGATTCCCATAGGCTTCTATTGCAATTCTGAAGGCTGTCGAAGTAGGCAGTCAAAATTTTAGAGTTAAAGTACTTCGATCATCAAATGGTCGAATTATCGAATTTAAGATCATTCAATCTATTCGATCTATTTGATACGGTCCAATTTTCGGTATTCGATGATCGAAGTGGCCAAATTTGCATATTCGAATATCCGATTAAATCGTACAACCGAAATTCGATCGAATTCTATCAAACTTCGATCTATTCATGTGAATTTCCTAAATCTGCCCCTAAATTGCAAAAGCACTTGTAATTTTGTGTCCTTGAGGGATTTTGTATTGCCACATTTAAACATACCTTTACAAAATGTTCTTTAACTTTAAAACAGTTTATGCAATATGCATACTAATCTGCATTTGTAACTATTCTATTTTACTATTGTAACTAATCTATGTAGAAATAATGATCAGAATAGAAGGCAAGAGAGTATCAGAACATCTAAACAATATCTGAAAGAAAGAGAACCATAGGGTCCCGGGATGTTTTTAAAACCACCATGAGATAAAGGGCATTTATGTAAAATGTGGGGTCTTTGAGCATATAAGCAGTAAACTAAAAGGTGGAGAAATTAGAGTACAAAAATTAAGGCAAAGCCAAACCTACTGGATCTATAAAGTCAATTCCCAATGGGTTGATTAATTACTTAGATTTGGCTGCTTCCAAATCTTATACTTTGATCAACTGGAAATACTATATATTTTAAATGTTGCTATTATATAATTGTTTGTATTCTGTATAAGCTACAAGTAGCTATATGTAGCACACAACATCTTTGTGCTACATATCAATGCTACTTTACTTTACTGGTATATAAATATGTAGTTACATTGTAATGTTGAATTCCCCAATGTACATGCCCATCCCTGCAAATAAAATTTTTCTGTGAGCCGAGTACAATGAGCTGTTAGATGGTAATGCACATGTGCATCCCAGAGTTAACGAGGAGATCAGTGCTACAAAACCCGAACAACAGCAGCAGTCCCTGGACTGGACCAGTATTGGACCAGTAGCCACACCTCCAGAAGAAATAGAATTGGAAGCCCATGAAATGGATAGAGTGAGTTGTGGAGAGCTTAGCAGAACTTCTTTTTATCAAACAGATTTGAAACATGAAATCTTACGAACTTTGCACTAATCTGATATCTGTGACATGACTGATACATACATCTGTAAGTAGCCACTTTAAAGTTGGACGGTTTTTACTTAAATAAAAATGTTATACTATATACTGTATATTTATTTTTATATGTGGGTACTCTTAAAAACATTTGCAAATAACAAGACTAGCTTCATCACTGGATAACCTACAATAATTTACATTTATAATAGTGATAATGTTGGGTAAGTACCCAACCAGCAGCAAGGCAAAATCACTGCATGAAACATGTTTTTCCTGCTGATCTAGAGACCCTTACGTCACATTCTTTTTGATGTGCTTTTCACAGACTAAACACTTCTCATTCTTCTTATTAAGGATTCAGTAACTTTAGGAGCAGATTTACTAAGGGTCGAATTTCTAATGCAAAAAAAATTCGAAATTCGACCAGGGAATAGTGGGGAATTAAAAAAATTTGAATTCAAATTTTTTTAGCGCAATTCGATCGAACGAACGATCGAATAGGGAAAATTCGATTGAATCGATCATATTCGATTCGAATATTCGAACGATTTTTAAGCGATCAATCGAATTTTTCTTATTTGATCTTAGGGAATGATACCGATTTCGGTAGGTTTAATCTGGCGAAGTAGGTGATCGAATTTAAATTTAAAGGGGAAGTATTCGACCATCTAATTTCCGAATATTCAAATAAAATTTTATTCGAATATTTGAATCATTCGAATACAAATATTCGATGGTCGAATTTGCCTAATTTGCATATTCCAAATTCAATCTTTTTGAAAATTCGATCGAATATTCGAATCCCTCATGTGAATTTATGTGAATTTTGTAAATCTGCTCCTTAGTCAATAGTTTTGTATGCTGTCTTGCTAAGCCACCTCACACAATATCTAACACTTCTGGTATTTTTAAATAATTTAGTATAATAACCACAATGCATTCGCTTGAGATCAAATGCATAAATACATATATGTACAATTGACAATTTAGACAGAAAAGAGGTGTACAACTGCAATATCAAAACATTTTTACTATGTTAAAAACTGCTCCAAAAAACAAAGTAATAAATGGTCAGCATATGACTGAAAACTAAAAAGGCATATTACCATAGACTGCAGTCAACAGGTATAGCTATCTGAATGCAACCAAATTGTGAAAGCCTTGCATAATACTATATACTGTACACGATGGCAATTTATAAAAAGTAAAAAAAAAATTATTAGGACATATTTAAACTTCTGAAGTCCAAATGTAATATGAGATAAAATACCCACATTTAAATTAAAGCATATATTTCTATGATTTCGGCAATTTTGTGTAAAACAAAATGAGGTTGTCCAGTTAGGGGGTAAGGAAAGAAGCGTGTAAGCAAATAATTCTCTGCTATAGATGTACTGTATATATACCTGCATATCCATCGATAGGATCTCAGTATTCATTTAGCCCAGAGGAATGCAAAAATGTATTTCTAAGCCTTTCAAATCATTTGTAAAGTGCCAGTTTTGTACATTAGTGGTGTAGGTTACTTATTAATCAATGTTTAACAGTGTAATTACAGATGTTCCTGTATCATCAGAAAAACGCAAATTACTAAATGACCTGTAACTAGTGAAGTATGTACAGAGGGTAATGAATTCCTCCCATCAGTTTATTAATCTAGTTAAAAGAGCACTTTGGTTAAAATATTTTGTTGTATCGCTTAAAAGAGCCAAGCCAATCCTCTCTCTTTTTTTGCTTTTACGTTTAACTAAATTCCATTTACTTTAACCAGTCTTGAAAGCACAGGTCTCAAAATGTGATTTTCTAGTGCAGCGTGGAAGCATCCTACTGATGCATTGTTTATTTATACAAAGGCTTACAGTGTATGTTTGATGTGAACTTATTTCAGACTTTCACAAAATAAGCAATGCAACTTGTAAATGGTCTGCATTCTACATACAACAGTTTATTGAAGCAAATATGGCAAACGAAGGCTTACGCTGTGCACACACAAGTTATGCAGAGAAATACTTTATTTATTTGAATACAGCTGCTGCACAGTCTGTTTTTCTAACCACCTGCTTGAAATAAATATGTAGTGTCACTCTAAATAACCCAAACAGGTCCAGCAAGTGCAGTTACTTTCACTTCCTTCAAGGAGAAAGCCATTGAAATGCAGATGATGGTGGAATTTTCTGTTGTTGGAATGAATCACAGAAACGGATAATTCAGCGAGTGGAAAGGTTAAGCTTCATAGCTGTTTTAACATCTGCAACTGTTTGCCTTGCAAATTGTACAGCTTTATGACTAACATAAGGAAACCTAAGACAAAAAACTGTTGCATGTGGCCAAATAATTTGAAGCATCCAGACATTTTTGTAAACATGTTTCCTTTCTCAAAATACAGCATTAACTACAAAGTAAAAATCATTAAAGGGATTCTGTCACAAGAATGCATTCACAGCATTCCTCTAGCTGAATCCTGGATTAAAATTCTTTTAATTTTAATTTAATTTTTTATATTTAATTTATAAATATGATGAGGATCCAGACATATCCTTAATTTCTCAGGTGTCATCGGTCATGCAACGTGTACTCTAATAAACTTCAGTCTTTACTACTGGACTGCAGTTTGGAATGATATCTTCCCCACAGCAGCCTACCAACAGAACAAAGAGTCGGTAAGAAGATAACAGCTCTCTGACACTAGCATTGCTAAAAATGCTCCCATACCATATAAGAAGTGGTTTTAAGAATTTACTTCAAGTACGTTGCCACCCATGAGCAAATTTTAATGAAGGTTTGGGCTCGCTTAGACTCGCCAAACCAGTCAGGAAGAGAACTGCTATGTAGCAGAGGAGAGTGGAGATATGGAGATGAAAGACATTGGAGGCGGAGGAAGGAAGATAAATAAAGATGGTTGCATGTTATTGACAGCTTCCTAGTCCCACCCACTAACTTCACTAATCCAAACAGCTGTTCTACTCCTTGTACTTGCAGATAGAAGCATGTGCAGCACACATAGGGGCATATTTACTAATATTCGAGATACATATCTCCATCAATTAGATTTAAACAGTCACCTACATGTTAAAAAACAAAAGCAAAGATCTGATTGTTTGCTATGGGCAACATCCGGCGATATTTCTCTCTAATTCTGGTAAACATGCCCCACAGAGCAGAAAGTAGTAAGCAGGATGTGGGAGGAACTGCGCAGAGCATGTCCCGGCTGTTAGGGTGAATCAATCTATCAGCAGAGCTAAACACACAGCACCTGCATATAAGAGTCTATAAGGGGCCGATTTAAGAAATTCACGTGAAATGATCGAAGTTCGATTGAATAACGATTGAACAAATTTTTCGTAAAATCGGATATTCTAATTTGATAGATCGAATGATTGGATAGTCGATAATTCGATGATCGAAGGAATATAAATTTTAAAATTGTTCGACTGCCTACTTCGCCAGATTGAACCTACCGAATTGCATTAGAAGCCTACGGGAACCCCCCAATAGGTTTCTTTGGAAAAGTCCTGCTCGAATACCATTCGTACGATCGAAGTGTTCGATCGTTCGAATCGTACAAATTATTCGGATGCTCGAATGAAATTTATGATTTTTTCGTGAAATCGAACGATCGGTATCTGATCGTACGAATTAATCCAGAAATCGAATAGCGAATAAAATGATAGCCTAAAACAATTCGATGGTGAAATGCTTATCGAATTTCGAATAGGGTGGAGCAAATTTTCGGGAATAATAGTAAATTTGTCCCTAAGTCATTGCTAGCATCATTAAATTTTACATTCAGCTTATTAAATACACAGAAGTTTGAATCACTATATGAGTGATATATTGCACATGAATAAGTACTGCAGCTGATTTGTAATACAGGGTTACTTGCATTCAACCTAATTGTGCTGGATTTTTGTTTTTTCATCCCCCCTAGCCCTGGGCACTGATTTGTGGTATTATTGTAATTTAGTAATAAAAAGTACACCATGAAAATAAAGACATAATCCCTTTGTTGAAAATGTTTAGTAAGTCTGTGCCCTCTGTTGCTCCAGTACTGGAGTACAACACAGTCCAAACACTGTATTGTAGTCCATTTCGTACAGGGTGACACCTGCTAACATGTAGAACGTTTTGTCAAGTAAGCATAAGACTGGACAAATTGAAAAAAACAGCAGTTAAAGCTCCTGAAACAACCTTGTTTGACATTGCCCTTAAATTAACCACAAACATCTCTACACAGTACTGTAGTAAATGTTTATGATAACCGACAATAGAGCTTGCTTTGTTTTGCCTTTGATACAGAGAATATCTAGAATTTCTGCAATAAAACAAGATAGAATTTCTGTAGTTATCCAGAAAGGTAATAAAAAGAATCACAATAAAAAGGGAAGTAACAATAAACATTCAAAAGTGCCATTATAGGTTTTCTTTGCACTTTCAGGCCAAGAAAACAATTTTTTTATACCCCGTCAATTTTTGTAATCAAATGACATTGAGTAGGTTTTAATATTTTGAATACAGGGAATCCTCGAGTTTCATACACCTGACTTTCATACAACTCACACTTGGGGCTATGACAGTAACATACTATTGTTAGCTTGACTTTTATTAGCATTTAGCTTTAATAAACCACATGTCCCAATCCCCTCTGGTGTATGTTGTCCACTGCGGAGCACAAAAACGTAAAAATAAATGCTATGTTAAAACAGACATCTGTCTTGTTGAACTAAAGGTATATTTCAACTTGCATACAAATTCAACTTAAGAACAAACCTACAGACCCTATCTTGTAACCCAGGGACTGTCTGTATATGCAGCAGTAAATGTTTAAATGCTAATGGTGCCTAATTCTGTATTCTATGAATAATTTTATTATCTTAAATGCATATATTTTATTTTTTTCAAAGGCCTTTTTCAAAAGCCGATATTCGGCGAAACGTTTCAGGCACTTTAGCTCTGCCGCTTAGCTTCTCAGCGGTTTTGATGAGGTAACAGCGAACTAATATGCAAGCTTGGGAGTGGGATTGAGAGATTTGGGGAGGTGTTACGGTTCACATCGCGACCATTGTAACTGAGCACACGCTTAGCCACTCTGTAAGTAAAGGTGATGCGTTCTTAGCGTCTAGGGAATAGGCCATTCCTTTTTAGGTGCCTCTGAGAGGACACAGTGTTAGGTTCTACTTCCGCACACATCGCTACACAGTGGCAAGCAATCTACTATAAGAATATACAGGATTTACTTATCCTGCGTTTATCCACATCGCTATTTGAACTAATCGTGTGCTCAATTACTATCATTACTTGACAGCTGGATTCGGAAATCCACCCACACGATAGATTTCAATGGTTTGATCCAGAGATTGATTCTCATTATTTATTCATTCCCCGCTTATCCTCTCACCTACCACGATTATATTTGCTTTCTCCGGGTTCTCCACGCGCCCCATCTATTGATTATAGGGCTATCGGGTGATGTATGATCTTGAAGGGAACAGTCTGATGAACTAATTATGCTGTAACCCCTATACTATACATATCAGATTGAATTCCACCCTTTCTATTAATTGTTTTTAATTGGTTTTATCAGTATTCCTCCTCAATTGATGAATTTTTATGTGACAATAAAAGTTATATTTTAATAGTTTCCCATTCATGGATTATATGTCGTAGGTCCAATCATGTAATATCAATCACAAGAAGCACTTTGCACTTTAAAGCTCTCTTTTTTTTGCAATGAATTACACATGAATTCACATTTTTTAACTTTATTTATTATAAAGGTTAATTACACCAATCATGATTCAATTTTTTCACGATTAATTTTTTGATCACATAGATTTTGTGGAAGTATAAACACTTATTTGACTTACAATAGATTGTGCAACGTCATATACTCCTCTGTTCTGTCTCTCTCTTTGAGCCTTATAATATTTATGTATTTATAGGAGTTGTCAGCACATCTATACTGAGCAGCATATTAGCCCTCGGTTAAGGGGTTTCCTTAGGGAATGACATTTTTGTTAGAAGGTGCGGCAAACAATATATATTTTTTCTGTAAAAAAAAATACCTCTGCAGTCAATGAAATAACACAAGGTCATTTTGGACATATGCTATTTGTGACAGGCAAAACACTCTACAGTTATTTCTGCAGGTTTATTATTTCACTGATCTCACGGGCAAACAGAATATCCAACCCAGGATGAAGTTATACCTTTATGCACCTTCCAGAACACAATAATTATGGCTTCTACTTTTTTGTTTGTAATGTGGAAACGTAGCACAAATTTCAATGAATAGGCAAAAGCATGAAATGTATACAATAGGCTGCCTTTTGTTTGAATATACACAGTTTATTAGGAGAAATACTGTTAATGATGTGCAGTCTTAAAAGTAGATGTAGTAAATATTACCTAAAATAACACCTTTTCCATAAATTTGATAAGTTAACTTGCTGCTCCATTTCACACATCTACTGCAGAGGCATATGGCTACTTAGCATTGGATTTACTTCTTCTTAGTAGAATGTTTGCACAATGAGATGCGCACCTCAATGAATTACAGGTTGCTTGTTTATTTTCTGTAATTCCATTTATTTTATTTTAAGTTTATTTATATTATTTCTGTACAGGGGTTTATATTGAATTGAATGGAACATATTATAAAGGGAAGTTGTCCTTTCATTATGTTTAGATTGAGATTTTATTGTCTTTCCTTTTCTTCCTCTATTCAGACTGCAAATGAAAATGGTTGTCACTAAGTCATGAGAGTGCAGATCGTCTTTGAAAGAAATCTATTGAACTGTTAAACATTTTTTTTAAATACAAACTAAATTTCCTTCTTTACTTTATGGAATTGGTGCTAAGCCAGGTTGTGAGTGAGGCCATGTTGAATATAAGACAAACCACAAATGATTTTTCCAGATAGTTTATATTTAGATATCAAATTAAATGTTGGTGTTGCTTTTTTTTAAATTATTTTTTCATTTTTAATCATGTTAAAAATGGTTTGAATGGTTTATGAAGATGTATTCACCAAATAGGAGATTTGGCCCAACTGTTTACATAGGCCTGATTACATACAAGAATATCTTTGACATTGAGGCAATAAAGATGTTGAGTGAGGAAAAACTCAACACACATTTTACCCTAACCCACAACACGTTAACCTACACCAAACCCTAACGTATGAAATGTTGCCACTGAAGGACCCGCACCCAAACCATACCCATGTTTTCTCGCTTTCTATGTTACAGATTAAGCCACTTTGGTTTGTGTTTTTGACACAGAATAACTAAACCCAGTTATTCCACTTATCCCATTTAACACAGAAAATAGCTTTACAGCATCCCATCTGATTACAGCGTTCACCATTGTGAACAATTGTGCTTTGTTATGCTAATGAAAGCATTAAACAAGCTAAGATTACTTTAGATAACACTGTTTCTTCAGTTTATCCCGAGTCATGACACATTTAACACACAAATCCATCTGTACTTCTGTTCACACTTCTGGTCTCAAGACAGGACATTTTTGGGAGCATTGGAGGAGTATATTTACCCAGTCTGACCTGCATGCAGCTGTAACCTGCTGTGGTTGACCAAATTTCAAACCAAATCCAACCAGTGGCCAACCTATGGGTCACCATGGGTTTTAAGGTTAACCCATACATCACTATAAGGCAACCTTGTGAAACTACATTCTATCCAAAATAATTTAGTTTCCCAAGATTGCCTTACTGTTTCAGAAATTTTTGTTTGTTACCTGGACTATTATAGGAGGGGGCAGAGGCTTTAAAAGTTGTTATAAGGTTATAACTTCAACTTCAACAAGGTGGTGGAAAAAAAGATATAGAAATCCTTCTTTGTCATACAACTGGAATTTGATAGATGTATATTTCCAGCATTATCAACTAATTATTTGTTGTTAGCTCAGCAGCTGCTGAAAGCTTACTAATTCCAGTGATCAAAGAAGAAAAGAAAGAATGTGTTAAAGGAATGATATTTCTTAATATAGGTAAAGTGAAACATACATGAAACATCTGTATACCTCAGGTAGGAACATTGTTGTCCAGAGTGACTTATTTAAAAAATGCTTGTACTGGTTCTCCTAAATGTTAACATGAAAAAATGAATTTAAATCAAAATATGCAATCAAACTAAATATTTTAGTTGATGACAGTAATTGTGTACATACATTTTCCTTTTAGAATTTTCCATTTGAAAATTTGATGATCAAACCACTGTTATAATAATAATAGTAATAGACTTTTCTTTTATTGTAACTAAATTAAAAAAGTTACTTCAGGAGTCTGAAGTCAAATACATTAATTGGAGAAACTTTGAGGAAGGTTATGTACATTCACAAATGTTTGCCAATACCAACTATTCTATAATTCTGTGGTTGCACTTTCATTAATATCCTGAACAGTTTTTTTCAATTAGTGCCTTAATTTGTCTCTCAGCTCTGAGCTAAATCTCCCTTAAGTAAAGGCTCTCCAAATCCTACGGTAATTTAAGAATCCATGGCAAAAGAAGAGAGGCTGCATACGGTATACAAACTCTGTTACCAGACTCCATTGTATAACAGAGGTATTTCATGTTTTTTTTTACTTAGTAGTTATTTAATCCTGAATTATAAACAGAATAAAATGTCTGAGGTTCTGCATAGATGAATATAAAATAGGTTTATTTTTAATCTCAAAAATGTCTATGTAAATCATAATAGACCTCAAAAGATTAAATCAGTATTAAACATAGCATGGGATGTACATAGAAATGTATATCAATATAAAAGATATCATGCTGTAATTTGGATCTCCAAGTCTTACAGTATGTCCACCAAAAAATAATTTATACATGAATAAAAGGATTGTTTTGCCCCAAATAATGATTAATTATATCTTAGTTTGGATCCAGTAAAATGTATTGTTTTCTTATTACAGAGAAAAAGGGCAGAGGGAGTAGCAGTTGGGGAAGGTGCCTTGGGGTGTGTGTGGTTAACCTTAGCCAATGCTGTATGTAGACAGGTTTTGGATCTTATATCCAGAAACCAGGTATGCGGAAAGCTTTGAAAGACAGGAAGGCTGTCTACATCATTTCCTTTCATTTTAATCAAATTATTACAATAAAAAAAGTTATCTTATTGTTAACTAAGCAGCATATAGTGCATCCATATTAGGGTCAAAACAGTCCTACTAATTTAGATGTACATTTATCAAGGGCAGAATTTCAAATTCATGGGAGTGTTTTCAAACTCCCATAAACTCAAAATTCAACCAATCAAATTTTATTATTAAAATCTAATTTTCTCAGCCCAGACGAATTGAATAAACCCAAAACTCCTAAAAAAAACTTGATTGTCAGAACATCACCAAAATGATCCCTGGACCTCTCCTATTGCCTTTATAGAGCATTTTGACAGGTTGAGGTGGCAAATGGTTGAATTTGAGTTCTTAAAGGGCCAGATTATGATAAATCTTGAAATTTGAATTAAAAACTCGAATTGATAATTCACACTTCGAATTTGAGAGTGTTGACCAAAAAAATTAAGAAATCTACCCCTTTATCTTTAAATAATGATTTGTAGCAGACTTAAAGGAAAACTTTGCCCTCAAAATAAATACTTAAGCTACAGAAAGCTTATAAATACAACTAGCTACAAATATATTATATTAAGTGGCATATAAAGAATCTTATGAAATTGTAATACAGCAGGGAAAATGAGTATTTGAGTTTTCTCAGTAAATATATTTCTAATGGGGCTATTGACATGAAATTTACACCAGATGCCAGTAATAATCCACAAGTAATCTAAAAATACAATGAAGAAATGAAAACAAATATGTCCATAAATTAAGTTATGATTAATAAAGTAAGATGGCACAGGGAAAAGTATTGAAATTTATTTAGTACTTAGAAAAGTCTTTGTTGTTATTGACAGCTTCAAGACGCTTCTTGTATGAAGAAACTAGTCTCATGCATTGCTCAGGTGTGATTTTTCCCCATTCTTCAACACAAACTTCAAATCTAAAAGATCCAGCGGCCTCTTCTATGAACTCTGATATTCAGTTCTTTTCATAGATTTTCATTTGGATTCAAGTTGGTTGATTGACTGGGCCAACAGCATTATTTTCAGTTTCCTTGGCTGTGTGTTCGGGATCATTGTCTGAAATCCTGGTAGATGACAGGAGATTCTTATCAAGAATGTCCCAGTACATTCCTCCACTCATCCTTCCTTCAATATCTGTATCATGTGCAGAAAAACAGCCACAAACCATGATGTTCCCACCTCCAAACTTCCCTGTTGGTATGGTGTTTTTGGGAACTGTGCAGTGCCATTTAACCTCTAAACATGGTGTGTGAAAGGACATCCAAAGAGTAAAATTTTGGTCTCATCTGACCTGACTATATTCTCCCAGAATTTTATTGGCTTGTCCAAATATTTGCAGCAAATGTTAAACAAGCTTCAACATGATTTTTCTTCTTCAGTAGTGGAGTCTTGCATGGTAAGTGTGCATAGAGGCCACATCAGTTGAGTTAATTTTTTCTGTAGCTCCCCGTGAGTTAGAAATCTTGCAAGGAGCACCTGGTCATAGCAGGTTTAGGTTGAAATGATGTTCTTTTCACTTCTGGATTATGGCCCCAACAGTGCTCCCTGGAACATTCAGAAGCTTGGAAATGCATCTGTAACCAGTGCCATCAGTATGTTTTGCAACATTAAGGTTGCAAAGGTCTTGAGAGATCTCTTTGCTTTTACCCATTTTTAGATGCTTCTTTTGTGATACCTTGTAATGAGAAACCTTTTATTGGCTATCAATTAGGACTAAACTAGATGATATTAATTTGCACTGATAGGGGGCAGGATTGTGTGTCCCCCCATGAAAGTCTGCCTGCTGTGACTGCTTATCTTGTGTAAATTATTGTTAGGGACCCTAAGGTGCTTAAAGGGGTGGTTCACCTTAAAGTTTAAAGTAGGCTTGAGAAAGGGCAAGACAAGGCCCGAAA
>CM044439.1:89764090-89784752 GCA_024363595.1 Xenopus borealis
CCTTGAGTTCGCTCCTAACTAGCCACAATGTAACTTGTTAGGTAGCAGCAATATATTACTTATAAAGTAGGCTAGGTATATGTCCTAGAAACACATTATTACTTGTTTTCCTGTAGAAATACAAAGGCCCCATTGCACAATAGATGACAGGCAGAAAAATCACAGCATAAAACAAGGCCTCTAAGGGACTGTCTGCTACACTTGACAATGCAAAAATGTAAATTTCAGCTGTACTATTAAATGTCACTGTGTATTTGGAAACAGCTCTAGTGTGTACTGCATTTTACTGTGTGTGCAGTTTCTAAGAGCAATGCCTAATTATATATGTAAATGTTCTTTTGTAATAAGTAGTAATGGTTTCTTCCCCTTCATAACCTGTCAAATGCAATGTAGGGTCTCAGAGAAGATTACAGAGGTTTGTACCAGGCCCACAAGTTGCTTATCCGTTTTCATTTCTTTGTGCAGATTGATACCAGAATAACACGGACTGTCTGGAGAGCTGCTTCTCCGGAGGTGTTCTACACCCTCCAGTCGGCACAGCTCATTGCTTCCAATAAAAGAAGCTACATTTTATTATACTAGACCACAAAATGAATGGGAGTTCTTCCTTCACCATTAAATAATGGCAGTTCTTATGTTTTATAGAAAATGGACATGAGAGTAACACCTAATCAGTTACAGAGGAATTCAAGCGCAGCAGTTCTCACTTACAGAAACTGCAGAAGTGACTGTAACCCACTAACATTCTGTAAAATGCAGGGCTTCTTATAGTACACAGAGCAATGTGTCATCTATATACAATATTAGGTGAATGGGCACAATGGGGGAGTATAACTGATAACCATGTCACTTTGATATGTATAAGAGTATAAGGCTGCTGCTCAGGGCAGAAAATGCTAATTTTGTGGACCATTCACCACAATTTACAATACAGTGCTGCGTGTCATAGTATTGATTAATAGGAATAACGAAATCCATGTACCAGCCAGAGTGTCAATTTTATTGTTCTGTTTTCTTACTACTTTGACTGGTATGCAAATGCATTACACTGTACATTTTGCATGCAATCAGCCTACACAGTAAAATATATGTTTTGTCAGGGTAAGATTAGTTCTGGGCTAAATTTAGTGGCCCACATGGGAACCTACTGAATAAAGATCACTCTCACAATAGAGACAGGCTTTCTTTAAAAAAAACCCTAACCAGAATTATAAAATATAAAATATACCGGAAGCACAAATAAGACTGAAGATACATTTAGATAGTAATGAATTAGATTGAATGATTACAAAGAGATGTGAAAGAAACAATATAACATACTGCAAATAAAGTACAAAAAGATATAAAGGAAATGTTACATAGCACTGACTGAATAGCAATGTAAATTATAATTATTTTACATTTAATAACAGGAGGGCTCATAAGGGAATACATATAATTCAAAATTAAGGGTGTGTCAGAGGGAATGTTATTTTATGAATATTAAATAACATGGTCTAATGTATGTTATTCCTTCAATGTTCATTTTATACATTGTGCATGATATATAGTGAAGAAAAGATTGAAAATGGCTTTGTAACAAAAAAGGCTATAGATCAGAACTGCAAAAGGATCAGAATTACTTTTTTTTTAATTTTATTTCAAGAATGCATACTGCAGAAGAGGTGGGCCTGACATAACTTTAGGTAATTATCATACCTACTCGACATGGGCTAAATTAGATGCTGAAACATGATGTCAATAGATTGCTTAGATAAGGGACAGCTAAGTGACTATGCAATGTAATGGACAACAGGTACATACCCACCTTCTAAATGTAGCATTTCTGCAAGGTATGCCTACCAGAATTAATACCAAATGTTGTTTATATTTTACTCAGTGAAGGTGTCGATTAAATGTAAATTTGTCTATTTTATTAATAGTAACAAATACATACAGAACTATGTATGGCATGGTGTTATATTTACCAGATAACCATAGATCCGTTCTGCCACAAAAATCTGAATCTGTTAGGTGTTTTCCATATATACAATTCTCTTCTTTAGAGGCAAAAAATAAACATAAATCTCCTTATTAATCACCTTTAAGCTGGCAAAAGCCATTATTTCTACAGGGACACAGGAAAGCTTTTTTTAAGGATTAGGAGAAATCCTTCTTGCGGTCATACATCCAGAGGTTATATACCCCCACATTCCTTTCCAAGATTAAGAAACAAAATACACAATGATGCAGACATTTTCTCATAATGCCACTCCTCTGCAAAGCAAACCCTTCCTTCTAAACCACCACCATCTGAGAATCTATATCTAGGGCTATTATATTCAGTATTTTAATGGCACACTTATCACAAACATAAACTGATGTACTGCAAATGTGCTTTTTAACCACTGAAATACTGTGGCATAAACGTGTTTTTCTTTTTAAACTCAGGGACTATAAACCACACACCTGACAGTAATAGAGGATGAGGTGAATTAAATATGGAAATTAAGCTTAAGTATGACTTAAGCACTGCAGAACACATACTGTGTTCGTTTTTGAAAAGCAGTGTGATGTATAGCATTTCCAAAGATATTTAAAATTTGTTAAAAAAGCAACAACATTGTATCTTCTGAATATACATAGAATATTTTATAGAATCACACTTTTATAAAGGTCCTACTTAAACTTAATGATTATGGGACTTTAATTATATCAGAAATAATTCCAGTCAAAACTGCTAGAAAACAAAACCACTCCTAGCATCAGAAGTTTACATTCTCATTTGAAACTTTCTATACCTTTGTTATCTATCTCAGTTATGAAGTGGATAAATGCCAAAGCCAAGTAACACGTTATGCTTCAGTTAGCATAAACACTTAGTCTATTCACCAGTTAATAATTATGTAAATTTGCTGAAAGAAATATGTCACGCCAATTCGGGAGATGTGGCTATTCCCATAGCATTGCAGTTTGATAAAAATACAGTACATTTTTATTAAGTGTAGGGGTAACATATTTTATTTATTAAATATTTCCTTTCAGTATAAGAAATTCAGCTAGTCAGCGCATCTGTCACAGAATTTAGATTTCTGGAACCATGCTGCATACTTATTTGGGAAGTACATAAGAAAAAAGTTTTAATGCATGAAAAGAAACAAAATGCAAAGGGTTGAAATAAAGGTCCAGAGGAACTTATTGAAGTGGTAAATTTGCAATAAAATAACGTTGATTGACGACAACACCAGCTGGCATTCTGAAGGCAGTTCAATTGATTAAATGCAAGAAATGCACCTAACTTGAAGTGGCAAAACGTGAAAGCAGAAGTACTATGGTGCAAATAAAAACTAGTTATCATTACATAAATATCTAGTTATCATAGATTTCTTCCTTGGCCATATAATGGCACAAGGCTGCAGGTGATTGATTGAAATAGAGGGTGTGTTATTTCACCACCTGCATGTTTCAGAGAGGCAGCTCTCCAAAGGATTTTTATGGCCCCCAGTCTGCACAAAGACTCCACAGACTTCACTGTATCACATTATCATTTTAACCCGGCCTTACAACATGCTTTATGAGAATAATCATCCCAGTACATGTAATAAGTCGGTGAGTACAGATATAGAGGGTTATGTAACCTCTACTCTAATTTATAAGATGAGAAATGGCTAAAGAGTTAAGTAACCATATGTAAGGAAGGTCCAAGTGCTCCTATAAAGGACTCAGAGGTGACTCAATCTTTCAAATTTTAGCATAGGGCACATATGGCCCTACATAATCAACATTGCTGCCATCTTAGTGCCTGTCAGCACTGCTATAGGCAGGGCCGCCATTAGAAATCACTGGGCCCCATACAATAACATTTCCGAGATCCTGCCCACCCCACACCACAGTTAAAACAACACACAGACATCAGCGCTAAAAAATGTAATCTCCCCACACACATTATAAAAAGCTATTGATGGTCAGGGCCCCCCTATAAGTTAAAAAAAAACCTGTGGCACCAGGGTCCCCATAAAAGTTATTTTTTAAATATTAGTGCTCAGTGCCCCCCTACAATTTAAAACAAATGGTTGGTGACCAGGGCTCCCCTATAAATAAAAAAAATGGTGCTAGGGCCTATAGAGTATTAAAATAATACATTGGTGGCCAGGGGGTTAAAAAAAAACACACATTGGTGTCCAGTGGAATAGAACTCGTGGCTTCAGGACTTCAGCTTCACCTCCTTTTGTGACTTTGGGTCTTTTAGCCGCTTTGGGACTTCAGTTTTGGTTGTTTTTGTGGCTTCTGGTCTTTTTGCCGCTTTGGAACTTTTCGTCTTTTGGTCACTTCAGGACTTGCCGCTCCCTGACTTTGGGAAATCTGGCCGCTTCAGTACTTCTCGCTGCTTCGGGACTTTGGCACCTCAGCTGTTCGGGATCGGGACTTCAGGAGAGACAAGGCTTCGGCGCAGTCAAGGGGGCCCGACTATTTCGCTAAGTGCAGCACAGCCAGGCCCCCCTTCAGGCCCGGGCCCGGTACAGGAGAACCCCTGTGCCCCCCTGATGGCGGCCCTGGCTATAGGAACTAATATGGGCTCGATGTCAGAGCAATGGTGACTGTCCATTCTTTAACAGTGTGTTGTTACTTGTTAGATGCTGCTCTAAGAGTGTGCCCATATTAGAGCTGGTAGTAGTGCTGAAGAATGTTAAAACAAATCTCTTCTTGTCTTAGTCTGTACCTATGTTATTTCTAAATGCATTACAGGCACAAGTGTAGTATCAGTGTAGTGCTCATAGTCAATCTGTGTCCATGTCCTTTTAAGTTATAAACTCAGCATTATGAAGCCAGAACACATGGTTACCATGATTAATTAGTTAATTAATTAATGAATGAATGAATTAATTAATACTAATATATCCAAGATGACTGTACCAATATAGATTACTGGCTTAGAAAATGAGAAGGACCTTGGGGTTTTTATAGATAACAAGTTGTCTATTTCTGGGCAGTGTCATTCTGTAGCTACTAAATACAGTTATGTCTTGCATGAAAAGGGCATAAACTCAAGGGATGAAAAGATAATTATACCTCTTTATAGATCCCTAGTAAGGCCTCATCTGGAGTATTCAGTGCAGTTTTGGACTCCAGTCCTTAAGAGGGATATAAATGAGCTGGAGAGAGTGCAGAGACATACTGCTAAGCTGGTTAGAGGGATGGAAGACATTTTGAGGGAAGGTTGGGGATGTTTTCTCTGGAAAAAAGGCGCTTGTGAGGGGACATGATTACATTTTACAAGTACATTAGAGGACATTATAGACAAATATCAGGGGACCTTTTTACCCATAAAGAGGATCACCGCACCAGAGGCCACCCCTTCAGACTAGAAGAAAAGGACTTTCATTTGAAGCAGCGTAGGTGGTTCTTCACAGTCAGGACGGTGAGGTTGTGGAATGCACTGCCGGGTGATGTTGTGATGGCTCATTCTGTTGATGCCTGTAAGAGGGGCTTGGATGATTTCTTGAACAGACATAATATCAAATGCTATTGCGATACTAAACTCTACAGTTATAGATATGGGCATATATAATTTATGGCAAAGTATGGAAGGGTGTGTGTATGGATGCTGGGTTTTCATTTGGAGGGGCTGAACTTGATGGACTTTGTCTTTTTTCAACCCAATTTTACTATGTAACTATATAAATGTGTGGGCCATTGACAGATGATAAAGCTGCAGAGTGCAAAGATTGTATTTCAGGTTTTTGATCATTATATAAATCTATCCTCACAAACTTTGCTTCTAGATGTTTACATAATGAAAACCACACAGCTGCCTGGGTTTATTTGTAAACACTGGACAAATTAGCACATGGGCAGTAACCCATAGCAACTAACTGGCTTTTTGTCAGCCAGTTGAACAATGAAATCAAATAAGTGATTGATTGTCACAGGGTTCCTGCCCAGTGTTTAGAAATAAGCCCTGCATCCTTATAGGCACCCTTACACAAAATGTACATAACAGGTATTTTCACAAAAAAAAATGTGTAGGATCTGAAGCATGCCAGATACTAATGTATCAAGTTGTAACAGTTGCTGTGTGAAAGAATAAAGGACTGAAACAGCCACTGTTGAGAAATGTCAGTAATAAGTAATATACCAAAATAGTTTTGAGAGTTGGCGACAGGAGGGAGGGGTTTTAGAGCCACAGGGTTGAATTCTCCTTTAAGGGTGGTGGCACACGTGGCTACTCCTGAAGATTAGTCACTCAGCGACAAATCTCCTCTTCTTCGGGTGACTAACCCCCCCAAACTGCTTTGTTTTTTCTCACAAGGAAACTTCGGGCGACATCAGTAACTGAAGAAATCTGAGCAGTGTCGGACTGGCCCACCAGGATACCAGGAAAACTCCCGGTGGGCCAAGGTGTCAGTGGGCCCTCATACTGCTAAACTTTTGCCTATTTCATGGCCATTCCCTATTTCTATGAGAACAAAGAGGCTAAATAGATGGAATAATTGATTTTAGTATGTAAAGAAAACAAACTAGGAGAATAGAAGTTGATTGAGGAGATGAAGAATATTGGTACTGAGAGTGGGCCCCTGGTCCAAAGTTTTATGGTGGGCCCCTGGTGTCCCAGTCCGACACTGAATCTGAGTACCATCTAATTAAAGGCCCCCATACACTGATCGATAAATGCTGTAGACAGACAGAGTCAGCAGCTTATTGGCCCATTTGTGAAAAGTCGGGCAGATGTCTATCGGGCAGGGCGCATCTCATCGTTGCTGCAATGCTGCAATCCGACCACCCGTTTTGCCTCCGTTCTGATCCGATCACTGGGCCCTAGGCGTGAAGGTAGTTTGGGGTTTGGATTAGTCGGCCGAAGAGGAGATTCACTGTGGTAGGAAAGCCACACTGAAGTCAAATGAAAACATTTCATTATATGAGGAAAGAGCAAGCAGTATGACTGCTCTGTCCAACAGTAATCAGTATAGATATATTCATTTTGTCAGTTCAGCAGCCTGTGAAAATTCCCAATTCATATACTTATAGAAAGGAGACATATCTTCTTCGTGTGACGCAGGCAGCCCAGGATATAAATGTGTCTGGGCAAGAAATGCACTGAGTGATGTTCGTTCTACTTAGGACCCTGCATCCCTGTCTGCCAGTGCACAGCCCAAAGCCCCGCCCAGGGGGCTGTCCTGCTGCCGAATGTGTCAGGATAGAGAGTTTAGTAGACGCCAGGCTGCAGTCAGAGTCCAGGCTGGTGCTGAGTACAGCGCTGAGAGAGCACAGAAGGGATGAATGTCCAGGCACGGGGACTATGTACCGAAATGTGTCACCCACACTAAGGCTAAATCCCTAATACAAAGCCCAGAGCGCTCAAACACACACACAAGGGAGAGCCGAAATCAGTTGTTAAAGCCTGGGTTCCTCGCCTGCACCAACTTCAAGCACAGCATCTCAAAGACTATTTGTAACATTAACATACCAACCAATTGCACCATGGCTCTCCATGCTGGGTACCCTTCCTGGATTACACTCATAAGCATGGGGCTCTTTTGTTTTGCACACACCGGGGAAGCACAATCGGCAAAAGAGGGTAAGTACTAACAGTGCAGGTAGCGGGAACTAACTTTGCCTTTCCTCCTGCGTCTGCACTCCCTCTCTAGGCTCTGTATCATCAGTCCCACTGCATGAGGGCATATCTGTCTTTATAACAGTGCTTGAGGGCAAGTGAGTCCCCCTATGTATACTCTGTGTAAGATCAGTACAAGTGCATGAGGGTAGCCGTGCCTGTATATACTGGACTCAGTGCGTGAGAGCAAATGCGCAGGTTAACAGGCGGTTCTCCTTAGGAACAGTGTTAGGGGCTTTCACATTTATTATTATTGGAAAAAGAATACTCTTACGCACGTCATGGGAAGACAATCAGCCTCTATGTTTAGGGATCCCTCTGAGGAATATTGTTGCTTTGCTTATTGTAAGAGGCGGTTGTGTTAAGCATTTTCCGTTCTGGGAGTTCGCAGCTTGAGAGGAGCAATTGCCTCCTGTCTGGAGTTTAGTTTCACCCATTTCTGCATGCAAGGCTTTGCCAGGGCATGCTGAAGTACGTACCGTAGGGGTGGGTAAAGGATAAAATGTACAGCACATTTGTTTTTCTGTCTTTTTTATGTATGCCAAGCAATAGTAAGACATCTTACATTTAACAGAGGCACAAGGGGAAGAAATGAACAATTATATGAGAGGTGAACTGGGATCTGAAGTTGTCATCCACTTTATATGTATACCAAGCAATGCCAGGGCGCTTTGAAAAAAAAAAAAAAATGGGGATTCGAGATTATGACTGAAGTAACACAGAATATAACCATCCCCATAACCTCATTTAGTTAGAATTTATTGTCACCTTATGTCAAGTTTCACATATTATACTAGGTGTTGTCGGGACTGAAGACTCATGAAACTAGGGACCAGAAGAAATAGTTATGTGGAAAGTTATAGGACAATTTATAATTTTCCTTCTGTTTATATGTGTTACCTGAAGGAAAATATACCATCCAGCACTTATAGATGAAAGGGAATAACCAGACAGAGGAAGTGATAACCTATTTAACCTGTGGCCCTCTAACTGTTTGGCACTACAAGTTCCAGCATTCCTTGACAGCCTTCTGCTGGGTGCTTACGTTCCCAAGCCGCTAGAGGCCCACGGGTGGCACATTGTTTTATATGGGTAGACAAACTTTATGTGTCAGTGACTCAATCACGGCCCCTGTCCTGCTGACGTTGCTCCTGGAGCTACAAGGGCCATTTTTATATACATTTTTAGTCTTGTGACTAGAAACATTTTTTTATGTCTTTGCAGCAGGTTGTTGCATTCATGTCACCACATGCATTTCATATACTGCCACCCATCAAAATAAAAATGAGGGAGAAAGGAAAGTACTGTATAACATGTCAGTATTGGAATGAACGTAAGCTTACTGGATGGTAAGCATAGCATTGGTATACCTAAATATTTATTATGTATGTATATAAAGCTTAATTAGAGAAATGCATACAATATAAAGATTCTTCTAAATAAAAAAGGCAGTGAATGCTAAAGGTACCATAGGGTTAAATGCAGCCTAATGCTTACAATGTAGACAAAGTCCGACCTGAGTTTCATGAATCCTGAAATCTGTGTCTGGCTATGTGAGAAAATTGCAGAACATACAGTGCCCCCAGAGTCCCATGCATGCATTATGCAGATCCCAGTTCTGTGTCAGCAGTGAAAGATCTAGCCAAACAGGACACAAACTGTACAATCCAACAAGGTGCCCGGGGCAGCGTGCAGAGCTAGATAAGGAGAAGATGCAGCTCCTGGAGCACATTCACATGGGTAGCCTTGAGAATTTGGATCATAGCAGAATGATCAGTCTCCAGCGCTTATAATATATCTATTTCTTCTGCTTGAATCCACATGTCTTATTGTTGAACCATTATACCCTGTTAGCGATGTGGAAATGAGTTCTTCGCGGGTACAGCTGAAATTATACTAGGCTACGTTACAAAAATGGTAATGAAGAAGCAAAATTCATATCCCGTGGGAAGGCAGCAGTCAGGTGATCTAATACTGCCAATTTAAAATTTCATTTTTGATCAGTTCCACGAGGAATACCATTAAGCCATTTAGACAGACCAGAATTTTAGAAGATGGCTGAAATATACTCTCTTTTTTTATATCAAAACTCAAGTAGGGGGTCTATGCATATGAAATGCCTGCCTCTCTTCATCTGCTTTACTGTATTAATACAGCACTGTAATGTTAAACCTGTAAAACAGTATATGGGGAGATAAAGTGCCATCTTTGTATCATTTATACCTGTGTTTACAGTATATCCTAAATTGATGTGCTGGCAAAAAAAAGTTATTCCACTGCATATTTGCGATATAGATTGATAATTTCAGCCTTCTACTTGCCAGGTTATGAATACTCAGAAGCCGAGTCTATTTTGATACATAGGAGAGGCATTTTTATACATGAACTATGTCATCCTTTTTTTTAAGCACCCCCCAAATGAGTAGTGCATTTTAGTCACTGCATGTGATTTTACCATAAAGAAAAAGGAGCAGGGCTTCATTTCTTTTACTAAAGTACTTTATGTTGGTTATCCCGATATTAGGTTTACTGTAGGGTTTTAAAAACTGGTGCATTGTTTTAACCTGCAGTCCAGAATTTTGCCTACCTGCCAGACAGTATAAAAGTATACATACTTCTTAAAATGCTATACAGTCTACATCAAAAGTCTATCTGGAAATGGTAGGCATGTGTGCGTTAAATTAAAGAATCAATGCATCATTTGATGCGTATGTATAAATCTCATGGGTCTATATTATCTTTTGAATTCTAGTCCTCTCGTAGCCTTATTTATTTTATAACACACATCCGAGCGTGTATCAAGCCATTAAGTTCATTATATATCAGTAATGTAATTTCTGCGTTTCACCTTCCGGCACTGAAAATATAACCTTACAATGTAATTTTTTAAAGGCAGTACTTTCTCAGTTTCTATGTATTATATCCACTACTGTTCCAGTTAGAGAGACTGAAAGTATATATGCGTCGTACCATTATGCTTATCAGTGCTTGCTGATTCCTAAATTATGTATAAAAAAATCAAACTTTTCATTAAAGTTAAAAATTACATGATATGTTATGCATAACTTTATATCTAGAAATAATTTTATAAAATAAAATTAATCATGAAATATTTAATATAAGATATATGTTTTTTTTTGTATGCACCTGGAAAAGTTTTATCTTTTTTTTAGTTAGTTATGATATGTCATTGGCCCTTTGGATTATCATATGTCTTTTATGTCTACTTTCTTTTGTAGTTATATTGCTGGATTCCAAAGCACAACAGACAGAACTGGAATGGATATCTTCACCTTCCGGTGGGGTAAGTTAGCAATATTGGTATTCCAAAATCTGTTCTTATGCCAATGCTAGGTTTATAACATTTTTTCACCTTTATATGGCTACTAGTTACAAGAAAGTAAAAATGTTTAGAGATTCTTGTAAATATATGAACAACCGCAGTAACCCAGATTTGAACATGTACAGACAACATTTCACATGGTGGGGGTGACATTTATTTACTTTTAGAGAATAGAGGCCAGTGTCTCTGTTTTTGGATTGTTCTTTTCATTCTTTATTAATCAAAGCATCTGTGTCTAATATCAAAATCTTTACAGCAGGATGCACATATAGGTTACTTTTACTGGATTCCTAATACAGCACATTAACATGCTTTGGATTGCTTAAATATTTTGAAATAATTACCAAGGGGCAAAGGATTAACTATCAAATGTAATCTGAGAAGGAGTTCAACCTCCAGAACTGAGCATAGTATACTTGGATAAACACTTAAGTAATTAATTATTAGTTATCAGCATATATAATTTAATTATATTACTCTTACTCAATATTATCTTTAGCATGTATAAAGCACTTTGAATTCTCCATAATACTGTACCCCTAATAAAACAAAAAAAAAATGTGAAATATATATTTAGTTCAAAGCAACAAACTAGTTGCCTTTATGTTTTATAATGAAATGTAAATAGGATTTAGAGTTTATTGAACTTTATGAATTCTGTTGATATTTTCTTTACTTACATTCCATGCCTTCAGTTGTTACTCCCAAAAAAGGATACCATTTTAAATTATTCTCATTATTATAGGGGAACATACATTAATGTGACCAAAACTCCTCCTAAGGTTTTAACAATGTTGTACAAATGAAAATATTTAAAGCATCTTCTCTTTCTGAAGAAAATAGATTTCAATTTTGTAAACAGGGAAGACTCTGGAACAGAAACATGGGTTGTCTCTCTATAAATACATGGTTATCATGGTTGGTTACCCTTTCTTGAATCTTCTTTGCCATATCTTAATTTGTAAGTACAATTTTTAGAGCACAGCAACTGTTCAAGTTGTTAGATAATATTGCTCTAAATATTATGGCTTTAAGTGGGTGACCAAAGGCCACATTGCTTGCTAGTGCCCACATTTCCACAAATGCAGTGATCATACAAAACAACCCTGTATGTGTGCATAGAGAATGCTATATTAGGACAGAAGTTGTGATATTGTATACCAGTTACAAAATGTAAAATGCTGTTATAGGATATTGAACTACTCATTGTATGGTAAAGGTATTTAATAATTCACTTGAATATTCGCAGTATGATACATCTGTACATCTTTATCTTAACTAAATACTTTCCTGCAGTATTTGCATCTTAATCTCAAGAATACTGAAACATTCTTTAGTTTTTTTTCCCAAGTTATTAATCTAGTAAGATACACAAGGCTGCTCATAGGAGGGTAGATAGTATGTTTGGCTATAGAGTTTTCGGGTGATTTATTCTTATTATCTTTGTGCTCCAGTTCCGGAGATCTCCTCCCTAAATTTTCAGGCATATAGCATATGATTCTTTTTCCTTAAGCTCAGATAAATCCAACCTCATATTTTCATTTGTCAAATGTCAACTCAGAAAGCAGGCTTTATCATGCTATTTATTAATCATTTGGTGCTTTGTCCACAGCAAGCATTTTCTTTTTTTAAACGTAAATTGAAAATGCAGCTAAAACCAAACTCAAAAACTGAGCTGTTTATTTAGTAACATTTTACGTACAGTAATTATAATTTACAGCACAGTAATTTGAAAACCACAATACCTTGTAGCAAGCTTCTAAACCTTAAGACATATATGCATAGCTGTAAACCATATTGTACAAAACTCATATGCAATACATTAGGACAGAAGTTGTGAAATGGTGATTTGCATTAATTCATAAGTCTATGAGGATGACTTACTGAACAATAAAGAAAGTTGTACAGAGACTGGGTCAGAACCCCTCAATATATGTGTGATAAGCTGTCCTTTTTTTAGCTGATTATATTAATCTTATTTTTTTCAGTGGGAAGAAATCAGTGGATTGGATGAAAATTACACACCAATTAGAACTTATCAGGTATGTCAAGTCTTGGAGCCCAACCAGAACAACTGGCTGAGGACTAACTGGATTTTTAAAGGAAATGCACAGAGGATTTTTGTTGAACTAAAGTTCACCTTAAGGGATTGCAATAGTCTTCCTGGTGTACTGGGAACTTGTAAGGAAACCTTTAATTTGTATTATTACGAAACAGATTACGACACTGGCAGAAACTTGAGAGAAAACCAATATGTCAAAATAGACACAATTGCTGCAGATGAAAGTTTCACCCAAGGAGATCTTGGGGAAAGAAAAATGAAACTAAACACAGAGGTTCGGGAGATTGGACCTCTTTCCAAGAAAGGATTTTACCTGGCATTTCAGGACGTTGGGGCCTGCATTGCTCTGGTTTCTGTCAAAGTCTACTACAAGAAATGCTGGTCCATAATTGAGAATTTGGCAATATTTCCTGACACGGTTACTGGTTCAGAATTTTCTTCTTTAGTTGAAGTTAGAGGAACTTGTGTAAGCAATGCGGAGGAAGAAGCAGAAAATTCTCCTAGAATGCATTGCAGTGCCGAAGGAGAATGGTTGGTTCCTATTGGGAAGTGCATATGCCAAGCTGGATACCAGCAAAAAGGAGACACCTGTGAACGTAAGTTATATGGATGTAGATCCATTTTGTTTATTATGGTGGGCTATTCTCTTACAGATACCAGACTGTACCTTATCAAAACTGTTAGTAATTTTATAGCATGACACACTATACTTAAATGTATTATTTTTCAGTTTTGTGCATATTGTAAAATACACATTAGCTCTCTTATTTTGAGTTGTGGTATAGTTCTAAGATTATTTAATGGAAATATTGTGAGGGTTTTACTACAGGTTTGGGATCAGTAATCCAGAAACTATTTATCCAGAAAGCTCCAAATTACACAAAGGTTATCACCAATAATACTAATTGAGGGCAAAACCATCCTATTGGGTTTAAATGATTTTTAAGTAGATTTATGGTAGGTTATACAAATTATGAAAAGGCCCCCATCTGGAAACCTTCAGGTACCAAGCATTCTGTATAACAGGTCCCAAGACCTGTAATATCCACTTATTAAGAATTAATTTTAGCCATTTAAATTTTGTACATTTGATAGTACTGTATGGCAAAAAAAATAGATTTTTCTGAACACAGTTGCAAACATTTCTTACTTTATATATTTCCATTTTACACCAAACTCTGGACAAAGAACAAACCTCTGTTTCCAGAATTAAATTATTTTAGAGTCTGTAAGGCAACTTTAAGCAACATGTACAGTACAATATATTTAGTATGTTAATGAATAATCTTGCAGTTTAACACTTACACTTTTAAAACCATAATCTACTTTTTGAGACGTGGCATAATGAAGCAATGTAATGGTTTCATTTAATATTAATGTGTTCTTGAAAGGCCTTACTTGGCATACAGCAATTAACTACCTTATTGATACTTTCTGGTGTTCTCCTGTCTTTGGACATTGCTGAAAATTAATTTGCTATAAAATGACTTTTAGCAATGCATTTACCTTTAACATTTTACTATTAAGCAGCCTTTTCCATAATAGACTGGGTGATATTTAATGGCATTTAAGTATTTGTGAGGTATTGACTAAGGCAGGGAGGTCAAACTCATGTTGAGAAATATAAAGCATCAGCCAGGGGGTGGTGGCTTTTGTGATCTAGGGTATTAGATTGAATAGAAAAAGATTGTTTAATGTGCTTTCTCAGTAAAAAAGAAAGGAGAATGAAGGAACACTTCTAATAGCCCCAGTATTCTATAAGCAATCCGTTAGTGAATGGATTGAGCTGAATTATACTACATTAGAGCTAGCACATATATTTGTCTTTCTCTGCACAACATCTCCAAATACATGCCCCTAAAAGGATCCTCTGTTTGCATAAAAGATGCTCCTTACACTAAACTTCCCTATCTCATATTAACATTAATATTAACAAAATACCCTTTTTAAAACCTTATGTATTTTTTTCATTCAGAACATATTGCACTAAACAAATGAAAACAACTTTTTTATGTTGTCTTTGTATGTCAACACCAATTCCTCTTTTAATTGAAAAGCTACCTTATGAATCCAGAAGTCTATCTCAATGGTCTCCCATAGAAACCAAGCACATATTTGATTTTCACTGTTAAACTAGCATTGTGTCCCTATAGGTGTTGTTGGACTACATAGTTACATAGTTAAACTGGGTTGAAAAAAGACAAAGTCCATCAAGTTCAAACCCTCCAAATTAAAACCCAGCACACACACACACACACCCCTCTACTACAAACTACAATTCTGGAAGATTCCATTAAAAGTTGAGTGCAGCCAGAGACTCATACAAAATTGCACATTGGCAGAGTTATTGCACTTGTTAGAAAAGAGTAACAGTATTTTGGTAGACACTAAGCTCACTTTCATGATCTTCTCAAAATAAAATGACTTTCTTTAAAAAGGTTTCAAGCGTAATTGCTTGGCTCTAGTGGGTTTCAGCACAGTAGATCAGGCACTCTGGTGGCTGAGCACAATTCACTTTAACATGTGTAGGAGAGAAATTGAAACTGAGTTTTTAAAGCTGAGGGATAATCTAGTTAGAAATAGAGGTTATAGGTTGCTTAGGCACCTCAAGTCATTTCACACAGCTGTGTCTAAGCTGCTAACAGTATTAAATAAAGTCATGGTATCCTATTTTAGATTCCCTTCAATTTCGCTCTTAGGACCAAAATCTTTTTCAGATAGGGTCAGTATTTGATCACCCAAATGAACATATCCTTATATTTTCTTACCTTTTGTTTCATGCCACAGTACATTAGTGGTTATTTCTCACTCACGGGGAAAAAGAAAATCCACTTTAACAGTGTAAAGACAGATGAAAAGGCACGTTTACCAGAACAGGGTACTTCATTTTGAGTAGCAAGATATTGGCTGTGTCCTAATGCTCTCATTTGCTCTTGAGCATTACACCGAGTTTGTTTGTCGCAGTAACTCCTTATTCTGGCTTTCATCCCAAACAAAAGCAGAACAAAAGGTTTGCATAACAAGCATATATTAAATGGAATCTAGTGAAATGTAGCTATACAGTATTATATCAATGTGTTTCCCTGGTCCTGTAACACATAGCAACCAATCAGATTTTTTATTTCATTGTTTTAACTGCACTTACCCCCCACTAAAAGGCTATTTGCTAGTTGGTTACCATGGGCTCCTCTATGGTTCACATATTTGATTGTGTTATAGGTTAAGGATTGTCAGATATTCAGATGAAGTTACAATGCAGGCATAAGATTCGCTATCCGGAAATGTGTTTTTCAGAAAGCTCAGAATTACGGAAAGGCCGTCACCCATAATCCATAAATTTGAAAATGATTTCCTTTTGCTTTGTAATAATAAATCAGTACATTGTACTTGAGCCCAACTACTATACAATTCATCCTTATTGTAAGCAGTACCAGTCTATTGAGCTTATTTAATGTTTACATGCTTTTCTAGTAGACTTAAGGTATACAGATCTAAATTATGGAAAGATCCATTATCTGGAAAATCCCAGGTCCCAGGCATTCTGGATAACAGGTTCCATATCTGTACAAAGAAATGCAGAGATGTAGAATGACAGCTATACCTGTGTATTTAACTATTTCCTTTTTACCAAGTATATCTTGATTTTTTACATTTTAATTATTCTTCATGTTATAACTATAGAGCAATCATTAAAATATTAGTGAAATTTACACACGTGTGATGTTTTACATTGTATTCACAGTTCTTAATTCTGCATTCTAGTAGGCAAACTGAGAAAGAGATGTCAGTTACAGTCTAGCAAGCAATGTTGATAGTGTTGCACAGCATAGCTGATCTGCTAAAGCCTACCCTGCCTGTTTTTGGCTGCAAGCATTGATATCTGGAGCAGTAGTAAGTCACGCTGAAGCCAGAGATTTGTTTTAAACTACCATAACATATAAACATCCTGGACGTTATCTGGTTCTTACAAAACATATCTATATATATTGTTTACCAATGCCACTTTATTCTCAGTCATTAGTTTAATTAATTTGGTCAGACTGTCTGTCTCAGTAAAAGCTATCCTGAAAAACTAGGATTCTACTCTACATGTTTATCAAAGCCTGCAGCTATGCATGCAATTTACCCATCACCACAAAGAAGAATAGCGCAGAAATCAATTTGCCTTAAGCATTAATAATGCATGCTTATATAGCTTTAGTCAATTCCCTCTTCTTGTGTTTCCTTGTTAGCATACTTTGCAAAAATATATGTAGAAAATGCCATTTACCCAGGTAACACATGCAGTGACTGACTGTAGTAATCATGACCTATTCTGCTATGAAATTAGCTAGTGGAATGGTAAGGGTCAATTGCTTTACACAACAGTATTGCTTTAAAGTAAAAAACAATCCATTTTAAGAATGCAGACTTTATGCTTATGTATGAACAAACAGAAATAAAGAAAAGAAACGGCAAACCAAAGTCTTGGCTAGAAATGTAGATAAGATATATAGATATTGTACAGTGTTACTGACAAATGATAACCAAACTAATCCATGTGTGTTATTTATTTGTATAACTGTGGGCTTTGTATAATGGTATGCAGACAACTGTTTATTGCATTTTTATATCAGGCTGTTATAGATTTATTATCCTTTAAAGGTTTTGGAGTACCTGTACTTGCATATATAAAAAATCAAAAGCCTTCATTTACTTTATATTGTGGTACAATTTAACTAAATAATGGCAGGATCGAATAATTCTTTTAAGAGAAGGGAAATGGGGAGTTGCATTTTCCTGCTTTTATTCTCAAAACAGAGGGCTTTTGTTAAGTCACAACCTGATAGGGCTACAGACTGCAAGCTTTATGTCATTATTTCACAATCTACCTGAAGGAGATAGGTAACCAGAAAAGAGGCAATTGAACTGTTTTCTTTCTCTGTATTATAAAAAGAGCTAACACAGAGAATTCATTCTCCAACCGTAACAGTTAAAAACTCCCCAATCACTGGTCAAATCATCTACAAACACACACAATTACATGAATATCTTTATGTGAAATAAGTGGACTTTTACCTTTCATATATATATATATATATATATATATATATATATATATATATATATATATATATATATATATATATATATATATATATATATATATGTTAACACTGATTGTTGTAGGAACATTTAGCTGTGTGCAACCTAACAATAACACTTTGGATACTAACTTTATTCCCTTTCCTCTGAGCTGGTAAAAATGCTTTGCAGATTTTGCTTCTTTAAGATGTTTCTGCTCAGTGGCTTAACTACTCCCTGGTGGGCCCCGGTACAGGATGGGCACCTGGGCCCCCCTATCGGGCCCTTAACTATATAAATCCCATGCTGGAGTGTTTATAATATGTTTGCTGTAAAATTTCCCCCTAGATAACACCTGCCATAACCATTATCGGGGCTCTGATGGGCCCCAAGGGGGTGGGGGCCCTGGTGCATTTGCACCCTCTGCACCCCTGGTAGTTACACCACTGTTTCTGATGAAACCTTTGGTGCAGCATTTGGCACACTGGATTTCAGACTGCCTTGGTATTCTAATCCACTGATTTATGCATGCAGCACTTTAGATAGAAGGTTATACAAGCATACACCAAATTAGGCAGCATCTAAGATCTCTCTAATATAACTAGTCCTGTAAGTATAATTGTTTTGAAAAACCTGGATACCTTAGATTTTAAGATGCTCTGAATAATGTATAATAGCTGGAGAATATGTCAGCTCTATAAAACTTAAATTTAATAATAATCAGTGACACATAAGTCATGGTTTGGTTGTATGAGACTGCTACATTTTATTGTATGAAAATAAGCAGCAGTTCTCAATTTTAAATATTATGCTGAGACATATGCATTTGTCTCTCTGTATTTATATATTTGTGTATTTGTATATATATATATATATATATATATATGTATATATATATTATATATAGTAAGGGAATCATCTTATGTCTGTCACTTTTGCAGATCTTATGCACATTAATATTCAAGTTAAAATATTTGATTTAATCACACAAGGTTATAGCATTAGGCCTTTTCCTATTCCGTTTGGCCCTGCAGAGAGGAGAGTCTCATCAAGGGAACATAACATAAAAGGGCTTCTTTAGGAACACAATCTTAAGTGCAGTCACACCTAAGTGGATGAAATTGTTGTTCGCATTAATGCTATTAATTGCTTATGCCCAAAGATTCTCCTTGTATTTTCTCAATAGTTGCACCAAGCACCATTGTGTCACATTGTGTCTTTGCAGTGTCCTGCCTCTTATTGTGCTTAAAGATGCTAGGGAAACCTGGAGCTATTGCTACCTTGAACCGGCAGTAATTCCAGGGTTCCCACAGTGGGCTGAGCCTATAGGCACAACTGACTTGCACTCAAAGTATCGCACACAAATAGGTGCCACTATGTAATTTTGCAGTTTTGTGCCTTTTAATTCATTAGGTACAATTATGGCAGGTGCAAATCCAAGTGCAGCTACAATTTTTCTGTAATTGTAAGAATTAACGCTGCGTTATGAGGAAAAAAACATTGTTATATATGTCCAAAATTGCACTTGTGGTTATAATGTATCTAAGGAACAAAAAATTACCAGTGGTAAAGTACACATTACCTAGCACACATAAAAACATGAAATCAGTCTTTCTTTTGCATATTATTTGGTCAAAGATATCCCATGCTAAATTACGGACCGTCAGCAGCTAAAGGGGGTGCATTTTATGTTACCATCCTCTATGCCTCTCATTGAATGCATCTGGCTGATTTCCAAAGTCAGGGGTATAGTGATACCCAGTACTCTTCTTAGTATGCTGTACATATCAAACTGGATGAAAATAAAAAAAGGGTATTACATTGCCTCTTCATATGTAAATGTCTTTATATCAGCACATTCGCTTGTCTCTTTGCCAGAGTTTACTTAGCTTGTGGATAAACATTGATAGTGATTTCATATGTATTTTACAATTATAAAGGACAATGGGCAAATACAGTTTATTTATGTTGAGTAAAGATAAAACAGGATGCTTTCAGTGTCTATTTGTAATCCAGCAATAGCAATTTACTTCTTCATTATTTTTGCTTTTATTCTTCAAATAATCTTTTATAATCTTTTTTTATAGTCTTTTGCACATAGGTAATTTTCAAAGGTAGTTAAGAGTTGTAAATGAGGAGGATACCAGGAAAAGAAACAGGGCAGAAACAAGGCAAATAAGGTCTTGAATAAGAAAGCAAATTCTGTACCTCTTCTTTTAGCTTTCTTCATTTATGTACTTTCAGTTTGCTTGTACACAGTTTAAGGGTATTACAAAAAGCTAAGGCTCCAGAACCCCTGGAGGGGGCACAGTTTTTTAACCACTGCTCATTTCACATATAAATGTTTCTGAGGAATGTGTTATGTGATTTAATGTAGAACCATCTTACATTGGTTTTCAATAGGTAGCGTTTCAGTCCCACACCAGGGGGGAAAGCTGGAGTACTTTCACCAAAAAAAACAATCTGCGCTCAATTTGGGTGCACCAGTGTCCAAATCGGTGCGCCTCATTAATTGCGGCCAAGGCTCGGCGGCCCAGTTCAGGACACTCTGCAGCCTGGTTGTGGGCAGTGTCGCAGCGGTTGGGGATCCCTGGACTATACT
>CM044439.1:89802458-89820098 GCA_024363595.1 Xenopus borealis
AAAAAAAAAAAAATATATATATATATATAAATCAATATTTTCATAGACAGCACCATTTGAGAATTTCTTTACTTTAAAATGATTTTTAACATGGACTCTGACACACTTAACTCTATACTATAGAAAAATATCAATATTGACAGTAAATTAATTACAGTATGGCAAGATAATTTTTCCAGTATAAAACTGGATTTTATTTTATTCTCCCCCCAAAAAAATATAATTTGTTTTATAGGCACACAAGGGACTCCCCTTTAGAAACAGGCCCTTGGGATCCTATATATATATATATAAATAAGGCCCTGTGGTTTGCCCCTTTCCACTTCTAAATATGCTAAAGATGCTAAAGGGTCAGCAAGTGAGCACAGCAGTAGGAGACCGGTGATTTTCATGAGCAAAAACTCTGAGCCAGCTTGAAAGTCCAGTTCAGAATTTCTTAAAGGACAGAGGCTACAGACTGCAAAATCTGTGTCAAGCAGAACATAAATGGTAAGATCTTAGACAGCTAACCAGTTAAATGGATAGTGATGTGACTTTTGTAACATGAGAATATACTGAACTGCATAATTGTGAAACCTGCTCTGAGTTCCAAAAGTACTCAAAAGCAAAAGGCACACATGGCACAGAATGCAAACAGAAAGAAACTCCACTGAAAGGCACAGAGGGCCGATCTAAGGTCTGCGTAGCTGCACTCAGGCTGATGCAGAATACCACTTAAAACTTTTCAATGGTTGTTATGTAAAACTAACTATTTAGGAAACCTTAGGGCAAGAAAACCCCAACCGTTTCCCATTTGTATTTATTGAACTCTATAGACATGCCATTTTTCTAACTTGCTATTTTGTTACTATGTTTAGCACCCCATCTGTTTGCCTACAAACATACAGCTATGTAGTGTAGGCATTTTGGGGACAAACAAAATAAATGATCACAACGCTAAGCCTACATTTTGAATGCTGAGATGTGGTACATTTACAGCTCTGTTTTCAAGTGCATCTATTCACGCAAAAGCGTACAAAGTGCTAGAAAAACATAGCTATTTTGAACTGCGTGGCCTTGCTAAAAAAATATCAATGTGGCCCTCGAAGCCAAAAGTTTGGACACCCCTGACTTACCTGATACCCCAAGTCAATGCTTTTATCCAGCTCAGGGTCCTCCTCAGCAAGTACTCTTCCATTTTTTCTTTCTTTACTACCTGGGGGCTGACATGTTCAGAGTGAAGTAAAAAGGCCAGTTTTTTTGTTCGACTTTTCAATCTACTGTTCAAGTACTCTAAGAACAAAGACAATCACTATGTGGTTGCTCACTGAGAAGAATCCCAGACCGTTGCATTTTCCTGCTGACAGGAGCACCAGCCTAGGGTATCAGGTAGGTAAACACAATTACTGGGGAGTACCTGACTTTTGACAATCTTCAGAGAATTTGCCTTCTCCATTTTGCCCTAAAGTTAAGGAAGATTCGGGGAGATTTAGTCACCTGGCGACTAATCGCCTCTTCTTCTGGGCGACAATCTCCTTGAACTGCCTTCTGCTTGCTATAATGAGAAAACGCCAGCACAATGGCACTCATGGTGCTTCTATTTCCTAAGTTGCCCGAAGCTTCCTTGTGAGGCAACTTCTGGCGACTTCGTAAGTTGAGGTGCACGAGTGCATTGCCGCATTTCATTTTTATAGGCGGGGAAAGGCAGTTCGGCGAGATTGTCGTCCCAAAGAAGAGGCGATTAGTCACCAGGCGACTGAATCTCCCCGAATCTTCCGTGTGCCCCTACAATGGCACATTTGCATAGATGAGATATGGCGTGGTACTGAATGTTTTGGGGATGTATGACAAGGAATAAGACATTTGTTGAATTGTACTTGACATTTATGGCCTCAATTACAGTATTATTTTGATTAGAAATTAGTATATTTGGTATTATTGTACATACATATTTAATATGCATTTTTAATATATATCTTATATTACCAGAAACAGTAGAGGAAATATACTACTCTATAAGGCTTATGTTTAAAGGAACAGTAGTACCATCTTATACAGTATAATCATGGCAACAACACATACTGCTTGCTTAGATTTACCAAATGAGTGTACAGTTCCCACAGATACACTATGTAAACTTATTTTTTTTAAACTATGTAATTGATCTGTATAGCATAAATGTAAAATGGCAAAATGGTGCTAAAACTGCAAGATTTCTTGGTTTGATGCCAGTAATCTTTTTGTAAAAAGTTTGAATAACTTCCTCTGTCCATGTGGGTTTCATCATATACTGCCCATTGTGTGTATATCTAATATAGAAAATAGACTGTAAACTCCACAGGTGACAGAGAACGAAGTGCAATGTCTGTAAAGCAATGCATAGCATGTCAGGGCTGCATAAAAAAGAATAACAAAAATGATTTTTCCCCCATCAATCTTTTACAGAATATTCAAGAAAATAAAAAATACAGTATAATTTTCAGCAGAGAAGTATAATAATATATAATCTCTATAATGCTCTTGAGAATATGTGAGGGCTATGTAAATAATGGAGAATAATAATAAACAATTTTTTTGCTTTAGTTACTGCTTTGCTTGCATGGAGAATCATATTTCTTGGTAGTCAAATAATGTTATTTGCTTTTATTCCACTGGAGCCTGGAAATGCCAAGATAAATTAAGGTAAGAGTGAGAGAGAGAGATAACAGGAGGTATTTAAAGCAGAACAATTAAAACAACAGCTCTTTTAAAAAATTATTTTCAGTAAGCAAAAGAGGTTATGAAAAAAATCTGTACACATCTATACATAATTATAAGTTTTTAAACTAGAAATGGAGTAAGTTATATATATTCTTTCATAATTCATATAATGTTTTATATTTATTTTTTATTGGTCTGTGTATTATGGACCTCCAGTCTTAATTGTAATAGAACATAACAGATAATAAGGATGCAGGTTGAGGACATACAGGGTGCAAGTGAAATTTTTATTGATTTTTTCTCAGTATCGATAAATGTAACTAAGAAAATCTCCTTACATATTAAGGCTAATGATGTGCGGGCCAGCCCGATTCACGCTCCATCTTCAAATGCTGGCTTCCAACTTTATAGCTGCGCACCTGCTCTCTACCAACCCTTTTTTGACGTCATCGATGGGGCGAGTCTAAAAAAGGAACCTGGAGGTCTGATCCGGGCGCCCGGGCTGAGGGAGGATGGGTTAGAGTCGGGTGCAGGTCAGGAAAAACCTGACCCGTACATCATTAATCAAGGCCTAGTAACACCACACGGTGTAAAACAAATAATGCTGTAAAAATTATGTAAAATAAATAGCAAATTTATCAATGTGTGCATTTTGTGTTAAGCCATCCCAACACAGGATTTGATGCTGTCATTTTATACCACTTCATACCTTACATAATCCCAGTCAATGGGAAAAACGCAAGTGGTAAGTTCCAGTGGACATGCTGTAACTGTGTAAAAATCCTTGATAAATATGCTGTTTTTTATGCAGCAATACCTGGTGCTGTGTGGTGTATTTGGTCCCTTTTTACACTGCAATTTATAAAGGCCTCATTATGTCTAATAAACACCTGCTGTCATTTTTATTCCACTTTACTGCAGGTATCGCAATTTGTGTCTCAAATAGTGGCTTTTTGAATGCATTTAGTAGTACAGGTATGGGACCTGTTATCCAGAATACTTGGGACCTGGGATTTTCCAGATAACAGATCTTTCCATAATTTGGATATGCATACCTTAAATCTACTGGGAAATCATATAAACATTTATAAAACCCAAAAAGTTGGTTTTGCTTCCAATGAGGATAATTAATATCTTAATTTGGATTAAGTACAAGGTACTGTTTTATTATTATTACACGGAAAAAGGAATTATTTTTTAAAAAAAAATGATTATTTGGATAAAATGGAGTCTATGGGATGTTGCATTTCTGTAAATTGAGGACTTTCTGGATAACAGGATTCTGGATACCTGTAGGGTATTCATCACTGATACTGCACTCTGGCACTCGTGTTTTATTATTTGCAATTTTAACACATATTGGAAAAAATATGCAATATTAAGACACAGAATAATGTATTTTTTGAGATAAATTAATGGCCAAAGGGCTTTTGGTACTTTAATTCACACTTTACCTTTAGTGTCTGTTCCCCAAGTTGGCAAAGGCATGCAAGAGACGTCAAGGAACAATTTGATACTTCTAACAGAAATTTTATTTCCATCTTTGAAAATGCATTGATGGAAAACTACAGAACTTTTCCTATGAGGAATACAAAAAAGTTTTTCTTAAGCCATTCCTTATTTATTTTAGTAATTTATAAAACAAACTAGAAGACAGCTGGAAGCCTTTAATGGTCCTTGTTATTTTTTTTTTTCATTTTTATTATTTTTCACATTTATCTTCATACACTAATAACACTGTATATTTGTTGTAACCGTCATATTTGTTTTTCTAAATCTTTAGTTGTTATGGTTTTAATTTGGGAAGATATTGGACACGTATTGCTGTGTAGAAAATGTTTAAATTGTCAGCATACATTATCATTCACTACACCCCCATATCGCCAAGTGCAGCTGCTTCTTTATGCAACTTTAATGATTAGAATATGTTACTGATGCCTTTACAAACAAGAATTTAAAAGGAACAAAAAAACGAAATCTTCATTGCCGATAATTGCAATACTTGCCAGAAATATTGGAGTATCAGAACGCTGGAACATATTTTACAAACAGATAATGTCACTAGGCCATTTGAAATTACAGATGCAAACATTCCATTTCAAATTTGGAATAGAAATCATATTTTGTGTACGAGAACAATAGATTTAGAAAGCTGCAATATATTTAGCCTAACCATTCAGTGTAAAAATAATAACACATTGTTTATGGATTTAACATTCATGGGCACAACAATATATAAAAAAGGTTTGTGAATGGCTGGACCAAGGAGAATTATTTCTCCTTTTCACTTGTCAGTGGAGGGATCCATCCTTTTGTCTTTAAAACATGCTATGATTGTTCAGCTAGCTATTAATAGCTTTTAGTATTACAAGGGTATCCTGAAAATCAAGTTTCATATTCTCAAGAGATGGCAATTTGGTGTGGGTATTAAGGAAATTCAGTAAATTTTTACAGAATTGTTAGGCAAAAGTAGATTTTTCAGCAGCACCAGATATGCTATGCAAACATTCCATCGTATTTTATAACAATCTGTACACCAAAGATTACTGTTTCACTGAAGAAGTTTTGACCTGATTCTCTAATGTGGTACCAGATGGCAGTCATCTATAATAAAATGGTAATTAAAGGAAAACTGTACCCCCAAAATGAATACTTGAGCAGCAGATTGTTTATATCAAATTAAGTGGCGTATTAAAGAATCTTACCAAACTGGAATACATATTTACGTAAATATTGCCCTTTTACATCTCTTGCCTTGGACCACCATTTTGTGATGGTCTGTGTGCTGCCTCAGAGATCACCTGACCAGAACTATTTCAACTCTAACTGTAACAGGAAGAAGTGTTGAAGCAAAAGAAAGAACTCCGTCTGATTGGCTCACGTGACCTAACTTTATAGTTTGTTTGGTACTATAATCCTACGATCCCAGGAGGCTGTCCTTATTTTTTTAAATGGAAATTTTCTATTTATAATTACCCAATGTCACATGCTACTAAAAAAGTATATTATTATGAAAAGTGTTTATTTACATGAACCAGGGTATTACATATGAGCTGTTTTATTCAATATATTTTTATAGAGACCTACATTGCCTTGGGGGATATAGTTTTCCTTTAAGGTTCTTTGGGCAGAATAACTGATCATACCATTTTTTATTGAGCATATATACAGTAGGAAAGCAACTGTACATCTGACTTGTGTTTTCTTTTAATTTCTTTTATTATACATTCACAAGTTTTCCAGATGTAATTTATATTTTTAAAATTACAGAAAAAGCTTGAGAGTATGAATTAAAACATAATGGGGGTTATTTATTAAGCTCCAAATTCGGAAAATATATATATATATATTTTTTTTAAATCACAAATTTTTCAGGATTTATGAAACCTCAAATATGAAAAACTCTAAATATTAAAATCTGGCATCTCAAACTTGCCGAGGTTGCATATAAGGCAATGGGAGAAGTGCCATTGAATTCTTGATGTGTGCTTGGTTTTGTGCAATTTCACAATATTAGCATAGCTAATCCCAAATTATTGGGATACAAATATAATTGTGGAAATCTGGGTTTTTCCTGAAAAGAAAATTTTCGGGAAAATGTTATAATAAATAAGCCTAAAAAAACCAGCTTGGAGTTTCTACAAGAAAATACTGAGATAAATTCAGAGCTTGATAAATAACCCCCAATTTAGGGAGACACTGGGACTAGGATGCCTAAAATTTCCCCAAGTGTTCCTTAATATATTATATTTATTGAATACAAATATTAATCTCAAACCCTAACCCTTAAAAAACAAAGGGAACTAGAAAATAAGAGGGGGCATCCATTGCATGTGGCAAAAAAATGACATGCCAGGGGGCTTATATCAACATTCAATTTAGAATTTTTTCACTAAACTCATAAATTCAAATTATGGTTAAAAAAATTTAGAATTGAATAAGAATTTGTCCAATGCAAAAATTGTGATTCTTTTTACTTTTTTGAGAACATGCAGTAGGCCTACCAGTGTTGTAAACGTTAGTGTAACATTTGTAGATGTAGAGACATAGAGATTATCATGAAGAAACAGGTGGGCTCATTTATCAACACTGGTCAAATGTGCCTGTGGGTAGTCACCCATAGCAACCAATCAGTGCTTATCTTTTTTTCAGTCAACTGCAGGTAGAACAATAATTGCAACAATTTCATTGGTTATTATGGGTTACTGCACTCTGGAAAATTTGCCCAGTGTTGATAAATGATTCCAGCTGTTTATAAAAACGTATTCACCACCATGAAAGCATGTTTCATTGTGACAGAACACTGAATAACATTGGATTTAAAATATACTGTATTTTTTGACACTGGTCAACAGAAACAGTCTCTTCTGCAAAGTGATTTTTAATTAATTACAAAATTTACAAAAATAACCACTGTGATTCAACATTATATCACAATAAAGCATGAAAATACACTATTGGGAATGCTTTGCACCCAGGCTTTTTTTTCTGCGTATTTCTGTAATTTGGATTATGATACCTTGTTGCTAATGGATTGATTTGCCACAAGTACAGATTTGTGCAGGTACCATCAAGTACAAGGCACTGTTTTATTATTAATGAGAAAATGAAATCATTTCAAATAAATTCAATTCTTTGTTTAAAATCGTCTCTCCCCGTAATTTGTCCATTTTCCAGATAAGAGATCTCCTACCTGTACTATTCATTATCACCGTGATATAAGGTATCAACTCCTGATTAGTGATGGGCGAATCTCCCGAATCTCTGATACCTAGGGGCAAATTTACTATTATTCACCCAAAAATCCCTCGAATCTATTCAAAATTCGATAAGCTATTTTTAGGCAATTTTTTCCTCGATATTCGATTTCTTGATGAAATCGTATGAATACCGATCGTTCGATTTCATGAAAAATCTTACTTTTTCCTTTGAGCGCTCGAAAAATTTGTACAATTCGAACGTTCGATCGTACGAATGGTATTCGAGCAGGTGTTTGTAAAAGAAGCCTAAGGGGGGATTCCACTAGGCTTCTATTGCTATCCGGTAAATTAAATCTTGTGAAGTAGGCAGTCGAATAAATTTTAAAGTTAATCCGATCATTCGATCTATTCGATCATTCGAATTTTCGGTATTCAATGATCGAAGTGGCCAAATTTGCATATTCGATCCTCCGAAAAAAATCGTACGATCGGAATTCGATCGAACTTCGATCTCTTCATGTGAATTTTGTAAATTTGCCCCCTAATGTTTCATGGATTTGCATGATTTACATTTGATATATTTGAAATAATAAGAACACTTTTTGTAACCATTTCTTACTTAGGAGGCACTACAGAATAAGGAATCCAGAAACATCCTGAGAAAAATAAAATGTAAAGGGAGGTTGATTTGATATTTTGTGAATAGATCCTGTAGACTTCTGTACTCTATTGTGTACATAATTTTGATTTAATTATAGGTAAATGTGACCGCATCATTACTAAGTGAATGCTGTTTTTTAAATAAGAAAAGTGCATCTTATCATATTTGTACAATGTATATTATATTGTATTATTCTACCACTCTTAAAAGTGAGCAACATGCTCTGTACATGACAGGTCCATTTTGCTTCCAAGCCTCAATCCGTAGTTAATCATGGATTACTGAGTTGTGGTGGAGCCTTAATTGACATCTAAGAGGATTTTTGTCTCTACTATCAGTCATGTTTTATTTAGGAGCTTTTCCACAAAGCCCACTGTATTCCTAATTTTTCATTGGACAATAGTAAAACCCCAGGAATGTATATTTAAACAGAGAAAACAGCAAGAACCATGGTAACTTGGGTGAGGCTAAAATGAGCTGAAAAACCCATCAGTGTACATTAGGTATGGTGAAATCCTTCTTCAAATAGTAGGTATTCTCATGCTTCACAAATGGTTTTACTTTAAGACTTAAATAAGATATTTTAAACCTTATTTAAGGGATTATGGGTGGATACAACTGACCTTAAATAGAATGTATTAGAAAAAAAACAACCAATGGATAGATATCAGAATTGCAGACAAAGTACCCACCCTGAGTTTTTAATGTTTACTACAATTCATTGCCTGGTACAATGTCAGGATGATTGTGCAATGTCAATACAATGGCCATGTAGAGCAAGCCCTCAGATAAGGGGAGGTGATCTAGTGAGTCTTGTGAAGGGGTAAATTGGCTGCATAAATGTTATTTATGCAAACCATTTTGCTGTGAACACATTGACAGTTTTTTTGGAATTAAAAATTCAGTGGAGATTAAATACTTTAAATTTACATGGCTGTCCTTGGGTGTTACTAGTTTTTTTCCTACTGTATAAAGGCATACTGGCAGGTTAATTAGCTTTTAGTTAGTTTCAGAAGTATACTCCACTAATCTCGATGTTGTGAGTGAATAAATATCTTTTGTAAAATACTACATAACATTTTAACATATATTATACATCGCTAACATATTTCACACTGTTGTACAATAAATAGGTGTAAACAGCAATACAAGCAATAACAAAGACATAAGAGCTCAAAGGAGTTTATAATATAAAAGTGCTGTAATTACTGTAACTGCAGAAATCCAAAGCAAATCCAAAGGAAGAGATGGGGAAACACCTTAAATTTGGCAAACAGCATTCTCCAGAAAACATTGCTGCACTAAATCCTCAGAAATGCTTTTTGCCACATTTTTTAGGCATAATTGTCTATCAATGAGTACACAGGTAATTGCTGTTGTGTATGGGGTGGGGCGATTTTGAGTTGCAACATTTCTGCCATTGCGTTTACCTTCAGTTGCACAGTTTTATTTCAATATTAAATACTTGTTTACTTGTTTCTATAACCACTTAATCAGAGCCTGGTGTGTTTCTTATTATCCTGTATAACAAAATTCAATCCTGGACTATGTTTAAAAGAAACTATTTAAATTATGTAACCCAACCCACACCCTATCCAGTACACTGGAATGTGATACAGTACATGCTGCTGACATATGCTGCAGCCAGGACAATGAAAGATCAACCATGAAAATGAACAATGTGCTGTAACTTTCTGGAGGCTCTGGGGTGGCTCAAGGCAATATTGTCACACCAGAGGATGTATTTGACTAATAATGAATCTGCCTATCAGATTTATCTGCCTAGAGGTGAAAAGCATTACATGTACTCTGGATACTTTTTGAAAAATGTGGCAACCATGTTCCCAGGCTGCTTTAATGAGCAGCTAATTACAGCTAATTAATTAAAAAAGTGTCATTTTCAACACCAAATAGGGCATGGTACAAATCGCACTACACCATGTTCCCCATATTCCACCTTGCTTTAATTTGATCCTCAGGTTTTGCCCTGAGGCATCATACTTTTGTACTATGGCAGAACACAGGGTGATATAAGGACAGCACAAGGGCAGTCCTCAACAATTAGGTATTGGAAAGTCATGTACTTACTTGTATAATGCAGACCTGTGTCAGACATTAAAAAGGTTCCAATGTCCTCAATAGTTCTGCATTGTATAACTTGTACTTGAATTTTTATCTGGTTCAGGGTGTAGAAGCATAGCTAGAAGGCATATCAAAGGGCTGATATTTTGTGGCTTATACATTTTCAAATTATAAAAAGCATAAACAAGTAACATGAGCACATGTACACTACATAGTGCAGGCGATAAGGACAGGGCGGTCTTTAGCTGAGGTACATAGTGCAGTGATATTTTGCACCCCATAGTTCACTTATATGTAGAGTCATGATAAATGACCCCTACAGTGCATTGAACATTGTGTCATGTAATATTTTAACTTCTCTTAAAGTATCTAGGCAGCAGAGGGTTAAAATAGTTAATGCACACTTCCCTCTATGAGACAGGATGGCTTCTAAGTACTGAAAGGCAAGGGGTCCATGCCCTTGATCCTACTCTTCCCTGCATTAACTCCTCCCTTAGCAGTTCTTTGCTTCCAGCAGGTAGGATGCTCAGAGTGCTCTGTTCCCTACCTACTTTTTCTTTTTAATTAATGTGGTTTCACTTTATTTTATTATAATTTAGATATTTACTTTGAACCTGGAGGACAACTACATGGCATGAGTTAGTGCTGCTGTAGTGTTGTTAGGCTTATCTTGGAGAGGTTTCTGCAATGACTAGCAGAAACACTGCAGTGCTGTCTCAAGTTCACCTGTAGGATCACAGTATGCTGTAGCGCTACCTCCTGACAATATATGCCACAATCCAGACACCCTGGATTATGCAGTGTGTGTGCAGTAGTGCTACTGTGATACTATCCCTTCTACTGTTTGCTGCTCCCAACAATTTACACCAATTATAGTCGTGCTCTACTAGTTGCCACACACTTCAGCTCTGCACCATCAGGATCAGTCACCAGACATGCAAGATTTTCATTTATCGCTACTTTCCTCTTTACTGTCTTGTACCTCCCACTTCTTCTCCTGCAGGGTAAGTCTAAATTACAGGGGATCGAAAATAGATCGAATAGGTCCATTTTCAATCGAATAAAAATAGTTCGAATCATTTGAATGCATCATTCGAATTGAACAATTATGGAAAAAATCCTTCAAATTTCAAAAACACTCCTTAAAGGTTCCAGGAGGTCCCCCATAGGCTAAAATAGCAATGTGGCAGCTTTAAGGTGGCAAAGTGTCAAATTTGTTTTTTTTTAAAGAGGCAGTAAAAAAATGGCACTTATTGCCAGGAAACAAGTTAACTATTGATTAACATTGTAAAAAAGGTGTTAGTTTGTAAGTAGGCAATTTGGCTGCATACTGCTATGGTGGTAGCACATTACCTCTGATTTTAGAAGCCTACATCACTTATTACAAGACATGGACAGTGACTGGGAAGGTGACATTTCAGAATACCTCCCTTCTGTGAAGTGCTCACACAAATCTCATTCCAAAGTGGTAAACTCATTACCGTCCAACATGTTCCAGTCCCTGGGTATTTAGGAGGTTCAAAAACAACTCAAAACATTATACAAACTGTTTGGCTCAACACAAAAGAAACAATGCTGTATTTCTGTTAATGAAACCAGAAATTCAAGAAAGGAACACACATGATATGAGACTATCTAGGGACAAATAGACATGCTTTATCCCATAGACCAAAAACACCTCAACAAAAGGGATACCATCCCAAAAGTTGATGCCCTGACACTCCTTTGGCTAAACAAACCACCACCCCCCTTTGAGAATGGCACTTCATTTAAGAATCCAATGGACAGGAAAGCTGAAAACTTGCTCAACAATATTTCAAACCTACCATTGTCTTGGCTTATGTCACACACAACCTGGTCCTCAGCCTGGTTTTAGGACTTGTAGAGCCTCTCCAAAACACATCTGTGGCACCTAGTACAAAGGGAGGACCTTTTAATCCAGGGCCTTTGCGGACATCCCAACTTCAAACAACTTTCTCTCATGGCTTGGCTCTTGAGATTATCATCTGGTAACAGCAGGGATTCTCAGACAGAGTAGAGGATAAGTTCATAAGCGCATTTAAACACACTTCCTACTATCACATCTGCTGCACATATACAGTATCACCTGGTATTGTGGAAAATCCCTGAGCCACTCCCCAACGCTCTACTGTAAATACCTTATTAGAATTCCTTCAGGATGTCCTGGACAAGGGTCTGGTGTGAACTAATTAAGGTGCAAAACTGTACATAAATGTTTATCCAAGCCACTGCCCATATCAAACTTTCACATGAGAGACTGTGAAATTTAAATTAGGTCTTGAGTGTTCTTCAGTGTGAACCATTCCACCCCCTTGCCGAGGGGTGTCCAAACCTTTTTCAACCTTTTGTGTCTGGATTTGTTGAGCTGAAAATGTGTGGGGTGCTAACCATTCACGGCTGAACTCCATGGACAATGTGCTTGTGATCCAACTCACTTTGCAAAAACACATGCGTCTGTGGAGTCCAGCCCTTAGCCTGACATTCTTTGAACCATTATTAATTAATTGGCATGTTGCTGTTAATCAGCTATGTGGGGCTATGGAGGGTGCAATATATTTGCACCATGTGTGTTGCCCTCATTCGTAATTAATGAGGAAAAACAATATTGAAGGCAAATTAATATATCTGAAGCCCTGGAATATAGGTTGAGACAAATGCAGTTCTGGCATTTTATCTAAAACTAAAGAAAAAATATCAGGCAAAATGTTATGCAAAATGTCCCCTTTAAATAGACATTTTTGGATTATTATTACTAAGTGGGCAATGGGCAGAGTCCCCCCTCCTTCTATATCCTTCGTGATATGACGTTTCCTCGGGAACCAAGCATTTCAAGCTGGGCCGCATTCATATCCATCCCGGGTCCGCATTCATATCCATCTCAGGCCGCAGTTTGGACACCCCTGCTCTAGCCTCTATTGACCTACAATTACTTACATGGAATGTGGCATTTCTTGTGGCCATTTCCTCTGCCTGATGGATATTGGAATAAAAGCCTTGTGTTACAAACCTCTGTTCTGTATTTTTTAACAAGACAAAGTAGTCCAAAAGGCTGTGTCTACCTACTGCCTCTACATTTCACATTAAACAGACATTGTGCCCTTCTACCTTTGCCCAAACCCAAAAAACTGGGATCATCTTCATGATCTGGTTGTTGTACTACTAAAATTCTACAGAGCAGCAAGCGTCAGAAAGTCATACACATTATACAGTATGTCGCACTACCATATATGCCATTGCCAGGTGGATAAAGACTACCAATTCAATAACCAAACGTTGCAGTTTAAAATCACGGCCTACACTTCCAGAGTACTTCTTGGACACACCTTAGAGAACAGGTAAAGTCTACATTTTCCTACCATGTATATAAGTTGGGCATTTTTTCACCACCAAAGCCACATCATTTGTACTGCATATGCCCCCTCCATTTGCTAATGCCATCACATTTTCCAAAAACAAATGGCAGCTTTCAACCAGTTGCCATTATCCCTCTGACACATTATCAGTAACATTGACATCTACATGCAATGCAAAATGCAGGGTTACCCAGGCACAACATACAGTACTTTGATAAAATGTTCTGCTGGGGTTGGGCACTAGAATGATTAAGAGGAGCTCCAGAGAGGTGGTTCATAGAAAAAAATAGGATCAGACAGCTAGAGTTTCTATGGGAAGGAGCAATACTAACTCTTCATTGGCTGTTAGACTGGAGGATTTGTTTAGTAATCTGAGTTGAGAAACGAGCATGCTCAAGAGCCAACAGCCAAAGTAAATTCCTGAGGGGGTCAGAGGGGGTTAGAGGAGGAGAATTAATTCTAAGTAAAAAGGGGATTCTGCAGCAGGCAGTTACCCTTCAGTTTTGCTGGCAATATCACCAGAAATGGTCTTTTTAGTTGATGGACAATTAGTACAAAGTTTCGAGATAATCATGGTCTCACGATGATGATTGGATCTTTTAAAAATCTTCCGTCTTTGGCCAGCTTTACTGGTAATATTTTAACAACCAGAATGGCAGGTATGTAAAGATTTAAAAAAGGCTGTTCACAGATTACATTTGTGTATGTGTGTGGGGGGTGTTTACATGTCATTTAACAATACCTCATGGACCAACTGCACAAGGCAGCCATATAGTCATCCTTGCACATCTTCTATAAGTTTAACTTTTTCCTCCTCTGCAAAAAGGATTTTGGAAACAAAGCCTTCAGTTATTTATTCTATTGCAGAAGCGACCTTACCTGCTAACAGACCCGTTGAACATTGGTTATTGGTTTTTCCTTTATTTTCCTACCATTTCTGCTTTGGAATTAACCCTCCTGTCCCTGTGCTGCCTAGGGTATTGCCCTGCCCTCACTTTCTGCTCCTGTTTACACATTTCTTACGCTGTGATAATGGGAACTGTTAAAACGGGTTAATGCAGAGAAGAGGATGGTCAAGGGGGTGCACCCCTTACCATTCAGTTATTTAAACCCATTCTGCCTCCAAAAGGGAAGTGTGCCTTAACTCTTCTGTTCCTGTGCTGGCTAGAGTCTTTCTGGGAAAAGGAGAAGCCCTTGCCCTCACTTTCTGCTCCTTTTTACAAAGTTTTAAAACTGTGTTAATGAAAACTGTTAAATGAGGGTATGATGCAGAAAAAATGAGGATTGAGGTGGTGGACCCCTTAGCTTAAAAAAAAAAAAGATCCCCTTATTTGCACTGGTGTAGGAAGTGAAATGTGTGTTTTTGTGAAATGTATTTTATCTGTACCTAGGCATATATATATTTTGCTTTGGAGAGTGTGTTTTAATAAAATTTTTCTATATATGTTTGGATTTCTATGCCATGCTTCTATCTCATTATTTCAGAGGTATTTTTGTTCTCCAGAATGTGCTACAGTATCATTGTCTGGAACTCAGGAAGTCAGTGCAATTTAGCTTGACTCATAAATCTCAATATGCATTTTCTGCTATATCATCTGCAGTTCATTTTCAGGGTGAGAAATTGTATTGTATGTGAAATGGGAGGTCTGGAATTGAGTCTGATTGTTGTAATTACTCCCACTGTGAAGCTGTCAATATGATTAAAATAAGTATGCTGGGCCTGTCCATCCCAGATGAGGTCGGCAACACTGACAGTGGGAGTACTTTTCCTGCAAGCTGTGTTTTCACTTCTGAATTATAGCAGTGCACATACTAACATGGCAGAAAATTTGAAGGCTCACGTTGTGAATCTTAGACCTTAAGATACTTAAGGTTTGCCATATGTTTGTTTCTGTACTCATAATTGTCACTAATAAAGGCTTTCTTTTTGTTTCCTCTCACTTTGGGAGTCTGTCATAAAACATCAGACCTTATTACACTTCTAGACAGATTCTTAGATCATGTCACTTTTCTCTGCTTTCTTGCTCATGCTATTTGCTGGAGGACCGGTTAATGAACCACAATACCACTGCATGGAACTGGAACAATACTGTGTAAACAAAGGCCCTGGGGCCAGATGTAACAATTCTAGCATTTATATCCCTTCTTCCATGATCTCCAGATAGTGATGAAATGGAGATGCCCATATATGGCCCCCAACCTGCCATTCATAAATACAGTACTGCCAAACCCAGGCAGATCTGCATTCATTGGAAAGACAAAGGTCTTTGTTCCACATTCTAAAGTACTGCACCTGTGAGTGCTTATCATGTGGTAGGGGTAGAGATAAAACATGGCAGTTTTGGGTACTTTAATAAACTGTTCAAATGCTTTGTAAATCAGTCCTTATAGGCCTTATAATTACTATTATCATGATTTATTAGCACATATCTATAGAGTGCTAACATATTCTGCAACACTGTACAGTAAATAGGTGTATATATTATACAGCTATACAAATAACATAAAAATAAAGCTGATAAAGCTTACAAAAGAGCTCATGTTTATTACTAGGCACGTCACATGCAAACTGAAGACATGTACATGGAAATCACTGAAACAAATGTTTGCTAGTTTTTTCTATACTATTGTATTCCTTTTGTGGTAATCTGGACTGGGTTTATAAACGCTGGAAATCTGGGGAAAATGTTGGATTCTGGGGGCAAGAAACATGATAGACTGTGCCAACTTCAGTGTTTTGCTCTTGCTTGTACTCTAGCAAATAAGCTTTATAAATTAGCATTTTTGAGGTAATGTTTTGAAACTTCACAAATAATTATGCTAGTTTATGCTTTTAACATGTGAGGCAAAAAAAGGCTTTTAAATGACAACTCTTTTATTTAGGCAAATTACTAAGATGTCTTTATATCCTGCTGTACACCAGGGAAAATAATACAATATTTATGGATTGTTACCAATATGTGATTTTTATATTATTTGATATTACAGAGAAGGTATCAACATATTTAATTATTGTTGTATTTACTGTGCATGCAGCACATTTTTTTAACGTTTTATAAATTATACAGCAAGTCTGCTCCTCAAACAATGGTGCCCTCGAGACCAACTAGTTTGCCTAATGGTTGCACCAGCCCTGGAGCTAAATATATATAGCTGAAGGCTGTTCAGAACGTCCTGTTTTTATGACATTTGAGCTATACAAAGCCAGAAAAACTGAACAAACTGCACTAAACTTTTAGAATGTTAACTTTTACTTTTTTCCTATACATTGTATATGTGGATTTCTGATTACATTTGTTCTGCATGAATAAGCTCAACCAGCTTTATTTGTCTTGTACAAAAAAATGCTGTAAACATTATCATCCTGAAACATTTTGTAACTCGTAAAACATTTTGGATTAAGTGCACAAAAAAAATGTCACCTGAGGCCTGTATCTCTCCCAGAAACGGCTAAATCTGGTAGCAGAGCTGAGGGATAGGGTGCGTCATAATTAAGTTTCTAAAACTTAATAAGAGGCTTTTTGGCAGACCCAGAACACTCAGCAGCTGTACTTTGATACTTTTTAACAATTTAAGATAAGCAAAGATACAATTGTAACTGATAAGATAAGCAGGTCTCTTGGGAGAACTGAGCCTAGGGCAATTAACTTTTATTAGCAAAACTGTTATAGCACATAAAACATTGCATTCAAATTCCCAGAAATGTGGCAAAACTTTCTTAACCTGCCAAATGGACATGGTAATTAGGGGGTGTGGCCATAAATGGGCATAGTCAAAAGGTTGTGTCCCTTGGGAGTCAGTCTTATGAAATGCAAATTAATCTGCCTGTATGTTGCTGAAGTTCGGGAGGAAACCAATTCATACACAGGAAATCATACAAAGTCCTTGCAGATAGTAAAGCTAAGATCTCAGCACTACAAGGCATCAGTGCTTACCATGTAGCTGCTGTGCTGTCTTTTTTATTGGTTTATAGCAGTCATATACTGTTAGAATTTAGAACCAGCTTCTTTTGAGGTCCTGCAAATACTACACTTAGGGGCAGCTTTGTCAAATTTCGAAGTGAAAACGGACCATTTTCAATCGAGTTCGATTGGAACGATTCAAATTATTTCCTCCAAAAAAATTTTGATTCCTCACAATTTTC
>CM044439.1:89827759-89839852 GCA_024363595.1 Xenopus borealis
AGGGTAACATTGTATGTATTTACCAATCTTTCTGCAATGTCTGCTATTTTGCACTTGTTTGCAGCAGCGTGGATTTTTTTTGATCTCTACATTCTATCACTTTTGGTGACAAGGAAGATATCAAAGTAAAATATTACGAGATTAAGAACGGCAACATACTGAACAAATCTTGTTACTGTCACAGTTTAAAAATATTGCCTTAAATTCCATCTACTTTTATTACGTTCTTATTTAGTAACAAAGCCAGCATTTTGCCGTTTCTTAAGAATATATATATATAATGTGCTTGTTGTGAACATCTTAATCAAAAACATAATGAAGGCAAAACATTTATTGTTTCAGCCTTACAAAATACTCTTTGTATGACCAACTACATTCGCAATAGATTTTTTCCCATAAAAATAATCTTTAAAGGATAAATCCTTTGTGATCCTTTTTATCTATTGTGGCCTTTTTTTGGCTGACTGCCACAGTGATTATAATGTGGCTTGCCTTTATTGAACTGTAACATTTAAAACAGCTTCCACTGTTATATACAACTGTATTACGGCAATTCAAAATGCATGGTTGTTAACAATGCTGGCTGTATGAAGAAACCATGCTTATTTTATTGGTAAAATAATCATTTTTAATTTTTTTCTAAAGCTCCTATATGAATATTATGTTGAAAACACATTGTGAACTCATTTGAAGAACTGCTCGCCAACAGGGACCTCTGTATTCACTGTAGATGTTTTATCTTGTTTTTATTTTCCTCTTAGCGTGTGGTCGAGGCTTCTACAAATCATCATCTCAAGATCTACAGTGTTCGCGATGCCCTGCACACAGTTTCTCAGACAGGGAAGGCTCATCCCGTTGTGACTGTGAAGATGGCTATTACAGAGCTTTTTCAGATCCACCATATATTGCTTGCACAAGTGAGTTCAATGTGACTGTCATTCATCATTCAGGAGTAATTAACTGTTTGGTAATCAGTTTCAATTTTTGTTATGTATTGCATTAATGCATTTACTATAACATATAGCTGTTTAAGTTGTATGTGTATTTTGGAAGGGTACATGATTTTTGTTCAATAAAATTAATATTTAAAAAAACAAAATCCTTTCACATAAAAAGAATACTATTTCGTTTAAATGACTTTTTCAGAGCTTTAGCAGTTTGGTGGTTCACCAGTGTTATAAAATTAACAGTAAGGATTAAATTACATAATGGGGTATTCAACTTTCAGTGTGCAATCAGTTTTTTTCCTAGTATACATCAGCAATGGAAGGATCTGAGCTTTATCTGCATAGCAACATGGTTGCTTCACCAAAAGTAGATTCTCTTGCATATTTAGGTTAAAGGCAATATAATTTTGACAGTGCAATAACTTTGGCAATTTCAGTAACTAACTGCCAGAAACAGACTTTTCCAAAATGTATGCTTATCCTTATATTAGATGAGATGCTAGATTACAACTTTTCATGAGACTGCTTCTGTTTAAAATACTTTAATACTACAGGTATGGTACCTGTTATCCAGAATGCTTGGGACCTGAGGCTTTCCAGATAACGGGTCTTTTCATAATTTGGATATTCTCACCTTAAACTACTAGAAAATCATGTAAATATTAAAAAAAACCAATAGGCTGATTTTTCTTCCAATAAGGATTCATTGTATCTTAGTTTGGATCAAGTACAAGCTCCAGTTTTACTATTAAAGAGAAAATTTTTATTATTTTTTAAACATTTGGATTGTTCGATTATAATGGAGTCAATGGGAGACGGCCTTTCCGTAATATGGACCTTTCTGTATAATGGTTTTCCAGATAACAGATCCCATAGCTGTACTAATTTTGTATTTCATTGTCTACTTTTAAATGATCTTTGATAGATATAAAAGATATAGTGCAAGAAGTCCCCATATTCCAAAGCAGTTTATAGTAGCTTGTCTAATATATTATGGAAATACAGTTTGAAGTCATATAGCTTCCATGATTATCCCTGTGGATATAAAGTTTAAAAAAAAGGCCCAACCATGAAATATACAAAGTGGGTGTAGGGTGATCATGGAAGGATTGATTAAACTTGGAGAAACTATTAGGGGCAGATTAACTATTGATATAAATTTTATATTTTACCGCAATTCGATCGATTGAACAGAAATAATTTGATCGATAAAATAATTCGATTCGAACGATTTTAACCATTCGATCGAATTTTTTCATTTGGTCAAAAATCTAATTCAGTAGGTTGAATCTGGCGAACTAGGCAGTTGAAGAAAAATTTAAAGGGCAAGTTATTGGACTGTCGAATATTAGAATATTCAAATAAAATTTTAGTTGAATCCTTCGATTTGATCGAATTTTCAAAATTCAATGGTCGAAGTGGTCTTCAAAAACATTCGAGAATTCAAATATTTTTGAAAATGTGATCAAATTTAGAATACTTCATGTGAATTTGATAAATCTGACCCTTAAACTAAACTATTAGTGTGCTTTAGAAAGCAATCTTGTGAGAAATGTCATTTATACAGTGCAGTAAGGTACAAGACAATAGGATTTATGTTGACTTAAGGCTAAGAAAAACGTAACGGTTGCAATTCTGATTATATGTCTATTGAAGTAATTTGTCTTAATAAATACATTCATTATACATAAAGATAGGGCCACAATGTGAACTGTGTGTCTTGACACTCCATAAGGTGTGCATCTAACGATTTATAAGCATCCCCCACCTGCCTCTCACCAATACAACAAATACAGAGCACTACACAGTTTGCAAAGTGCAACAGACGGCCTTTATTTGCACTTTACGTGGTGCATAAGGCATTGTTAATGACCCCTAGTGAATACAGGAACAGGTACATCAGAAATGGTGCTTTTGTACTGAGTAACTGCTGGACAACATCTTACAGTATATATAAATTAGGTACAGCTATATAAAACACTGCCATTCTGAAGGACATCCAACTGGAAAGAAAAGTGTTATCCCTCTTATGCAAAGCCCAGTATTACTACCCCATAGCACCCATATTTACAGCCAGTAGATTCTACCTACTGATTGGTTGTTATAGGTTACTCACATTGTAAAACTATTTCATTGCATAACCCCCATAGTGTGTTATGCAATAAAAGTAAAAAAAGAAACCTATTAGGTTTTTATTCAAGTCTGTTTAAGATATCTAGAGGATTTCAAATGGACTGGAGCGTGTGGTCATTGACCAAACAGTCTACTTTGGAATCCAGGGTCATTTGGTTTGCTTTCTAATAGCTATAACTTTGGTAACATATTTCAGATTTGTACAACAGACATATTCCAATTCACTGTATGAATTTATTTAAATGTAAGTACGCACATCAAATATCTTATTTAGGTAGAGTAATTTGACTCAGCAGTTTTATTAAAATGAATGTATTCTATATTATATTTTTCAAAATGAAAAGAAACTAAAATTCACTTTCTCTGGATGTGCAATGATACAAACTGATTTATTTTACATAGTAAAAATGTTGATGCAGTATGATGTTATAAAACTTCTTACAGTGTGCTGCAATTAATAGAAAGGTAAACCAATTTTGAAAGAAATGCTAAAACAGAGTAGCGGTCTCTGAAGATGTTTCTTGAAATTGTGATCTGAACTGGTTTTCGTATGATGACCTGAATAAGTAAAGGTTTTCAGATGCCAACTTGAAAAAATGGTACAATTTTGACATCAAATTTTTCAAGCTGATTTTTCGATAAATCAGTTATATTTGTGGATGGCAATTAGGTTGACTTTGAATAAGAAAATGGGATCAATTCAAGTTTTAACTATTACCACCCTAAAAGTATCATTTATGCTAATTATGTCCTCATATTTTATTATTTAAAGGACCACCATCAGCACCACAGAATCTAATTTACAACATCAATCAGACAACCGTAAGTCTTGAATGGACTCCTCCAGCAGACACTGGGGGAAGAAGTGATGTCACTTACCGTGTTGTTTGCAAGCGATGCAGCTGGGAGCAAGGGGAGTGTATACCCTGTGCAAATACTATTGGATATGTGCCCCAGCAAAGTGGATTAGTAGATACTTACATCACAATTGTGGACCTTGTTGCCCATGCCAACTATACTTTTGAAGTAGAAGCTGTGAATGGAGTGTCCGACATGAGCCGTTCCCAAAGGCTTTTTGCTGCAGTCAGTGTGACAACTGGTCAGGCAGGTATGTCATCTATCATTTCCACATTTCTTCATTATATATTAAAGGAGTTGTTCACCTTAAAGGAACAGTAACAACAAAAAAGGAATGTGGTTTAAAGTATGAAAATATAATATACTGTTGCCCTACACTGTTAAAACTGATCTGTTTGCTTCATAAACTCTACTATAGTTCATATAAACAAGCTGCTGTGTAGAAATGGTGGAAATTGAAAAAGGCTATATGGCACTGGTTACATAATGGATAGCAGATAACATTATGATCTACAGAATCTGCTATCTACTGTGTAACCTGAGCCTTTTCTGCTTTGAATGGCTGCCCCCATTGCTACACATATTTAGCAGCATATTTATATAAACAATAATAGTGTTCCTCAGGCAAACATAGCAGTTTTACCAATGCAGGCAAACACTGCATTACATTTGTATTACTTTAAAACACTTTTATTTTTTTGGTGTTAATGTTCCTTTAAGATTTACATTCATTTTAATTTCTTAATTTATTTTCTGTGACAATTGGTAAATTAATCTTTTTATTTTATGAGGTAATGTAATAAATGGTCTGAAAGGGGATCCAAACCCATAAAAGAAATTGATGTAACGTACTTAGGGGCAGGTTTACTGAAGTTTGATCGAATTTTCAAAAAGTTTCGAATTTGAATTTTCGAATGTTTTTGAATACAAATTTGACCAGTTAATTTTGAAAATTAGAATGATTTGAATGATTCAAATAAAAATATTTCGACTACTCGACAGTCAAAGTACTTCCCTTTTAAATTTTTATTCGGCTGCCTAGTTCGCCAGATCAATGCTACTGAATTGGGATTCAAAAGGTTGATCGAATAAAAAAATTTGATTGAAAGGTTAAAATCGTTCTAATCGATCGATTATCGATTGATCGAATTTTTACTATTCGATCATTCGACCAATCGAATAGCGGTAAAAATCCTTCGAATTCGTATTTGGAGAATTTTAATTCCCTAACTATTCACATGTTCGAATTCAACCCTTAGTAAATCTTCCCCTTAGTGTCTGAGCACTTGTTTTTGCATTTTATATTCATTTTCTGTTTTTACTGGTTCCTGCAATATTTTCAGTTTTAGACTTCTAATACTAAGCTGTGGGCTGAACTTGTAAATTGCAAAAGTTCTCAATGAAACATCCTGAATAAGGAAAAATAATATTATTTGTGATAAGATCTGGTAAAAATGTCCTACTTGTCTAGAAACCCATAGTAACCAATCAGCAGGCAACATTTACTGGTCAGCTGACAATCATCTGACTGGTTGCTTAGGGTTACTAGATATGGCAAAATGGAAAAAAATAATTATATAGTACCCTGACTCCCTGTTCATCCTTTTTTAACTTGAAAGTTAGAATGTCACCTGGTTGCCTTTACAAGGGTTTTTTTTAATTATAGCACCATTCTGAAGCAAGATTTTTATTGGTTTTATTACTTTAAATTACTTATACTGTACTTATATATCTGTTCAGGTTTATTTTTTTTAGTGTCAACAGGGCCCTAAATACAAGGTTTCCTTAGTCTATTAATCTAGAGCAACCAATCAGTTTTCAGTACCCTTTCTTTTAATTGCAATTGACCAGTAAAAGCTACTGCTGATTGATTGGTCTGGGAAGCGTACAACGGAAAATATTTGTCTTTGTTAGCTACCTGGACTTCAGTGTCCATTCTAATATACTGTTGCAAAACCTTTGTGAGAAACTAAGAAATATACCTGTTACATGATGATGAGTTGAAATTGGCAATGAGGTAAAAATATAAGGATATTATAAGTCACCAAGGAGTTCCATGACCACATAAAAGTCTGAGTACTTTCATACACGTCACTTCTAATATTCTCATATTTTACAACAGGGTACATTATTTATTATAATACAAAAGTTTCAGTGAGTGGTATGACATCACTGAGCACCAATGATAACTGATGACATCACCAGGCACCATTTATGAGGATATCATTTACAGGATATCCATGGTTCATGTGTATGTGTATTTAAACATATCTGACTACATATATTACATAATGTATAAAGATACAGAAGTTCACAAATTCACCATTCAAAACAACAGACATCTATTGAGCAAACATTTGCTATATTTTTTCTTCTAGGTAGGGATGAACCGAATCGGTTTGTTATTCGGCCAGGATTCAGCAAACTAATCTTTGTCCACCCCCCAAAGAACACATTTGAAATTTTGCAGTAAATTAACTTTTGACTGCATGTTAGATTTGTATTCTCTTTCCATCATAGTATTGTACTCTTCTGCGCATTATCAAAAGCCTTGGTCTTGCTGCATCATGGGAATTTTTGTTAATTTAGTTTGCGGTTTTACCTAGATTGCAGGGATTAAACGAGCCTATTACAGAGGGGAACAGGAAGGGCAGATGGCATCTCTATAGGTAGGCCTTTTAATAGAACTCTTTCATACCCTTTCCTTGTCCTAAACAGTATCTGTACCTGTTTGTCCGGCTTTGCCCATTTCATACGTAACATTTCTACTTTAGGGGGCAGATTTACTAAGGGTCAAATTTTGAAGTTAAAAATCTTAGAAATTCGACCATTGAATTTTTTTAAAAGGCATTTCCAATAAAAATTCGAATTAATTTGGATTTTCACTTCGACCCTTAGTAAATCTGCCCCTTGGTGTATTCTGTGTGTAAATATATGTAAAGTATTTTGGAAGGGTCTGTATTCTCATTTAACATAACTGGGAGAAGACATGCAAGAGCACTATGGTGTGCAAGAACATGTCCCTTAGTTTTCATTCTGGCAGCACTTCTTCCCTCAGTTTGGCTGCTGTCTCTTGAACTGAATAAAAAAATCCACCCTGACATGCCAATTGCAGGCTGACACTAAATGCAGAGGTAATGCTGCAACCAGGAAAGTCTATTTATTCCCACTTTACACATTGTCTTCCTAATATTAAATAGCCAGTTAACTTTATAATAAACATATACACTATAACAGGAAGATCATTCCCCCCTATAATTGTAGTCAACAGGCCCATTAACAGAGCATTAATATAAAAGATGTGATGAAACACATGCACATCAAAAGCTACAAAAAAATAAACTCATCAGTCATGTCACTGAGGCAATTGACTGCCCTCATAATAATAATGTTTTTCTGTTCTCAGATAAACTTTCATTCATCCTACTTTTCTGTTCTCAGATAAACTTGCATTCATCCTACTTTGCTGTAATACAAATGGACGTTTCATTATTTATTAATTTATATTTTGTTTTGAGTACAGGTTCTTTGTCATCCTATCTTTGTTGAATAATATAGTAAGCCCGACACATAACATGGCTGTACAAAGGAATTCAGGATAAAGTCTGGCAAAGAGCTGCTGAAGTTAGTTCACTGTATTTACATGTAAATTCAGCAGTATTTGCATTGTATTTGGCTTTCTGAAATGCACATATTTCACTCTACCAGGCCCTTTGATGCTATAAAGCTTTCATGAATAGCATTTATTTTGCAATTAAAATATGATGCAGATTGACAAGGAACACTGCTTAACAACTAGTAACACAGTATACTTAATAAGATTTCTTTCTAAAGAGGTTTTTTCAAGTTCTGTCAGTGATTGATGTCAACGTCACTGATCTTATTGAAACATTTTTTGCTAAGGAGTACACTGTCATTAAGGTAATGCATAGTTACATAGTTAATTACATAGTTAATTTGGATTGAAAAAAAGACAACTGTCCATCAAGTTCAGCTGCTTAGTGTATACAGTGTTCCAACATCATGATCCAAATTGAAGAGTTAAGTTAATCAAGTTAACTGTTTCCTAAATACATATGGAAAGTGTGAGCAAGTACTCTAAATATATTTATCAATTTATTTCAAATATGTGTATATACTGTATATATATATATATATATATATATATATATATATATATATATATATATATACATACATACATAAGCCACTCTCAATGAAAAGAGGTTGCAAATTAGAAATATATTCCGAAGATCCTAAATGAACCAATTATAAAATACATGCATATGTTAGTACATATGATAAAAAAGTGCATGTACAAGACTATGACCAGTAGTGTAGACACTGTATTACTGGTCCCTGCAGCAAATAATTTTTCAGGCCTCCAAAATGTCTAGCGGTTGACCTGTTTTACCAATATTAATGGAAATTGTATATGAATTATGGTCTCATAGAGATCCTATACCGCCTGGGCCCCCTGCAGCTGTAGGGTCTGCTTCCTCAGTAGTTATGCCCCTGATTATGATGTGGTATGTACAGACGTATGTGCCTTGATGCCAAGTGTAAATATTATCATATCACTTTTGATGTTGGTATGTATTTTGTTTGTGTTTAATTTTGGAAACCCGCAGTGGATAGGGAGCCCAGTCAAGTGGAGCATTGCCATCTATAAAAACAGCTGTACCACTCTAACAATGCAGTAAATTATATCTACAAGCAAAGACATTGATCCAGATGGATCATTAACGGCTTTAAACAACTGATCCAAATAATAGGGTAAATGAGAGAACAATCAAGATTTAACTTTTCAGATGTATCAATTAGGAGTTTCAGCACATTTTTTTGGTTTATATATCTTTACAATTATATTACTACTTGAAAATACCAATTACCGATGAAGAAAATCCCAATAAACAAATCAGCCAGGCAATCTGTACTTAGTTTAGCAGTGGGGCAGGCACGGGGGAGAGGTAATTGCCTTAAGCCAGTAAATTTAATAGGGGATGAGCTGGAAAGGAAGATGTATGTTTTGTGACAGAACATTTGACAGCAATATACATGCCATACTGCAATTGCTTGCCTTGTTGGAAACACAAGGACAAAAGAAGGAGACGTGAAAATAAGGAATATAACCCCGGAAAGCTTGACTATTAATTATCCATGGCATGCTATCACAAAATAATTAGCCTCAGTTTTTGCAGTGTAGGACATTATCTGTAAGAATGGACACATTAAAACAAGAAGTAATTTGTTTCCCAAAATTACATTTTGCACTGCTTTGTCCAAAGTGGAGGGGTTCTCAATGGATATTACAGTAATTGTTACAGCGCAATTTTGTACTTAACCAGTTCTCTGTGGGGTACAGATCAGTGTTTAGGATAGCCCATTACACAGTCACTTGTCATTTTGTTTATAGTTTGACAGTTTAGTGTAGCTAATTAATGGTTTTGCTGCTGAACTTGGAATTTTTGATTATGGTTAGTATTAATACTTGCTAGCCTATCACATCTGTTATACACCATTACTTGTTTACAATGAAAATCACCAATTCTATTATAGAAAGTGACTCTCTTTGCCAAGGTTGGGTCTGTATTACGCCTAAACTTACTGTCACAAATTGTATTTCAATGTGCATTTTGCATCCATTATTTCATGTTAAGGATAATACATTATGATGAGTGTGTGGATATGTCAATCTGCAAATGCTATTTTATTAGGCGTTACTTGGCAAATATTTAAATGTGTGTATGAGTTCCCTTATTAAAGTATACCTGTTTATACAAAAGGTTTGTGGCAGTTGTGTGTTGTTTTGTTAAATTATGGTTAGAGTTGTCTCTTTAGCACTGTGTTGAATAGAAATTTCAATCACATGCTCTGTTTGCCGACAAATAAATTGAATTGCAGCCAGCTCTTTGCCGTTGGTATAGGTCATTCACTGATAGCTGTAAGTTCCTGTCTGACATAAAGACTTAGAGAATGCTTTGTTAGATATTGAGATTGAGCGGGAATGGGAATATATAGTGGTTTTATGTAAAGCAAAGTCATTTTCTGCAGGTTGATTGTCAGAGGGCTTGGATCAGCCTTCTTATCCCCTTTTACAGATCAAATGTTATAGATTTATACACACAATCTCACAAAACTCATATATATATATATATATATTTTTTTTTCCATATGCTTTTTTCATCTCTTTAAACAGATTAAAATGGAGAAATATAATTTATTAATTAACAATTAAAAACATGTCAGTCAAACCTAATTTTTGAGCAAAGCAGTACACTTCATTTCCCTTTTGTAAGGTAACCTATATATTTAGCAATACATTGTACACCTAAAGAGAAAAATGTTATCTAAATTCACACCCGTGGAACATAATGGATTCATATCTGTGGCATAATGCAAGTGCTTAATTATGAAGCCATTTGCAAATACTGGCTTTTAGGAGATTGCGTTATAACCATTTACAAATATTAGTTAGACAGAAGATTTAACTCCATTTAACTTTAAGCAAATTCATCTACACCGTGTGAGGTAAGTTGAAAAAACCTTTTATGGACATTCTTGGGTATTAACAATAATTTCATCGCCCATGACATCAACTTGTTGCCCTTGTCACAAACTTACTCTGATTCTTTCAAACCTTTGCTTTTAAGATTTCAACACATTGTTGACACTTACCTAATACATACCTTATAAGGCATAGCTTTACATTCTTATTAAATTTAATTGCGCCCTAATAAAGTGCTATCATATTTTGTCTGTCTTTTAAAGCTATTCAACAGACACAGGCTGGTACACAGCCTAATATGTACATTTGCATTTACTGCCACTGTTTTTCTTGGACTCTTTATTAGCCAATTAAAATGGCAGGCAGCAGAGTACTGTTTTCTTGTGTGGATTCTTGATGTTTCATTTTAGAAGTTTAGAGTCAACGAGATAAAGTCGATGGGTTCACAAACTGGACAAATATCCAGTCTCAGTTGAAGTGAGCCCTCTATGAACACAGAGAGAATTTTAGCTGTTATTGTGGCATTACTTTCAGCATGAGTTGAATAAGCTAAAAAAACCATTGTTGCGTGCCAAGACTTGCAGTTATTTTGTCAGTGATATAATGGTGACAAGAAAACCTGCTCCCCCAGGAGATGCCTTTGTGTGATCCTGCCTTTTAACAAATATAGGCACAGCTCCAATAAATCAGTGTTACCAGTAAATTATACCTTTGCCACTGATCCATAAGTTTGTTCCTTGAAGGTAGAAATTCTTAAGGGAACACAACTGATATAACTGATATCACCCTGGCTGTCTAATCATTAGCAATTTGTTGGATTGTGTTAATGGCTGTTTTTTTTTTTAAAATTGAAAATCTATTTTATAATCCCACATTTTTAGCGTTCTTTGCAATATTACATCTGACTTGTTGCAGTAACAGCTGGCCATAAACCAAAAGATCTTTGCTTAATTTGGCAGTTCATAATCTGATATATGACCTATCAGTTTCATTGAGAGAGGACCCATCCAACAGGATTTTAAAATTTACACTTAAATTATTTCTCTCAAAGAACGGTTAGGGAATTTTTCCAAATACCCACCCAATTAAATTTTCCTAATAACAGATATTTATGTAATTTGGATCTTCATGCCTCAAGTCTACTAGAAAATCATTAAATAACATTAAACATTAAATAAACTCAATAGGCTGGTTTTGCTTTCAATTAATTATTTCTTAGTTTGGATCAAGTACAGGTTACCATTTTATTATAACAGAGAATAAGGAAATAATATAAAAAAATGGATAAAATGGAGTCTATGTGAGACAGCCTTTGCACAATTGGGATCCCATACCTGTACTGGAAAAATGTCACCTAAGCATTGCTCATGCTAGACATGGTCCTGTTTTACTCCAGTTTTAAATCACAGATCCATAACATATTTGCATTTTTCTCAAGACTCTGATTTTGGGGGGAAAGTAGAGAATTTCTAACAATTGAATTGTAGTTTTGCATCTTTGCAATAAATCTTATTCTGTATTCACTAGGCCATTACGCTAAATGATGTTTGGCTGATGAAGGTTACTGCATTGATGGAAACTGAATCTATGTTATTTCATAGATGATGTTATTTCATAGATGATGTTGCTTTTTTTTTTTTTTTTTTT
>CM044439.1:89848298-89862906 GCA_024363595.1 Xenopus borealis
TGTGGTGGAGTGTAAAACCAACAAAGGGGTGTTGAAAGGGATAAAGTCTTCAGGTTCTATCCTTATGACACAATGGCTAGAGGTAATGTGAAAGATGACATCACTTTGATACACTATCCATTACCTGAATAAATTATGCAGTCAGCATTTCATATCAGTGTGTAATCAGTTACCCACACAATTCTAAAGCATTTATACATAATGTTTTGAATCAAGCAAGAAAAATTCAAATTAATAAAATAATTATTATAAAAAGTCTATTTTTAGATTGGAAGTTGTTACTCGTCCACAAATAATGTATACTTCAGGGTATAAATAAGCAAACACATTACTCAGTTGTATAGGTGTAAAGTACCACTGGATATATCATCTTGTGTCAATAACACCTGGCATAGCATTATGAGGGGCCATCAGCTAAACTCTTCCATTAACCTATGCAGGCAGATATTACAGTGTGAGAGAATACTTGAGCATTCCTTCTCTGCAAAATTGTTTGTACTGATGTTATGTGAGCTGCCATTTTGTTCATCTTATCAGAACCTTATGTGAGAGCTAATACTGGAGAAGGTCCCAGAAACGCCAAGCACTTCACACCAATAAATTTTAATTTATTTCAAGGATTAAAGCTTTCTAAGAAGTTATGTTTATTAAAAGGAGTGGTTCATCTTTAAGGTAACTTTTAGTATGTTCTAGACTGTCCAATTCCTAGCAACTTTGCAATTGGCCTTCGTTATTTATATTGTATCGTTTTTGAGTTATTTACCTTGCTCTTTTTTTAAGCTTTCGAATGGGGGTCACTGACCTCATCTAAAAACAAATGCTCTGTAGGGATACACATTTATTATTATTGCTACTTTTTGTTGCTCCTCTTTCTATTCATGCTCTCTCCTATTCATATTCTGTGCTCATATTCAAATCAGTGTATGATTGCTAGGGTAATTTGAACCCTTGCAACCAGATGGAATTGCAAACTGGAGAGCTTTTGAATAAAAATCTAAAAACTCAAAAACCACAAATTATAAAATATCACTCTCTACGGCATACTAAAAGTTAATTTAACTTTTAACACTTTTTAAGTTGAATTGTTTTCAGATTGTTCACCAGAAATAAAGATTTTTTTCAATTACTTTTCATTTTAAATTTTTTACCGTTTTTCAAAAATCTAAGTTTAAAGTTTAATGTCCCTGTCTGTGGTGTTTCAATCTGGGAGCTCAGTAACTCAGGTGCAGATTCTGAACTGTTAAATTTTGCAACATTTAGTTGATACAATTGTTAGCAGCATCTCTGGAGTGTATAACAAATACTGTATCAACAACTGCCTGAAACTCAGGGATTCTGCTCGGCAGGGACAAAGAAACTAAATGTATCAATTTAGAATTTATTTTAGTTTATGGGGTCGGCGACTTCCCTTCCCAGAGATGCTTTAGAGGGTGAAAATTTTTACTTTACACTTCAGTATTAGAAAAACAAATGTTATATTAAAAAATATTATGTTGTTCCTTTCAAGAGAAGTCCTTTGAATGAAATCTTATTCCAATAAAAATATTTCCTTGCACTTGGTAATGAAAATGTAAAGATTTGTTCAATGTGATTATGTAATCTGAGGCCTTAGGGTAGGTAGTATTCATGTACAGATCTGCAGCAACTGCACATCCATATATTATAAACAGAAAGCATTTTACACAGATTATATGCAACCATATCTATCTACAATATCTAATGCCTTTACATTTATAGAAGCATACTGTAAATGTGTATACATATATACAAAGCTTGAAATGGGTAGTGCTTATACCACCTGCCCTGACATAAACTGCAGAAAGTTATTGGGCCTCAAAAGGGCATCAATATCGATATGTATATTCATGCATTTAACTGGGTTCCTGACCAGTTGTCATCGATAATAATGCATTAAGTTAATTTCCTTATTAAATTTCACCCAGTGTAATACTGTAGCTCAAAGCCATAGCTACTGTATTAAATTTTATTTTACCTTAACGTCAAAATTTGTGATTACTGTAACATTATTTTTGCTGATATTGAAACCTCATTTTCTCTTTTATCCTACACTTCATTTGTTTTAATTTCTGGTTTCTTAGATATGTATTTTATTATGTTTATCATTATTTTGTTTTATTGATATAGCATGTAGAAATGACTCAGCTCCTTACAGGGATTGTTTATTATTATTCGCATCAATTGCTTTCATCTGTAGCCAGTTAACTTGTCTGTATGTTTTTGGAGTGTGAAGGGAAACATACTGTGCAAATGCAGGGATAATGTACAAACTCCTTCCTGTTAGCACTTGGGTCAAAATGAACTCAGGACTCCATTACTGAGGCACCATGCTTCCCATTAACTTCTGAGAGTTCTGACACTGAAACTAAGTGTCTGTGTGTTATGCTTTTATGTATGTTTCCCTTCATTTCCTTGTCAAACTTCTCAGTTTTAAGATCAACGTTGATTCTGACTTAATATGTTTTGATTATTATCTTATTGGAATATCGAGTTTCATTAGGCCTTTGTTTCCCCAGTAGCTGTTGATATAGATAACTAAATTGATACAATTCAGTTGAAAACATTTTTCACATTCTTCCTTACCTACTAATTGGAACAGATACCATTAACACCATAACATGTACAACCTGATGCATTTCATACCTACTTCTTGCACTTTATCAGAGTGCTCTGATGAAGTGAACTGATTGATTCTTGTTCTTAGCTGTACGTATTGCGGAAGGGCTAGAGTGTAAAGCTTTGTTAAAAGTGGGTATCCAAAGAACATAATTACCATCAGTCGGGATAATGATATGAAAGATGTGTGACCTAATATAGATAAATTCATCAGTCCAAAGTATTATTAGCCTACAATTTACTTTCTTATTTGCCATGAGGGTGTAGGAAAGGGCTTTTTTAAGATTTTCCCAAAGATCATTTTGTGTAAACCATACTGCACTGGGTTCTTCACACAGCCAGTCCAATTAAGGGGCTGATTTATTAAAGGTCAAATTGGGTTTTCCATAAAAATGTTGAATTTCAGTCAGAATTTGAATTTTCAGGTTAAAAAAAACTCTGATTTCGAGATGTATTATACATCAAAGCTGGAAATAGCTTGAATCTGAAAATACTTCCATCTAAAGCCTGTCAAGGGCATGTAGAAGTCAGTGGCAGATGTCTCTTGAAAGATTCAAAGATGTTAACAGCCTTCAAGTTGTTTGAGTTTTTTCAGTGGGTTTCGCTCAAAACCTCAAGCTACTCAAGTAATTTTTCTCCCAAAACTTGCTCAATTAGAGTGTTTCATTAGATTTTTCACCCCAACTACATTCATTCGAGTTTTTTTCTTACATTAGAAACCATTAAAGTTGTGAGTTCATTCTAGGTCTAAAAAACCTCACATAGCTCTAAAATTCAACCTTTGATAAAGGTCTTATTTTTCAGCAGTTTTTTTGCAATAACCTCTAGGTTGTGCCTTTGTTTTTCCTTTTCAAATCTATATGGTGGCCATCCATAATAACACTAGACCATTCAGTAAGAAAGGGATGATATAAACAATAAAATCATCACGTTTTATAGACTTTTTATCTTTAGACATACAAAGTTTTATGTTTAATACTTTAATAACTTATTTAAAAAATATATATATGTTCTAAGCTTGACACTTAATAACATCCAATCTGCTAAGCATTTAACATTTGCCTCTTGTTCTTACTGCCACTCAGTTTAAGGTCTATAATTGGCAGGATAAATCAAAACCATTTTTGTTTGTTTTTTTTGTTTTTTTTATATAAAATTTTCATTGGATTTTTTAAGAAACAAAGTACAATTTTTTTTTGCCGGCAATGAACATATGATTCATAATATAAACATAAGAATAAATAAACCATTCAGCAAGTGATTAGCTTGTCAGACTAAACTATTTGAGTGAAGATGAAAGTACAGGAGAAGGGGAGGGGTTTGGAGACAATGGGCTGAGGGGAGCAAGGAAGACCAAGGGGCAGATTTACTAAATTCATATGAAGTATTCGAAGTTCGATCAAATCTTCAAAGAATTTTTTGAATACAAATTTGACCAGTGAATTTTGAAAATTCGATTGATTCGAATAAAAATCTATTTGAATATTTGACTATTCGACAGTCGATGTACATACCCTTTAAATTTTTATTTGACTGCCTAGTTCGCCAAAACAATGCTACCGAATTGGGATTCAAAAATTTTGATTGAATCGAATGGTTAAAATCGTTTGAATCAATCGATTCCAACTATTTTATCGATCGATCAAATTTTTATATTCAATCGTTCAACCAATCGAATTGTGGTAAAAATCCTCCGAATTCGAATTTGGAGAATATTTATTCCCTAACTATTCCCATGGTCGAATTAGAGGGTTTTTAACCCTCAAATTCGACCCTTAGTAAATTGGCCCTTAAGTGTATAAATGGGAAAGAAGGTGTGATAGGGAATTAAAAACCATTCAGGTGACTTAGTTGGTCAGGCAGGCTTACCTGTTAAAGAGGAGTGCAAGTTTCAGGGGCTTGGGGCATTTAGGTGACATTTACATATGCTTAAGTAATTTGTTTTGTATGCTTGGGTTGAGGTATACTGGAGGGGCCATGTACTAACACATGTAATAAAAAGGGTATTCTGCATAGGCAAGTGTTTTCACAAAAGAGAGGCTGAGAAACTATGAGAAAAGTATTATTTCTTTCATTTTATATAGCTGCCTTTGAACGAAAGTAAACCAGTAACAAGTAAACTGGAATCAAGAGTTATTTGAACCTTACTTGCCCTTTAAGATATGGTTGATTACAGTTAAAAGGGGTGAAGAAAAAAATGTAACCCATATATTTCATGTAAGTGATAAAATAATGCTGAGGTAAGTAAAATAGAATGAAATGTTTTGTTACTGAGGTATGTTTAAAATATTAAAATGTTTTGCTTTGTACATTTGAAGATCATGCTGAAGGCAAATCTGTGCTTCCAGCCTGCCCCTTATCACTAAAGGAAATCCTGAGTTCAGGGTTGCTAAAGTCACTGGAACAATCTTGTTTTATAGTCATGTAATTGTGAACACAAAAGAGTCTTCCTGTTTAATAAAATCATAACATAGAAATGCTTTACATATTGTTGCAGTGTACTTTATTTTGTGATAAAGGATTTACTGAAAATGAAGTTATTTTATTGTATAATGCTGATATGGGAATGCTACAGTTCATTGTTACCAATGATTTATTTGTACTTTAGCTGTAGATCTGTCTGTACTGTGCAAGAGATTTTGTGGTGTGTGGTGCGATTTTAAAACCTGGATTGACTGAATTTGTTTGTCCTGCAGGACAGACAATTGGATACCCCCAAGAATTGGTTTGTGTGCCTGCTAGCTGGGTGAAAATGACTGTATTGCTTTTAAATTGGAAATAGTTATGGGGAAGCTACGGATTACGAAAAATCTCCTATAGACTCCATTTTATCCAAATAATCCACATTTTTAAAAATAATTTTCTTTTTCTTTGTAATAATTAAGCAGTACCTTGTACTTGATCCTAACTAAGATATAATTAATCCTAATTGGAAGCATATCTATTGGGTTTATTTATGTTTAAATGATTTTCTAGTAGAATTAAGGTATGATGATCCAAATTATGGAAAGATCCATTATCTGGAAAACCTCAAGTCCCTTTCTGGATAACAGGTTCCATACCTGTACTTGCAATATTTCAGAATTCTAAATACATACCTATGTTGTCCAAGAGCCAGGCCAGGGGAGTTATGAACACACCATTGAATAAATGTGTCTCTTAAGATTGATGTAAGTTGATCATTGCTGTGTATGAGTCACATGATCTTCAGAAGATAAATGTAGACAAGAGTAATGAGGATTATTTACATATTAAAAGTAAATAAAATATGTTATGGTTTTTAAGCTACAAAACAGCAACCAATCAGATGATTGCTTTTATTATTGTAAATGTGCTCATGTCAAAGCATTGCTGAGCGAAATATGTTTTCTTTTGATGATTTAATACATCCCATTAAAAAAGTATGTATGTATTGTATATGCTTATTGTGTGGACCATGCTTGTCTGCCTATCATACTGAATTAGCCAGACAGTCCCAGGAAAGCAGTGTGAAAAGAATAGGAAAGGTTTTGAAATGTTGCCAAGCATGAGATATTACTAAGGATATAGAATAAAAAAATTATAAAACTATGTGACATATATATTTTGTTTATATTTATTTTTAATAAATTGCCAGTTACAAAAACTTTAAAATGGAGCAAATACATTATATAACTGTCCAAGTGATGTTAATCATGAAAGAACTTTGTGTCACCAATGACAAATAGTTATTTGTTGCCTTAAATACCATCACGATCAAAGAATAGCCTTCTTACTGTACTTGACAAATCCTTTTCTTGCTAATCTCTATGAAAATTAGCATTTGAATAAGAGCAACAAGATAGGCCATAGTGAGTAAAATGACCGTTATAATAGAAAAGAATAAGTTTATGTGAGGCTTTTCTTTCTTTTCTTGTCTTCTAAGTAACTACTCCCTCCCAAAAAGTAGGTAACATGGTGGAGGATTCCTTAATGGGAGGCCTTTTTTGACAGGATCCGTTCATGGGAGAAAGAAGGGCATCCTTGCAAGTCTTTCATCCTGTTAAAGAATGACTGAAGGATTTATGAAGTAACAAACAGCTGATTTTATTGATGAGGGCAGAAAAGATCACATCCTGAATTTATTGCAGAATAGGTTTGATTAATCCTCGGCCCGATATTCCGGCAGCTGTGGTTTTTGTTTTATTATTTTTAGGGGTTTTTGTCAGAAGGATTAGTGTTGATTTAGTTCTTTTATTCCTTTAAGTATGTTACTAATAATGACCATTCCTTGTACAAGACTCGGCTGGATAGTGCTTACACTCTTGTATTTGCTAGGAAAGCAATGAATAGATGTGTGGGTTAAGCTTGCTGGCATGCTGAGAAATGTGTTCTTTCTGAAATATAAATAAAGTATGTTTAGGTCAGATCAGGACATCAGCACACCAGACAATTAATAATTCTTTAGTTATTAAGTCAGTGTCATAATTAAAGGCTTATGGACCCCTGGACAAAATTTGCACTGGGGCCCTAAGTTTGGCTGGACCCCATCCCATACCATCAGCTTCCAACCACTAGCCCTGCAGCTGACTCACTATTCAGATGTCCCATTGGGCCCATGAGGTACAATCTCAGTATTAATTGGCTGTATCTTTACTTTAAATTGTCAGGTTATATGATAAAAAGTTAGCAGAGGTGCAATTGTTCTGCTTTACCCATGGAAGTAAGTAATATGAAGTCATAGAAAGCACACTTAAAGGAATTATTCGGTATAAAAATTAAAACTGGGTAAATAGATAGGCTGTCCAAAATAAAAAAATATTTTCAATATAGTTAGTTAGCCAAAAATGTAATGTATAAAGGCTGGGTGTGTAACATAATAGCCAGAACACTACTTCCTGCTTTACAGCTCTCTTGGTTTCCAATGATTGGTTACCAGGCAGTAACCAATCAGTGACTTAACCAATCAGTGACTTGAGGGGGGCACATGGGTCATAACTGTTTGCTTTTGAATCTGAGTTGCATGCTAAGGATCAATTGCAAACTCACTGAACAGTTATGTCCCATGTGGCCCTCCTTAAAGTTGCTGACTAACTCAGAGTTAGAGAGCTGAAAAGCAGGAGGTTGTGTTCTGACTATTGCTGTGACTGCAGGACATCTAGTCACTCCAGCCTTTATAGATTACATTTTTGACAAACTAACGATATTGGAAACATTTTTTTATTTTGCACTGAACTGTTCCTTTAAATAGCAGCTGCTTGAACAGTTTTTGATCTCTGTAAGTTCCCTTGAAAAGGATGTGATGATGTTTATTCCTTCTCTGCACATTTGCAATACAGATGAAGCAGGCTTTTCTGGTTCACTATTTCGCAACAAGGTGCTGTTGATTACAATGTCATATAGGCTAAGGCCAGACGGGGAGATTCGGGGGCATTTTGTCGCCTGGCGACTTCTCGCCGCGACTTGTAGCCCCCGAACCTCCCCGAATAGCCACTTCACTAAGCGCACCGGCGTTGCTTGAAAACGCCGGCGCGTATCCACACGGAGCGGCGCGCTTTTTAAAATTGCTCCAAATTGCCTGGCGAGGCAATTTGGAGCAATTTTAAAAAGCGCGCCGCTCCGTGTGGATACGCGCCGGCGTTTTCAAGCAACGCCGGTGCGCTTAGGTAAGTGGCTATTCGGGGAGGTTCGGGGGCTACAAGTCGCGGCGAGAAGTCGCCAGGCGATAAAATGCCCCCGAATCTCCCTGTCTGGCCTTAGCCATAAAGGCGTGTTGTGTTGTACCATATCATCATCAAAAGCCCACCTTTTCTGTACATGTTTTATTGGAGTTGCCATACTGCTTTCTTTATAGACAACAAAAAGTACTATCTTTATGACCGCTTGGTTTGCTGTTGTTATTGCAGTCTATAAAGAAGGACTCAGCAGAAGCATGCAGTATGGGAACCACCACTCATATGTAGAAATGCAAATGTCCGGAGAAGGTATGTTCTGTGCATGCTATAGGATATATCTTAATACATTGCTGTATCAAATCAAAATCAAATATGTAGACTAAAAACATAAACTATAACTAGGTTATATTTCACTTTAAGTGTAAAGCCAGATGGGCGATGTCAGCTTTCGCTGTTGGCTGATAGAAAGCATTTGTTGTTAATTTATAGAAATCAATTAAACTTAAAAGAACACACTGAGGTATATAACAACCCTACAGTTTTGCAACATGACAATAAGAATAGTGTGTCCCTTGCATGTTATTGACTTTGACATGATAGAAGAGGTTGGGGTGCAACCTCAACAGTCATAATACTATGCTGGGCTCCAGACTCTAGGGCACAATGGAAAGGATCTTAAGAAACATTTCATTCTTATTAACTAACAAATAAAATATTATATTTTCCCAGTTGTTCCCAAATATACAAACTACCACTTATGATAAAATATATTTTCTATGGCTTATAAAGCACAGTAATAACACAAAACACCATGTGACCAAAACTACCACACCCTGGACATTGTCAATGTATTTCTTTCTTGTGTCATCACAGATAATATTTCAAACCATAAAAAACAGATGCAACTTATAGGTGACCATGTATACAAACATTACTATGGGCAAAGTACTGTGTGAAATTTAGATGACATATATTAAGTAAAAACCAAGAGGGCTGGGTGATTATAATAAATACAAATACAAGTCTGGCGCAGTGAATACATTGTATATATAATGCTTTAACCAGGCATTATAGAGGCTACTACAGAAATGGGACCTGTTACCTAGAATGCTCAGGACCTGGGATTTTCTGGATAATGGATCTTTCTGTTATTTGGATCTTCATAACATAAATCTACTAGAAAGTCATGTACACATTAAATAAACCCAATAAGCTGATTTTGCTTCCAGTAAGGATTAATTATATCTTAGTTTGGGTTAAGTACAATCTACTGTTTTATTATTACAGAGAAAAAGGAAATAATTTAAATAAAATGTGGATAATTTGATTATAATGGACTCTATGGGGAGACAGCCTTTCCATAACTCTGAGCTCTCTGGATAATGGGTTTGCAGATAATGGATCCCATACCTGTATAATATTTTTGTGCTTTCCCAGCCATTCCAGTTATGTTGGTATGCTTCTGAAATGAGACCAAAGCGGTTGGCTCACCATAAAGTGTGCAGACTTTCAGGAGGATCAGTAGTGCTGTTGGGCATAATTATTAGAAAATAAACACCATAGCAAGAAATGTCACAATGGTTTTATCTAGAGAACAATGAAACTAGAGTGTGATGTATATTGTTTCCCTGATCTCTTCAGAACCCCACTTTTTATTTGCCAAAATCTGGTAGCTACAGCTTAAATACAGAGAAAATCTGGTATATTAGCCGAAGAATAATAAAGAACATAACAGAGTACAGTATATACAAACACACACGCATATATATTTATATGTCTTATATATGGATATGCATTGATAATAAACACGTTTAATTCACGATACATGGAGTACCAGTCCTTCTGCAGAATAGTACGACACCATTTGACCCTGCACCCACAATCATTTTTGAGTGCAAACACTGAACATAAAGTATAAATATATATATATTTATACTTTATACACAGTTCTGTGTGAATTAGCTAAGCAGAGCTATACAATATATAAGATAACTAAACCTAATTTCACTCTCTTTTAATTCATCACCTAAAATACTAAAGGTACTGTAGGAACACACTGTAAAAAAAAAAGTCCTCGAATGAAAGGGGGGCTTTTAGTAAAGTACTGTAGGATAGTTTAAGTGGCTCTAAGGAACTGAATATTTGGCATATAAGACTTGTGTTGTTGTGTGTGCCAATCACACAGCAGATTATTCATACCATATTAAAAGTGCTTTGTGATCCAGAAAGGCCAGCAGCTGCATGACAGGTCTCATGAAATGTGCCAGGTACTAAGGAATGTGTTTAGGAAAAAAAAGGTTTTGTTGAAGTGTAGTTTGGACAATCCATACAACTGAGCCTGAACTGTTAGCTTTTAAATTAGGGTAATATCATATCATTTTTATTTATTATTTTTATGTTTTGCTTCATTCCCACAAGTATGCTCTGGAAAGGTCATGACATAATGGTCACAGTTGTTCAGTTGTGAGAACTTGGGTTCAAACATTGCCCCAAACAGCTACTATCCAAATATTATAGTGCTAATGACATCTTTGAACCGAGACTCTGGCCATGTGGAGGTCACTAGAATGAGAAGCAATACAGATCTCCACATGTTAAAGTTATTACTTGAGATGGCAGCAGAATCAGAGAGAAAGCCCTGTAATATGCTGGCCATACAGGTGATCCAGGAACAGAGTCAGCATGTTGTGCTAATATAAGAACTCTAATGTTATTGCAGTAAATGTGATGTTGCTCTTTCACTTTTCATTGTTGACATTGTTTTATGCAGTTCGGCTCAGATATTACAGAAAAGAAAGAAGCAGTTAGCAGAAGAAGCCCTATCTGTTATACCTGCTGTATATATAGAAGACCATTTTACAAGCTGCAATAATAATTAAAACTGATTACATTAAAATATATTTTACACTTCATATGAGATATATGTCCTATAGTTATTACAGCGAAGTATTGAAACATTCAAAATATTCTGGTTGCTGGGAATAGCTAAAGCTGGTGCACATTTTATGACTTGTATTATGCTGGTACAATTTGGCTGTTCCCAGTACATCTCTTTTGCTGCAAGATATAATCATTGTTTGTAGCCTGGTTGTTTCAATTCCAGGAATAAGATTGGAATTTTTCCAAATCACAAATCCCAGTGCAAACACGTACAACACCATGCTGAAAACGTTCTCTTAAGCAAAATCTGAATAATGCAGCAGAATCAAACATTAATTCTTAATATTATTAATAGTTTTTCCAGCTTGGATGCATTTCTTTGAACACATTTATCTCATGTTCTCTATAGTAATACCAAACACCAGCTTGACCTTCTCTGTATATGTATCTATTATACAAATCTATCGGTCTGTTTGTCTGTCTTGTCTCAATATAAACACAGGCGCAGACATACTTAAAGGGTTATTATACCTGTCTTTCCATTTCCTTTGTATCTGTTGAAATATTAAGAGCTTACTGATTTATTAATTACCCTAAAAAGAGGCTTCGTAATCTTTTTGCAGTTTAAGCCTTACTCAAGTCTCTTATTTTCTGGCTATCTGGCCGCAAGATGTTAGCTGGGCCATGGCGCCAGCAGAATCAGTTATTGACATAATTATGGAAGTGGCTGGGCACAAACAGAAAAGTTGAACCACAGCAGCAACACACTCTTAAAGGGGCAGGATACACCTATATACACCTTTTAACATGTGCACAAAAAATAGAACTTTTGTTGAAAATGTATTTTCCCTATTGTTTTAATCCATATTTTCCTAATTTTTGCTATTATAGCACACTAATGGAAGATTATTTAGTTTTCCCTGAACGGCACCCACAGGGTAATTTATGTTCAAATGTACATAATGTAAACAAACTCCCCCCTTTAATAAACTGCAGCCTTTTTAAAAGGAGAAGGAAAGCTACAGAAGCCGTTTATTGCCAATAAATTAGCCACAATAGCACATGCTATAAGACTATACTTATGCTGCAGAATGCTTTACCATAACTGAGAATACAGCTCTAGAAACTCTCTCTTTTTGTTTAGGATACCAGCTGCCATATTAGCTTGATAGTTTGATTTGACATCACTTCCTGCCCAAGTCTCTCCCTGCTCGCTCATGCAGTAGCTCTGGGCTCAGATTACAGCAGGGAGGGGTGAAAATGGAGAGAGATAGCAGCAAGCTGAGCATGCTCAAGCCCTATACAGAAGCCCTTGTATATACAATATAAGGAAAGAAATGCAGTATTTCTTTTGACAGAGGACTCAGAGAAGCATTATTTTAATGGTTTACTGGTTTATTTATATAGACCTTTCTGATAAAGCGTACTTAACTTTCCTTCTCCTTTAAGGCTGTAATATAAGGAACTGCTCATGAGACAGAGGGCTTATCTCTCGACTGCTACAGGTATGGGACACATTATCTGAAAACCTGTTATCCAGAAAGCTCCAAATTACAGAAAGGCTGTCTTCCATACACTCAATTCTATCCAGATAATCCATATTTTAAAAAATTAACTCCCTTTTCTCTGTAATAATAAAACAGTACCTTGTACTTAACCCAGACTGAGATATAATCTATCCTTATTGGTAGCAAAACCAGCCTATTTGGTTTATTTTATGTTTATACGATTTTCTAGTACACTCAGGGGCAGATTTACTAAATTCACATGAAGGAATCGCAGTTCAATCGAATTTTCAAAAGATTTGAATTCGAAATTTTCGAAATCTATTCGAATATTCGACTATTGGACAGTCAAATTACTTCCCCTTCAAATTTTTATTCGACTGCCTAGTTCGCCAGATCAAAACTACCGAATTCGGTTTCGTTATTTTTGATCGAATAAAAAAATTTGATCGATTGGTTAAAATCGTTCAAATCATTTGATTTGAATTATTTTATTAATCGATCAAATATTTTCTATTCGATCGTTCGACCAATCGAATTGCGGTAAAATCCTTTGAATTTGAAAGATTTTACTTCCCACATTATTCCCAACTATTCCCATGGTCGAATTCGAGGGGTTTTTAACCCTCGAATTAGACCCTTAGTAAATCTGCCCCTAAGTGTTCTTGAACCAACCAGAATAACATGTGGGTGGGTATTTTTAATTTCTCTGTTCATATATTTCTGTATATCCATAGACTGTTCTGTATAAACTGTGGTGTTGCATTTCCATCATGCTTAGCAAAATATTCCATGGTTTACATTTCCACTGATTCAGAATTGTGAGAAATAAACAATAGCATGCAAGTATCTGACATTGCCCATTTTACAACAGGAATAAACAAAAGTTTTGAATTTGTGCAAATGACGGTTTTCATTTACTTCTTGGACCAAGTACTCAAGTGTTTTTCATTACGAAGCACAAGAACAAAGTGACTTACTGGTAATTCAATAAGTCAACTGGTGGATCTATGTTTGACAGCTGTTTGCCTGTACAGTAGACATCCTTTTCGTATTGGGTTTCATGCTTGAAGGTTATCATGCCTTGCAGAAATGGTTTGCTAAATAGCATGATCGATTTCTGAACCTAAATACACAGCTTTACAGTTGTCAGCAAAGGAAATAAGTATGGCATAGTCAAACTAATTGATTAGTGAAAGATGATACTGAGAGCAGATAACCAGTTCATTGCATTGAAATCTTGCTCATTACTGTTACATAGTGTGCACATGGAGGGTTATTTCTAAAATCCAAATTTATCTCGTATTTTAATTTAAAAAAACCACCACCCCTGCTGTATTTGACCTTATTTATTGATAAAATAACACAATAGAGAAAAATCTCAATAAAATTGTGAGAAAAACCTAATTGTTCAAAATTTTCAGGCTTTTTCCCAAAATCACTTGACTTTTTAGAATTTTAGACCAAAAAGCTAAATCCAGTGTATTGAGATAGGTGCCTACCCAATGACTTGTATAGGACCTTGCCATGTTTGATATTGTGGATCTTCAGATTCAGACATTTTGCAGCATTGGGGTATAATAAATCTCAAAAATGTTTTTGCCCCAAAAAGCCCAACTAGACAAATTTGAGGTTTAGTATATAACTCTATAGTTACATAGTTAAGTTGGGATGAAAATAAACACAAAGTCCATAAAGTTCAACCACTCCAAATAATCATCAGTGCACATATACTGTATATACCATGTATATATCTACATACATATTCTACATATTCTGGTCTGGAGTAGCATTGTTTTGCCACCAATATGGATGTATTCTACATAACTTACCATCAAGTACAAGCACTGTTATATTATTTCTAATAAAATAGAAGAAAAAAATAAAAGATTAAATTAGTTTGCTTAAAGTGGACTCTGCCAGAGATGGACATAATTTGGAGCCCTCTAGATATCT
>CM044439.1:89864464-89882085 GCA_024363595.1 Xenopus borealis
GAACAATTTTAAAACAACTGAACAGAAAAAAGTGTTTGGAAGGTGAACAACCCCTTTAAGATACCCGAAAAGCAATGGTTCTTCATATAGGGCAGCTCCACTGTGGGCTCCACTAGTTGCCCCTTAAAGCTCCACTGTGTGTTTGTGCAATACCATATGCTTACCTTATGCTTGGTGTCAATCCCAGGTGCCAGTATAGTCTGGATGTTAAGATCATGTGTCTATATGTACAGTTCAGTGGTGTCATGTCAGTATATGCTGTCAATAATGTTATGTTACGACTCATTGCACTAATATTGTCTCCCAGTTTATGATGGATGTTATGGCAGAGTATCACTAAAGGTTGTGTATGTGTTACTGTACCAGTATGAGCTGGGGATCAGTGCTATTGTGCAACTATATCTGTGGAGGAGCCACTGTATGTGCTGCTGGTTACTAACTACTAATTAAAGCTACTGCACCAAGGTCTTATACTTTTAGAGAATTTTTTTTATATCAGCTCTGCTGAGCCAATATTTGTGCAGAAATTGCAAATACTCTGCAACTATAGTGACAATTGAGATCACAGGCCAGCTAAATGAATTCTACTGGCAATGCTTTTTTTTGCTCATAGGTGTTGAGAATATTCTTTATGTGCACAGAATATTCTGTGTGCTTACTAATATGAATTATATATGTGTTACAACCCCAACATGTGCAATAGTGTGAATGATAATTACAGATGTTTTTGACATTGTGTAACATTCCCTTTATGTTAGCATAAATATGTGTTCATAGTAGTGTATGGGTACATGTTAATAGATGTGTATTCTATATGTGAATGTAACACAAATATGTGTAAGTTCACTTGTAGAAGCATTTATATCTTAATGCCCAAATGCGTTCAGGCAGTGTAGCCATTTGTACTGTATGTATAACTTTATTTATAAAGGACTGTATGGATATGCAGCACTGATCAATCTTCCACTAAATAATAGTACACACTGAGAGATAAGTAACATAATAAATATATTTAAGTATATAGCGTTTATATACCATGTTGTAATAAGACAATAGGACAGATGTCCCTGTTCCATAGAGGTTACAGTCTTTTTTTTTTTATTTCTCTGAAGTAAAAGCAATCTAGGTCCCATAGAAGTCAATGGAGACTGTGCAACTTCTACAGTATTGGACATTGTTTAGCTATTCAGAGTTTTAGAGGTTTCTGAATTATTTTTGTTGATTAAAGGGGTTGTTCACCTTTGAGTTAACTTTTAGTATAATGTAGAGAGTGATATTCTGAGACAATTTGCAATTGGTTTTCATTTTTTATTGTTAATGGTTTTATAGATATTTAGCTTTTTATTCAGCAGCTCTCAATTTTGCAGTGTCAGCAATTTGGTTTCTAGGGTACAAATTACCCTAGCAACCCTCCATTGATTTGAATAAAAGACTGGAATATGAATAGGGGATGGACTGAATAGAATGATAAGTAATAAAAAGTGGCAATAACAATACATTTGTAGCCTTACAGAGCATTTGTTTTTAGATGGTGTCAGTGACCCCCATTTGAAAGCTGCAAAGAAACAGAAGAAAATTGTGAATCATCAAAAAACTATGAAAAATAAATAATGAAGACCAATTGAAAAGTTTCTTAGAATTGGCCCTTCTACAATATATCAAAAGTTAACTTGAAGGTGAACCACCCCTTTAATGGGCCTCCTTGTGGGTGGAGACCATACAGGCACAAGTTGGAGGATAAATGTGCACAAGGTAAAGGCTATGTCCCTTAATTGTCAGGACTAGACTAATGCTCTAGTGTTTCAAAAGAATTTTAGTTTTTTATTGAAGTGAGTGAGAGGAGGCTCTGAGAGGAGACAACAACGCATGTACAGTGAAACAAGTGAAGGAATGTAGTGAGGAACAGATGGATGAAGGAATTTGAATGTTAGCAGAAGGCTTTTATATGCTATCCTTGTAACCATGCTAAAGATTTTACCTGGAGTTTAACAGATTCCCTTTTAGGAGAAAGCAGGGGGATCCTAGATTGATTGCAGGGAAGAGAGGTGAGAGTCAGGCAGAAATATTAGCAGGAGATTGCAACCAGGACAGGATAAGGGCATGGATTAGTGTATTTTGTTGCTATTTGTGAAAGAAAGGGCATATCTTGCCAATATTGCAGTGGAAGAAGAGGCGGGTTTTTGCAGTAGTATTCATTTGATTAGAGAGGGAGAGAGACTGGTCAAAGATCAGGCAGCATGCTGAATTAACAAGGTTACTGGTCATGGCATCAGTACTAATGGAGAAAGGAAGAAAAGGTTAGCTGGCCGTAATGCCAAACCATCTGGACTTATCAGGGGGCTGCTTCGAACAGTGCACATTAAATGACAAGGAAAAAAAAAAAAATCCCATTTTTACTTTCTTTAATGAAAAAGAAACCTATATCCAATATACTTTAATTAAAAAATGTGAACTGTTTTTATAAGAAACCTGACTGTATGCACTGAAATTCTCCCTTCATTTACTGCTGTGGATAGGAATTGTCAGTTGGTCCCTTAATGCAGGGCAGGGAAACAATCATACTTATGAACAGCCGGGGGAGCCCCACCGTACTTCTCAGCCATGCAGAACTCAAGCAGCTTGCAGTGATTTGTATTGGATTTTATTTTTGCCTTTAAATCCCCTTTACTGTTTCCAACTGCAGGTACAAAGCTCATGGAGCCAGATTTAAACCGATAAACTGGTTATTTTGCTGCAGTTGCTGACTTTGCAGAGCTTGAGAAAGTTTGTATTAAACAATACAAAAACTATAAAATCCACATGAGATTATATGACAACACAGGGCCCAGTGCAGTCTGTATATTCTGATTATTAATCAGTCTTGCTGTATAGGTTTCTGGCAGATATTATTTGACTTGTGCTGTTTTGATAATTTATGATGATCCCTAAGCAGCCCAGACCACACTGAGCATGTGCACAGTCTTGGTTTTGCAAAGATGTTTGACAAAGTTACAAGATGACAGCCCCCTGTGGCCAACTTTGAAAGCAGAAATCATTTGTTTGATTAGACTTTGTGGTGCAGTAAGTTCATGTTTATGTTATGACGGATATTGGTTTACTTCAATGTTGTCCAACTAGTGCCCTTCCAGTAACTACATTGATACATGCACATGCTTTACCTGTACATGTGTATTACATTGACTGTTCAAAGTCAGCTTTACCTCAGGGGACTTAACATCCAGCTGCCTCAAGCATCTTGTCATCTCTACACCATGGAATAAGCCAATCAAGACTTAATAATAGTATTTTCATAACTTTGACTTTTGGCGTGTTTTATCAGATCTTTGGTACTATACTTTATTGTTGATGAAGGTATCTTTATAAATGTATTTATTTACTTTATTAATACCTGGCTCCTGCTATCCTTTTATAACATGCTGAATTTAATGCAATGTAAACATTTATCTAAAAATAAAAATATTAAATTGTGAGAGGGATATTTTGTGAATGGATAAGGAACATGATTACTTCCATTTTAAAAAGATGGTAGACAATAATTTATATTTTTTTCTTTTGTAAGTAAATGTGGCTCTCTGATTTTCCATTCAACTACTGTAATAACAAGAAAAAAGTCACGTGCATCACTTTAAAGTCCAAAAGAGCTCTATCACATAGAAGAAATGCTGGGAAACATATCCCGCTACTTATTTATCTTTCTGTGCTAGTTCAGTAGATTTCCTTTTCAGTAATTGTATGTTGGTCTGCATAGCACTCAGTAGTCCTGTTCATTTTGTAAGTGCAGAGTGTGTTACAAAATATGATTGTGATTTATTATGAGGCATTCAGTCTCAAAGTAGCACATACACAGTGTCACTCACAGCTATGTACTTCTAAACATTTTATTGGACACCTGCTGAGCAAATACTATTCCTACACAGGCTCGTTTAACAGTCAGTTATGTGCATTGCCAATAAAGCTTGTAGTGCACAATGCACAATGATAAATGAGCCTTTTTAATTCTAAATTATATAGAAGCCAGCTGGGTCGCATGGCCTTCTTTTGTATCTATCAAAATTCAACCATTTTCTCTGTTGCCTCAAAACTCTGATGGATAGTTTGAATATAGGGCAGAGAGAACTCTCAGCTACTTGATAGAAAAACGGTGATGAAAGTACAAAGGACATATTATACTAGGGATTTCCAATCTGCAATTTTTCTTGGATTACCAGAGCCCCCTCTTCTATATATTAGTTTAAGTAGCACCAACATGCTTATTTGTTGTGTTGCTATGGGGGTAATTAATTTTTTTCCTTCAGTTAATACTTGAATTAATATTTATAATATAGCTCTCCAATTTTATTAAGGGTTGCTGAATAAAAAGCTAAATAACTATAAAACCACAAATAATAAAAAATGAAAACCAATTGCAAATTGTCTCAGAATATCACTCTCTACATTATACTAAAAGTTAATTCAAAGGTGAACAACCCCTTTAAGCTTTTGGGCAGATCAAAATAATTTTGGATCCAGTGCATCCTAGTTGTGCCTTATTTTGGGTCAAATTCAGTTCAGGGAAAAAAACATTTCTCACGTGAAAACTCATGGATGAGATTCAATTTGGGATGCAGTTCAGAAAAACTTATCTTTTCTTTTTGTATCATGTGAAACCTGTATTGAAGTCTATGGGGAAAAACTGGAACAGAATTAGGAGAATTTTTTTTTTCCTTCAAACTGGATCTCGTCGATGAGTTTTCACATGAAAAATAAACTGTGAGATAACTTTTTCTCTCTGAATTGAATCTGGCCCTTTGTACCCAAAACCCTTATTTCAACTACTTCGAGGCATCCAAGCAAAGTATGGTAGATAAGACACATACACCAGTGTGCTGCAAATTGAATACATGGTTTACAGTTACACACATGCAAATTTTTCCTTAAATGCTACAAGTTTTGCATGCACAATAACTGATACAGCGCAATAGCCTTTCTTACATTTATAAGATCTTTGCTAGAGAAGAAAGATTAAAATGCAGTGTTTTAGTTTTTTTTTTTTTTTTGAGAATGGGTAAAAGAAATTTCTACTGAAAGTGTTTCTTTTTTTTTCTTCTTTATTGAAAACTGAAAAATGCTCCTGGCTCTGCAAGTATGTCTTATTAGATTTTGGTGCACATACAGAAAAAGGTGGTAATGTTGAATCTAAGGCTCCATAACAGTGGGACCAATTTGTAATTCACACCTTACTGAGTTCCCTGTAAAACTGCTTTTTATTGCTTGAAGACCTGTTACTTCTATGAGAATGCAGTAAGATTAGAATTTAAATTAAACATGCATGACTGGTCTGTAGCTTATGACCTGAAGTCAAGTGGTGACCTAGAGTAAATGCATTGATTTTATTTTTTTTCTTTCACCAGAGCTGAGCAATGGGAGAATCACTTTAAAATAAGGTCACTGAAGACAACAAGAGAAAATAAGATTCAGGGGGTACAGATTAGCAGCAATTTTATTCTAAACATTTTGAGATGATCTGTCATCCATATGCACAGATTTTAATATGAGAATATGTCCCAAACAATTTCAAAATATTTTAGGGGGATACTTAAACTGATGAATGATTTCTAAATGCCTGGCTAAAATGCAGACAGTGTAGTGTTTCTGGCCATTTCGTCAGATAAGAAACTAGTTTATCATCCCTGATCAAGTTAAAGAGTGAATTAGTTTTTCTCATTCAACAACCTAATTTACTGAAATATATTTGACTGACATATTCCAGCAGCCCTCTGAATTTAAAACAGTGTCTTACATTCCAAGTCTGCAGTCTAATTTTTTTAGCAGATTTCTGTTCTAAATAAATGCTAAATCTGCATTGATCGGTTGCTCTGACTGAATTGTATACCATCAGTCTCCATATATCTTCTTAACCGAAAATCCAATATCAAGAATTTTGCAATTAGATGATAAACCAATTAACAAATGGTAATACAGATATAGGGTCTGTTATCCAGAATGCTTGGCACCTGAGTTTTTTTTTTTCATATAAGGGGGTCTTTCTGTAATTTGAATCTTTATATATTGCATATTATCTTTATCTATTATATATTAATATACATATATATATATATATATTATATAAATATACTATTTAATAATATCATATATTATATAAATATAAAATATATTGTTAAATATTATATATATATATTATTATATATTATCTTTTAAAACATTAAATTAAAAAACAATACATAAACCCATCAGGATTGTTTTCCCACCAATGTGGATTTATGAAGCTTAGTTACTATCAACTGTTAGATACTATTTTATTTTTACATAATTTTAAAGGATTAAAAATGATTAATTCTGTTTTTGGATAAGGGATCCTATAATTGTATAAGTTAAATACTTTGTTTAACTTTGTATGAGTGTTGTAATATTTAAGAATCATAGCTCATTGGGGAAAATACTTATCCCCTTAAATGTTGAGACTTTAAAGTCTCAGTTAGAGTAAGCAGCGCATTTTTGTTGACAGTCATGCATTTGCTTCACATTCTCACAATTTAATATACATATTAGAGTTAGTTCACCACTGCAGACAAATATTCTGTGTAGGGTTAAGTATTTGGCCAGTTTTATACAAGTAACATTTTTATTGTGTATGTGCTAGTGTACACCTGCCTTAGGGATGCCACATCTGCATTGTAGTAACTGATTTTAAACTATCTCTTGGGGGTTATTTACTAAAGTCCGATTGGGCTTTTTGAGGCAAAACAAATTTTTGAGGTTTTTTTTTTTTTTTCAAAAATCAGACCTGCGAGTTTGTATATAAGCCAAGTTTGTATAGTAAGTCAGTGGGAGAGGTCCGTATCCTATTTGGAAGTTGCTGTGGTCTGCGCTGGAACTATACAGAAAATGTGACTATTTTGGGCTTTTCGGGGAAAAGCCAGAAAATTTTGAAAAAATCATAGTATTAGGGGCAGATTTATCAAGGTTTGAATTGAAAATTCTAATTTTTAAATTCGAATTTTGACTTTATTTTGGTGTAATTAGACTAGGGAATAGTCCAAATTCAGTTTCAAATAAAAAAAAATTTGAATTTTGAAATTTATCATGTACTGTCCCTTTTTTTTTAATTTATTTGGTGAAAACATTTTAATGGAATTTGAATGGAATTTGATTTGAATCTGATTTGAATTTGATTCAAATTCGATTTGAATTTGTAGGTCAATCCTATTCACTCAATTTTAAAAACACATTTTGGTCATTTTTTGTCTTTGCAAATTTCGAGTTTATGGGAGTTTTTAGAAACTCCCATAAACTCAAAATTCGACCCTTGATAAATCTGTCCCTGATACGATTAAATTGTGCTATTTTAATAATAAATAAGATCAAATCATGGATTCTGGTTTGGTCTGACTTTTTTTTTAATTAAAATAGATGAAATTTGGATTTTGATAAATAACCCCTTTATTGAATATAGGTTTATAATTATTGATGCTAATTAGAGCTCATCTTTGATTGTGATTATATTTATTATTAACATGTATTTATATAGGTTTATAGCCACATAGCTTTCTATAATGTATGTTTTTTTTATGTGTAACACTATTATAAGTAATTGTTTCACTTTCTAGATGTTTAAAAAAAATCCATTTATTTAAAGTTCTAAAACACCATGGGGCAAATTCATTATAGCGCGAAGCATCCAACGCTAACGCTAATTAGCCAGCGTAATGTCAATTCGTAACTTTGGAAATTCACTAACACTGGCAAATTTTCACTAGTGAAGTAGATAGACTTGTGCAACTTTGCACCCTTACGCCAGGCGAAGTTGCGCACTGACGAAGGATCGTAAATTCACAAACTCACTAAGATTAACATTTTTCAGTGCTGCTTCAGTACTGCACCATTGATGATCAGCTTAGGCATAGTAGACTGTAGCACTGTGTCTCAACCCCAAATCCAGTATCACTACTGTAGCAGCCCTGATGGTCAGGTTTATGCCCACTTTGCTATGCACAATTGCTACAAATGAATATGGTTAAGTGCCCTGTTTTATATACTAAACGTATTGCACCAGCCTAAAGTTTCAGCTTGTCAATAGCAGCAATGATCCAGGACTTCAAACTTGTTATAGGGGGGTCACCATCTTGGAAAGTGTCTGTGACACTCACATGCTCAGATTTACTATTGGTCATATTCGAGGGTTAATTAACCCTCAATTCAACCATCCAATTTAACGAAAATCGATCGAATAGGAAAAATTCGATCAAACGATTTTAACCATTTGATAGATTTTTTTTATTTGATCTACAAAACTTTAAAAAAATGCTATGGGAGCTTCCCATAGGGAAGTATAGCAATTCAGTAGGTTTAATCTTGCGAACTAGGGATTCAAATTTTTTTTTAAAGGGCAAGTACTTCCACCATCGAATGGTCGAATGAACGAATAGATTTTTATTCGAATCATTCGATTCGATAGAATTTTTTTAATTCGACGGTCGAAGTGGCCTCAAAAATTATTCAAACATTAAAATCTTTTTGAAAATGTGCAGTGAATCAGCAGAAAAGAAGATGAGAAGCAACTGGGGCATCTTTGGAGACACAGATCTTTACTGCTACAGGACTGTGGTTGCCTTGGGCAACCAGAAGCCCAAAACATAATGTACAACATTTCTAACCTACTTCTTTAGTTTAACTTTCCTTGTCCATTAAGATTTCTAAACTTATTTCACGACTGCATGTTTACATAATTTTAATCAACAACTGTGAATAAGAATTCACTCAAAAATATAACAGTTTTGTGTCTTCAGGCTGCCTTTATCCACTGCTTTGCACCACAAATTGGACAACTATTTTGACAATATTTAGATGCATGGATCTTTTCAGTGGGCCCATTTTCTCTAATAAAAAGCTGATAGTGTATTTTCCAGTCCCATTTTATTGTAATACTTTTCATGTTTTCTAGTAAAAGTGAGCAAGGTTTTATTTTGTAAGCTTCCCCACATGTGTTCTAAGCATTCACTAAAAAAACAGGCATACTGTATATTGAAATTTTCTCTCAGGATAGATAGATAATTAGATAGATAGATAGTATAATAGCTATATATCTAGTAAAGTACTAAGGGCCACTCGTTGGCTTATACAAACCAAGGGCACACATACATACTGGCTGTACATCAGCCAATGAATGATCAGAACTTTATCTATTATGCTGCATAGAGCTGCATTATATCCTGTCAATGAGGGAGCACACAGGCCATCACAAAATAAAAGATTCAAAAAAGGTTCAAACTAAAAGATGTAAAAGGGCAATATTTACCTATATGTAAATGTCCATTTGATTAGGGTGTTTAATTGGTCACTTATTAAAGGGTACTTTCCACATAAAATCCAAATCCTTTACTATCATGGTAGTTGAGCAAAACATCCTTTACATACACTATATAAATTGTTTAAATCTAGTTTCCTTAGAATTTACAAGCACATCAAGCAGACGTGCCATTTTGTGGACCTTGTTTTGTATTACCCCCCCTCCATGGGCATCCCCATTTTATGTGCCAGAAAGGAGGAGGCCCATGCACAAGCTACACAGTTACATACAGTGAGGAGGGTGGGAGATGTGAGGGATTGTCCATCTTTATGCCTCAGGCATAAAGGCAGGGCAGGCAATATACGAATGACAGATTTGAAAATATATTTATAACAGACGGATGTTTTCATGAAAAAAAATTGGGTTTCATGGTTAATTTACGAAGGACTTTTATTATTCAGCTTTTTATGTCTGTGACAGGTCCCCTTTTAAATAGCAGTAATCTGTTGGCTAAGTATTTATTCTGAATATAGTTTTCCTTTAAGAAAAATTCTAAGTAGCCAATTCAGAACTATCTCAGGACTTCAGAACTGATATCCCTCACTTTTGTATGCCTACCCATCTCCACTGCAAACGGATGTTTTACGTAGAGGAGTTGATTATATAAGTAAAGTTTATATTATATCCAATTAACTACAATTAGCACCATAAAGTTACCACAACTTTTTTAAATGTGTATCTTTGAACTCACTTGTTTAGATATGATTTAAAGGGCTTGGCTCCTACAAATAATATACTTTTTTTAAATATGTGCACTCACTTTAAAAACCAACATGATTCTTACCAAATTTATGTTGTACGTTAATGAACAATAAATATTTGGTCTGTCAGTGCATCAAGAGATTAATCTGAAAGCCGTCGGTTTTTGGCTTAATTAAAATTCATTTGCTTAATTGTCAGTCTAATCCCATCAATTCCTGTTTACATCAAATTCAACAATGCTGTCTTTGGCTATTTGCACTTTAATTTACATTTCGATTATAGTTTATGAGTGCAATAAAGACTCTTTTGAATATTCATCAGTATCTGAATTTTACTTTATGGGAAAGGTACTTTTTTCCATCTTAATAGACGTCACACTCTATGAAAATTATTGTGTGTGAAATTTTGGTATGTCAAAATAAATGCTTTTCTTTGTCTTTTTTCAGCTCCTTCACAAGTTAGTGGCGTAATGAAGGAAAGAGTATTACAGCGCATTGTTGATTTGTCCTGGCAGGAGCCTGAACATCCCAACGGTGTCATTACAGAATATGAAATCAAATATTATGAGAAAGTAAGTGCTTGCACTATCTGGAATGCCTAGTAGACAATAGGTTCGATCTGTAAGACTGATACACTCCAAGAACTTTATCTGAAATCTACGCCTTAACCCCTTGATGCTTAATGATGTACATGTATTGTTTCGACCTGACCTGCATAGATCCTTGAACAATAAATGGAAGATAAGACATTATGATATCAGATAGAAACTCCCCAGATAAGAAATGTGGTTCAAGTGCACCAGCACCAGACCCCCTGCATGGGGAAGGGGAAAACCATCAGCAAGAAAAATTAGATAGATGGGCATCACAGACCGACTGGTTGGATGCCTGTTCATCTATTTTTGTGTTGCTGACAACATATATCCTTGACAGTAAAAGGGTTTGTGCTCTGGAGGCTCTAAGGGGCAGATTTACTATTGGTCAAATAAAAAAAATTAGACCGTCAAATTTTTGGGGGGCCATTTTCGATCGAAAATGTACCTATTTTGATTGAATAGGTCCGTTTTGATCGCATCTTTCTAATTGAACAATGCAAACGTTTTTTTTTTATTCTATTTTCCAATTTTCAGGAAAGCTTCCAGTAGGTCCCCCATAGGCTGCAAGGACAATTCTGCAGCACTAAGGTGGTGAATAGTCAAAAAAATTTTAAAGAGACAGTAGTTCGAAATTGAATTTTCTAAATTTTTCAATTTGAATCGAATTAAATTTGAATTTTAAAAATTCTAATTTAATTCGAAAATTCACATCGACCCTTAGTAAGTGTGCCCCTAAGTGTATTCTTAATTTTACCAAACCCAAACCGTGAAAATAATATACACTATGCTGATTTTGCTACAAATGGTTTCATTGTTTAATTGCCACCTGGTACCAGTTTTACCTGTTACCTATGTCACTTTCTCCTTAAAGTTGTGTATTAACATCACATCACCCAGTATACTATGAACATTACTATACATGTATGGGATCTATTATCCAGAAAGCTCATAATTCCAGGAAGGCCATCTCCTATAGATTCCATTTTAGTCAAATAATTTATTTTCTAAAAAATTTCTAAAAATCATTTCCATTTTCTCTGTAATAATAAAACAGTAGCTTGTACTTGATCCCAAAACTATAATTAAGCTTTACTGGATGCAAAACAATCCTATTGGGTTGAAGCTGGGTAACACTGTGTGGGATTTCAGTGAGTGCATTTCTCAAAAATGTCATGGTATTATATGAGAGGTTTAAAATTAGACATCTGCATGTATTTATCCTTCTATTGTACAGCATTTGGAATATTATTGATTGTAATAAAACAGGTAAAGTATCTGTAAAGTATCTATTATTTGGAAACCCATTATACTGAAAGCTCTGAATTACGGGAAGGTTATCTCCCATAGATTCCATTTTAATCAAGTAATTCAAAATTTTAAAACATACTGTACTCCTTTTTTTCTATAACAACAAAACCGTACCTTGTACTTGATCCCAACTAACATATAAATAATAGGCATTGATAGGAAAACAATCTTATTGGGTTCATTTAATGTTTTAAATTATTTTTAGAAGACTATGGAGACCCAAATGATGTAAAAATCCATTATCCAGAAGACCATTCTGGATAACAGTTCCCATACCTGTAATATAATCTGTGTATATTTATACCTACATTATATTAAGCGCTTCAAAAAATGTTGGCGCTATAGAAATACATGTTAATAATAATTATATTGTTAATGCAAATAATTTTTGTTCAAAATTAGTTATTTGTTTTCTTTCTAGAGGATTTTGGAGGAATTATAGGAAAGAAAATGTTAAAAGAGTAGCTAGTGTTGAATATATTCCTAGACCTGGCATATACTGTCTGTGGACCTCAAGCTGTTCTTTTACTATACAGATAAAATAAACTTAATTTACACACAGCTGTACCGTTTGATGTGAGTGGTAAGCATATTGCACCAAGCTGTTCTATTGATCCCTTCCCATAGCAGGTCAAGTTGGGTGGACTTGACATGTCTGTATATTATATTAGGCCAATATCTGAACTCAGCTAGATCTTTTACTTTCTTGTTTTTAGAGTGTAAAGAATAGCTTTAAATCTATCAATGTTTATTATATATCAGATTCCCTTCAAATGTCTGTTGATATGTTTACCACATTACTTAAGCAATGAATAACCTATGTATGCACTGAAATGATTGCCTTTAGGACCAGAGAGAACGCACCTATTCAACATTGAAAACAAAATTTACTTCAGTTTCAATTAACAATCTGCGACCAGGGACTGCATATATTTTCCAAATTCGTGCTTTTACCGCTGCTGGGTATGGAATGTATAGCCCAAGACTTGATGTGACAACCGTTGAAGAGGCTACAGGTATATGAGATTTTACCTGTTAATTATATTACACCTTTGCTTGTTTTTCGTGTTGCATACATGCCATATAAAAATTGGTGTATGACATTATGGGCTCACAGAGTAAGTTGCTGCTGTGCCTGCAAATCTGAAACAACTGGCGATCTGCAGCATATATGTATTATAAGGAATTAGAATCTGAGTGGTATGTTTTCTCTATAAGGAAGAGCAATATATAGGAGGGACAGGGGGATGAATACTTACGTTAGTTATTTAAGGATTATGAATTGAATGGCTTTTTATCGTGACAAAGGCTCTAGTGGAGAGCCGAAACGTTGATGTTATTATGGAATAAAGAATATATATAGAAATCCCAGGAGTGCACTACTATATTTTGTTTTGTATATATACAATGTATGTATATATATATATATATATATATATATATATATATAGATAGATAGATAGATAGATAGATAGATAGATAGATAGATACAGAATATTGTAAACAAGAAATGTATGTGTAAAAGAATTCTGTATACTCTTTTTTTCATACAGCAACTGCTGTGTCTACTGAACAAAATCCTGTGATCATCATAGCTGTGGTTGCAGTAGCAGGAACAATCATTCTAGTCTTTATGGTATTTGGCTTTATCATTGGAAGAAGGTAAATACTTTTGTTGACTGCACTGATTGTGAAATGCATTTAAGATTACATTCATTAAATAGTCAGCACTATCTTTTTAGCGTTAAAGGAAAAATCTTGAGAATTATGTATACAGTGGTGTAAGAATTCCCTATGGAATGTTTTATCTATTTGTTCTGCAGATCTCTAGTTTCATACTGAAGTGGGTGCTAACAGCAAAGGCAGTAGTTTAAGGAGTCGATTTTAATATTATTAGCAAAATAACACAGGGCAGACAGCAAAGTGCAAAAATATGTGCAAAGCGCCCAATTTATTTGCAGTTTTTATCAGTTTCTGTAGTTTGCTCTTGCATCCTTAAAAAGGAAGATGTGCCTTAAAGGAAAACTATACCCCGAAAATGAATTTTTGAGCAACAGATTATTTATATCAAATCAAGTGACATATTAAAGAATCTTACCAAACTGGTATATATATTTAAGTAAATCTTGCCTTTTTTACGTCTCTTGCCTTGAACCCCCATTGGGTGATGGTCTGTGTGCTGCCTCAGAGATCACCTGACCAGAAATATTTCAACTCTAACTGTAACAGGAAGAAGTGTTGAAGCAAAAGACACAACTCTGTCTGTTAATTGGCTCATGTGACCTAACTTTATAGTTTGTTTGGTATGTTTGTGTGCACCGTTGGATCCTAGGATCCTAGGAGGCTGTCCTTATTTTTTAAAATGGCAATTTTCTATTTATGATTACCCAATGGCACATACTACTAAAAAGTGTATTATTATGAAAATGGTTTATTTACATGAAGCAGGGTTTTACATATGAGTTGTTTTAGGCAATATCTGTTGAGAGAGACCTACATTGTTCGGGGGTAAAGTTTTCCTTTAATAATGCCTGCATTTTGTGGGCAGGGAATGGTTCTACCTTGAAGCTTGGGGTGCCAATGTGGCTGGCAGGTGTTATTTTAGTATTTTCACATTACATCCTGATTTATATATTTATATAATGCAGTGGACAATTGGTATTTCACATTTAGAGCAGGGTTTGTTGGTGCACGTCACATGCATCTGATTTACTAAAATATGTCATGTGAACCAATAAAAACCAACCAGCTAACTGTTCACGTTAACTGCACCGGTTAAATGATGTTCTTTTATTTGTAAATCAACCCCACAATGTGCTATTTATATGGGCGGTATACCCCCTCTGAGTTCAATAAATACTGCTTTTGCTTTTGCCTATTGTTTTAATCACATAAATCTATGTTTTTTTATTATTTCTTAGTTAGTCTGAGTTAAATAGTACTGAAGCAACTCAATGTTTGATTTTTGGCAGTTATATAATTATATTTACAGGTCATAGGTTATCCCCCTGCATAACACAACAAAGACTGAAGGAAGGGGTTGTGTACTGGTAATATAATTATCTCACAAGCACCAAACATGGAACAAGAAACCTTCCTTTACATCCCAGTTTTTAAATATTCTTTTACTTTATAATTGTCTTATGATAGCAAAGTCTTATTACTTGAGATGGAAAGGAGGTAGGTGTGCTGTGCAATAATCAATTCCTTCTTTTGAAATCCCAGACACTGTGGCTACAGCAAAGCTGACCAAGAAGGGGATGAAGAACTTTACTTTCATTGTAAGTGTTTGCTTTCTTTGTCGCAACAAAATTTGCTTTGTTAATATTTTCATTGCATCTTTCTCTCCCAGGGAGCTCAGTAATGCATTGTAAGAACACAGATGAACCCGATTACACTTATGACATTTATATGCTCCTTCACAAACAGTAATAGCAGTGACTGCTACTTTATATTAGCATTGCTTTTCACAGCTTCTTAAGGACCTCCCAGGAGATTTTGTAATTTATAGTTCAGTGGTCAGGTATCTGTGATCTTTGCCTCTGGGTTTCTCTTTCAGAATCCCTTGTCAATCATTATAATGACAACACTGTTGCCTGGTCAGAAACTGGAGCTATTCCACCTAGTATTAAATGTAATTATAAGGAAAAAAAATAAAATTTCTGCAAGTGAAGTCTAAGGAAACCTTAGTATAAATGCAAAAAGACATTATTTTCATTTTTAAATGGATAAAAATATCAACAAATAACTAGTTATTTGTACTGATCTGTCTTATTGTATCTTTTAAATGCAATTTTTTTACACTTTGCATACTGCGTTGTGCTGTCCTAGAACTTTTCTAGACTTTTCACACCATTTGTTTAAGCAGCAGTCTGTCCAAGAAGAGTGGGTGGGGGGAGGTACATCAGTATTCCCACTCCAGCCCCCCACTGTCCCTAACTTGAATGTCATTCTTATGTTGAAGTTATGGAGTAGCAGGAGGCACAGCTCACGACAGGGCCTTGTCTTTACCTCCTACCCTAAATCAGGCATTAAGGACACAACTCAGCTGTACCTTTGCACCGAGTACCACAATTCTTATTCAGTGCTCAGTCACAATAGCTTGTTAAGTGAGCACTAAGGGGCACGCTTTTACACCCCTTGGAGATCCAGTGCTTTCTCTCTCGGAACTGAAAAAAATAACCACTAATATCTGTGAACATCAGTCTGCTAAGATAAAATAAGAGCTATAAATTACACAATCGATTTATATTTATAGCAGAAATTAAAATGCACTCATAGAGCAGTTTATTAAACAAGTGTTTTAATTGAATTGCATGCCATTTCTACGTCTGGTGTTTACTTATGTGAACACATGTCCTGTCTCTGTATGAAGACTCCTTACCTTAGTAGATATGTTTAAAGGAGAAGGGAAGCTACCAAAGCAGTTTATTGTCAATAGATTAGCCACAATAGTGCAAGCTATAAGATTAAATGTATTCTGCACAATGCTTTACCATACCTGAGTAAACAGCTCTAGAAATTCTCTCTGTTAGTTTAGTATGGCAGCTGCCATATTAGCTTAGTGCAACATCACTTCCTGCCTGTGTCTCTCCCTGCTCACTAATAGCTCTGGGCTCAGATTACATCAGGGAGGGGTGGAGGGAAGGGAAGAAGGAGAGAGGAGACAACTGAGCATGCTCAAGCCCTAGCCCTGGAGGTTTATGCTGAAAACAGGTCTTATACAGAAGTCCTTGTGCACACAATAGAAGGAAAGAAATGCAATGTTTCTTTTGACAGAGGACTCAGAGCATCATTACTTTTACTGGTGTATTTATATAGACCTTTCTGATAAAGCTTACTATATTTTAGTCTTTCCTTCTCCTTTAACCAGTCAATTGGATTTACATTTTTCAAATATTCTTCCTTACAGTGATTGATATTCAAGAGCATATGCAATGATTTTATATTCTTGGATCATATTGAGCCAGGGCAAGATTTACTTTTAACATTCACAAAGGCACACCATTGTGACTATTTGATTACGTTTGGCTGAATTATCACTTTTTGGGCACAGCAGTCCACTTCAAATTCATAAACATTACAAAACCTAATATCAATGTTTTCATTTGAATAACTTGGCATGGTGTTTTAAAAATAAAAACACAAATTTACAAAATACTTATGATTTGAGTTTATGTCTTAAAGGTAAAGCATGGGTTATAAATACTGGCAATATTTGATGATCAACTGCACCTCATATTTTATACCTATGTATATATGTAATAAGTAAGATACATTTTCTGTGCCAGATATTCTTAGCAAAAGGATTACATTTAATTTTTGCTGAACGTGTCAGCCTGCATTAAAATGGAGGTTTGTTATTAATTTAATCGGACTGCATCAGCCGCATCTGAGCACAATGGTCACCAGCTCCTTATACAGTTTGTTTAGTTTTATTGTAATTGAAAAGCTAATTTCTTGATTATGAATAAATGTTTATTGATTTTAAATTGTGTTAAACTTAGGCAAGTAATTTTGGTATGCAAACCAAATCTTTGGACCTCTTTTGTTATCGAATCAAGCATTTGAAAAGAGAGATACATTTGTTTACTAAAGCAGTTGCAATTTCCATTTTATTTACTCCCACGATTTTTTGTAAACAATGCCTTCAGATCCTGGCCAACACTT
>CM044439.1:89883415-89921420 GCA_024363595.1 Xenopus borealis
CCATTCTGGCACATAAACCAGATTTAGGCATGATTCAAAGCTTCCCACAAAATGGCTGCTGTTTGCTTGCTGTGATTGTGAATTCCATGCTAACAAAAACAAGATTTTAATAAGTTAACAGTGTAAGCAAAATTCATTTCACATTGCTAAAATCATAAAATAAGTTTTTAAATTATTTCTTAAGGTGCCAGGTCCCCTTTAAAGATTTTTACCAAATCTTAACTGCCCTTGATTATGTCATTAGTAGGTGACCCTTAGCCTCTATCTTCATGTGCATCTGAAATCAATAGCAGCTATTTGTTGTGTGTTGGAACACACAATCTTTTTAGTCAACATTTTCTACAGTTATTTATAAGTGCATCTGTTCCTATCATATTGAGTTTATTGACTAAGTTTATTAAGTAATGTTATCAAAAGAACAGACTAAAAATAACACAAAGCACCTGACTGTTTAAGTGTACTTAAGTGTAAAATTAAGCATATGCTAAGATGTTGTGCTTCTTAAATACAAAGATATGCAAAGTAGCATTGGATCAATCTATTTTCTTTGGTTGGTTACTGAGATAAGTAAGGGTGTATTTTCATTTTTCCAGTGGTTTGGCTTGTAATTTGCCTAAATATGCCTGCGCTTACACCTTAAAACTACTTATACATATTTATAGTCTGATAGCATATTCTACAAAGTGCTCTGTGAAATGGCATTCCTATCTGTCTCTACAATAAGTGCTTTCCTTGATCACAGTCCTGCTTTCTGACATCATTACAGTTAAATTTCCAGGCACCAAAACCTACATTGACCCTGAAACATATGAAGATCCAAATAGAGCTGTCCATCAGTTTGCCAAGGAACTAGATGCATCTTGCATTAAAATTGAGCGTGTGATTGGTTCAGGTGAGTGAGTTTTTTTTTTAAATGTTCAGCATTTCCATTTGATCCATGATCACATCTCTTGTGTGATATGACATGAAAATAATTATAGATCATGGTTCATTTGTTATTGGGGTTTCGAAATGTGGCACAATCACAATCTGGAAACCATGGAGGGTATGTGTACATTTTATCTTTTTTGTATTTACCATTATAAAGACCTGTAAGAAAATCAGCATTTTCTTTTACAGCAATATACACATGCTGAATGAAAGGAAATAATTATGTATACAAGGGGCTGATTCCAAGTCTGTAAAATATAGCACTTTTTATACCTTCTATACATGACACCATGTGAATGAAAACCATAATCCCTTTTTTGTGATGTAGTGTATAATTTAACACAAGTTTAAACAAAAGCAGGGAATTACCTTGTCATTAAGAGAAAACTGTTTAAGAGATATTGAATAGCATGTCACTATCAATTGACGGGACGCAGTGCTTAAATCAGGATGGATAGGATCTCTAAATTATACAGTATGTATGTTGTTTTCTTAATCTGCAGGCAAGCAGGCATATGAGATTCTATGGCTGCACTGAAATGGTCTTTGTTTATTGTCTAAACCTGGGGGACTTGAACAAACTGCTGCATTGTGTTGGTATGTTTAAGTAGAACAGTTTAAGTGTAGATAACACCTAATGCCTTCTCTTAAATGCAAATATAATATTAAGGAGCCAGTCTGAATTGTTTCACATCTATGCATTAAAAGAAATGTATGAGCAGAGAAAAAAAAGAGTAAATAAAACATGCCTATATGGTTCCAAAGAATGACCTTTTAACTTTGACCTTAAGATTCCGGGTATAGTAAATGCTGCATTCTACTCATCTCGAACTACTTTGATACCTGCACCACAAATACACAGATCAAATTTACCTGTTTTAAAGCAAACTAAAATCAACTACTACAAGCAAAATATGCCACTCTGCAATGCAAGTTTTTGTAACAGATTTTTTGTTTTGCTGAAGAGAGATAGCCTTAACAATCTCCTTTTCAAATGGCTGGTGTCTGTGACCAGAGCAGCAGCCACATGGAAGTGAACAGAAAGGAGAAATTCCTTCTCTTTTGTATTTAAAAAATGAATACACAAAACATTAGAGAAAGATCATCTCTCACAGAGTCCATTTTAAGCAAATGACTAAGATTTACTAAATTCACATGAATGTTTTGAATATTCGTTTGAATTTTCAAAAAGATTTGAATTCGAATTTTGAATATGCAAATTAGGAAAATTTGACCATCGAATATTCAAGTTCGAATATTCAAATTTAATTTTATTCGAATATTCGAAAATTCGATGGTCGAATACTTCCCCTTTAAATTTTAATTCGACCACCTACTTCGCCAGATTAAACCTAACGAAATGGGGATCCTTCCCTAAGATCGAATATAGAAAATTCGATTGATCGAATAAAATCGTTCAAATATTCGATTCGAATTTGATTCGAATATTCAAATGATCGATTGAATTTTCCATATTTGATCATTCAATCATCCAAATTGCGGTAAAATCCTTCGAATTTGATAGTCGAATTCGTAGGATTTTAGCTCCCCACTATTTCCTGGTTGAATTTCAAATTTTCTTTCATTCGAAATTCGACCTTTAGTAAATCTGCCCCTAAATGTAGTAATAAAACAGTACCTTGTACTTGAACTCAGCTAAGTTGCATGATTCTACATTAGTGGCAAAACAATCCTATTGGGTTTATTTACCTATAAACAATTTTTAGCAGACTTAAAGAGGTTGTTCACCTTCAAAATAACTTATGTATCATATAATAATAACTTGTAACTGATGTTTGATGTAGAGAGTTATATTCTGAGACCATTTCTAATTGGTTTAAATTTTTTATTATTTGAGGTTTTTGAGTTATTTTTATTCATCAGATCTCCAGTTTGTAATTTCAACAATCTGGTTTCTAGGGTCCAAATTACCCTAGTAACCATGCATTGATTTGAGTAAGAGACTGGGATATGATTCAGAGAGGGTCTGGACAGAAAGATCAGTAATACAAAGTAGCAATAACAATATGTATGTAGCCTTACAGAGAATTTGATTAAATGGGGTCAGTAATCTGAAAGCTGGAAAGAGTCAAAATAAAAAAAAGGCAAGTAATTTAAAAATAAAAAATGAAGACGGATTGAAAAGTTGATTAAGGGGAAGATTTATCAAGGGCCAATTAAAAATTCACTTCCTAGACCCTATTTGGAATCATTTGATGGACTTTTAAAAAACACATTTTTAGGGGCAAATCATTAGATTCTAATGCGTTCGAATACAGACTATTGCCACTCAATTTGAAAATTAGATTTTTAAAATACATTTTTTTATTTGAATTTTGAAGTAATGGGAGTTTAAAAAAACTGTCCTAGGGGGCAGACTTATCAAAATGTGAGATTTGACTGTACCATAGAATAATTCACAAACTTTCTATAGATTCCTATTGGATATTTAGAAGTGTATTTATCAGTGGGTGAAAGTTAGCCTTCACCATTTGATAAATATGCTTCTAAAAAAACCCATAGGGATCTATAAAAAGTGCATGATTTTTTACTGTGGTAACTGTAATCTCACATTTTGATAAACCTGCCCCTAAATGAAAGATGCTTTTTGCATCTGTCAGTATACATTTTATAAAAAATAAAAAAAGTCACCTTGCCTTGCTTATCTTTGTGGGTATATCTTTGTATCTTTACTATATGGATAGAATTAAGAAAAATGTTCAGGTGATTGAAGTCTAAATTTTCCAATGGCATATAAAAATTATTTGAAGCTACTGTTACATTTATAATTATCTGAAAGGCACAGCTTACACTAATCTTCCTGAATTTTTTTTACACATTATTAAAACATTTCCTGACCTATTTATGCATCCAACAAACTATTAAGCTCTGCCTTCTATAACAAGGCTTTGTACTGTGGTCACTGTTAATAACAGTACTGTTCTCTTCTTGTTGCTGAATGTACCAGCTTCCTACAAATGAAATTCTTCTCAGGCAAGTATAGAAGCACAGATTTGAATAGAGGCCTAAGAATTCACTCCAGACCTAAAGAGCTGTTCACACAGACTTTGTTTTCAGATGAGTTTTAATACATGATGAATTGAGATTGCATTATCTTATGGGCTATGTAACCTTGAATATCTTCTAAGTGGTTTTTTTTTCTCTGCAACTCACAAAAGCAGCTTAGAGAATGCTGTTAAAGTGTTTCCGTATAGTGTTTTTATTATTTCAATAAAGTTAAAAGATAGACACTAAAGTTAAACCATATATTTGTGCTGGATAAAAATGTGCTATTGAGAGGTGTTACTAAAAGCGGTCAGAAAAATTCTCTAAATGGAACAGCTGGCATTGTAATTGTAAATTGGGCTAATGGATTACCACTTAGTTATGCGGCTGTCTCCTTTTTTTCTCTTAAAAAAGCAGCAGTTCTGCCATGATTCATGATGTGTTTTTGAGTAAAGGTTTGCTTAAGAATTGTTGCTAAGGAAAAATTGCTTGGATTCAGACTGGTATAGAAAGTGATGTACATGATCACTGTTATTACTGAGGAGCGCTAACTGCAGACAAAAGGCCATTTGTTGCTTTGCCATACTTTTGCAATTAAAACACCTTGATTTGCCTTTATTACAATGGAGATGCACATTGTTGCTCTGGGCGCAGGTTTTGTACCTGAAACTGCTTTGGCTAAGCTACCATACCAAAGTTAATTTCCAGTTATATTCCATGGTGGATGATACTGTATCTTTCAGTAGCTTGCATTGCTTTGGGAAAAGTATCTTTTGTCAGTGGCCCTAAAAAGTAATCCCCCTCACAATTACAGATATAGAGGGAAGCCTATATAAGTCTTGTGTAAAGATAACACCAGTGATTTTCATGTGATTCTTGGGTAGACACTGAAAGTATTGCTTTATGTGTTTTCTTTTTTATAATAAACATATAGAGCATTAGAATTAGCACAAAGTGCATAATCTTTTCAGGGTGACAAACAAGTGCTTTGGTTGTCCATACAGTATGTTCATTTAGGGTTTTACTATATGATTGATAGTTCTGCCATTAATGGAACTAAGTTTGATGAATATTTGTAAAAGTATGTAAATGTACTACTTTATTAAACTACTAGGTTATTTGAAGTGTGAGTGTTCTGGCTAGGGATGATTAGACCATTTTGGCCTGTTTCGCTGTAACAAGGCACTAAGTTTGCCCAGTAGCAGTAACCCATAACAACCAATAGGATGTTTGCTTTTAAATAGATGACCAGCAAATTCTATAACAAACAAGGGAAAGTTGTGCTCACCACAAATTTTTAAAAAACATTAAGTGGGGGTGCAATGAGGTTGTGATCACAAAATTCACATAGACAAATAGAAGAAGTCCTCTGCACTCAACCCATTATCAATATATTAAAAACATTTTTTGCAGTTGTGCAAATTTTCTGGGGAAGCAAAACAGTCAGATTCAGCCATTACTAGTTCTGGCACCTTTCTACAGATTTCTAAAATTATTCCTGCCCTCTTGAAGTTTCATTTTCTGCCAGACAACAAGCCAAGCAACAACATTTTAAGATGTGGGCTGCAAACAGCAAGGCTTTCTAGTGTGACTTTGTGTGTGCATGGTTTATAACTGCTGCCCCTTTCTACTTGTTGGCAATACCCACCTCCTTACTTACTATTAACTTACTATTAGGGATTTCACTAGTTCATAAATGTAACTGAACAATTCAAAAGGAATTTAAGAAGCATAATTCAAGAAACAGTGCTCACTCTGTTATAGTGACCAAACCATATTAGACTGTTCTTAGTTTTGAGTTTTCAGTCCTTTGAGTGTCGGAAGTTATTGTGAATGTAATATTTTGACAATGCCCAGAAACAACATGTGTTCTGATTCATTTTATCAATAGTTTTAGAAATTATCAAAAACATATATTCACCATTCTAGGAGAATTTGGTGAGGTGTGCAGTGGGCGACTGAAGCTTCCTGGAAAAAGAGATGTACCAGTTGCCATAAAAACACTTAAAGTTGGCTATACGGAAAAGCAAAGAAGAGACTTTCTCTGTGAAGCCAGCATAATGGGGCAGTTTGACCACCCAAATGTTGTACATTTAGAGGGAGTTGTTACTCGGGGTAAGTACTTATTTTCCACTATTCTTGAATAATCTTATTGCAGTTAAGTACACAAAGAATGTTGCTCAGTTTTGCTGTACTGAAAGTATTAATATAAATTGTGTCACAAAATCTAATATTTTATATTCAACTAATGAGGGTATTAAAATAAAAAAAAAATACTAAAGGTAAAAAAACAAAATTGCTATATGGTTTTATATGTTCCATCATCCTTACATCAATATGCCCTCCCATTGCTTTAAAATTGTAATGTCCAAAGTTTTGTGATATTTTGACATTGACTACTGTATTTATAAGAGAAAGACCTTACCATGCTTTACATAGATATTGAAAACTGCCCATTTCATTTCTTCTTCTGCAAGTTGTGATATTGAAACTTTCTTAAGAAGGATGTTTCTTATCTATACCTTTATATGCTGAGGTATGTTTTATGATCATTGTGTTTCTTTTAGGAAAACCTGTCATGATTGTAATAGAGTTTATGGAGAACGGATCACTTGATGCATTTTTAAGAGTGAGTACCTTTTACCAGCTGCAGATTACAGAGGTTTAGCATTTTATTTATATGTTTAGAATACATGTGCTTTTGCCATCCAGGATAAAGACCTACTGAAAAGGATTTCTGATCTTTTTTAATAGGAGCAAAAAAAAGGCAAAGTATGTCCAATTTATTTGAAGAGATTATGGGGCAAATTTATCAAGAGTCGAATAGCAAATTCGAATTTCAAATTTTTTTGGTCAAAACTCTCAATTTGTAATCATGAATTATCCAAACTCAATTTTAATTTGAATTATCTGTAGAAATAAATCAGATCAGCTGGACTTGCTGTGTTTTTTCTTTGAAGGCGTTTCACCTGTTATCCAAATGAAAAACCAACACATACAATGCTGTTTTGGCACTTCTCCCTGGAATCTTTAATAACACCTCAAAACTCCAATCATGCTAATTCAATCAACATCTAACTTCATGACATCCTCACGGATTATGATAAACAGATTCTGCAGATTTGGAGCAACATTCCAGAGGATATATAAGAAAGACCCTATGTACAAGTTATTCTGAATTGAGAAAACCAGTTGTATGACTGGTGAAACATCTTCAAGGAAAAAACACAGAAAAGTCCAGTTGATTCGACTAATTTCTACAGATATTACATGACCTGAATGAATGTAAATCGACACAAACATATTTATTTAATTCAGATTTCTAGATTTATCAAACCTTTACCCTGGGAATAATTTGAACTTGACTATTTGCCACATTTAACGTGCCAAATTCATGTAGAAGTCAATGGGAGAGGTCCAGTGACCAATTTGATGATGTTATTAGCCTTTCTGACATTTGAGCTTTTTTTGGAGGAAAAAAATGTAATTTGATTCAAGTTTTCTAATCTGTAATATTTGTTCGGGTTTTAGATATAAAATTTCTTAAATAATCTCTCAATCGAAGTTTGAGTACATTTGAATTTATTAGAGTTAAAAAAAATTCACATGAATTCGAAATTCGACCTTTGATAAATGGGCATCTATGTGTAATATATATTCACATGTAGATGTAATTTCATAACGCACTGCACTCATTGTTTATTCTAACATTATTCTTACTTAGAAGCTACTACTGTTATTAAATGTATAATCTGCGATATAAGTTACTTTGGTTAGAAATTCTCCTGTGTTACTGACTATATAGAGTATTCTCCATGAGACAAGCTGTAAGTAAATGCATGCGCAGAGAGAGACTTCTATGTTCTCAGTATGCTGTATCCTCCTTACTTGAAGCAAAATGAAAATAAACATTTTATTTTGAAAGCTGTGCGTACATTAAGCCAGCTTTCATGACCACACTACTAACCTCCTTTTATGCCATTTTGACTGTAAACACTACTATTAATTTGGGTATATTTTCTCCTTTAGTACCAAGATAATACACAATGGTAGATTATATGAAGAATATATAGTGAGAGAATCTCAGGCACAATGATTATTTTGGGCACCAGTATACTAAAAAAAAAGCATGTCCTTGACTAAACCACATCAATAATACAGTATACACTGATGTGGCTTATAGTATAATATAGAACACTATTATTAGATTATTATGTGTGGTGGTGTTGAAACATTGTTATTTGGCTATGTAATCATTGCATTAAATACATACATTTGCAAGTTAAGACACACAGTGAATGTTACATTTCCCAGTCACCTTGTCAGCATTGTACAAAAGAATGCTGAATAATTGTATAAAATCAATAGTAGTGAAATTAAAAAAAAATTGTTTCATCATCTGTGTTCCACTGGCATTTTCTATATTATAAATATTGCATAGGCACCTTTTTAAAATGCCAGGTCAACTAAGCTGTCATCTTCTGCTTTAGACTTGTTTGGAATGGTTTACTTCACCTCCAAAATCTAAACGCTCAGGATCTACTCAGACAATGCCATTTGTAAAAGTCCAAACACTAAATACTCCGGGAACAAATTCACAGGTAAAAATCTGAATCATATGTAGCAGTCATAATCATAAATTCATATCTGTTCATTCTTTCATTTAAAATGTATATCTTACTAGCAGAAATCCATATCCAATAAGAAATCCATGCTCATTGATTAAAAGAGCACTAATATTAATAAAAAGCATGTAGTTACATTAGCAGATATGTACATATTATACATCCCAAATGACCTTAATATTACTACTCTTTGCACCTCCTTTTTAATACTGATCTGGTAAAATCCCTCATTGCATCCCTCATTCCTTCATCTAAATTAATAAGATGTGCCAACTTCATGCTCCATAATCTGTGTGGTATGTGAGTAGCTGCTAGAACTTAGTGAGTGCATATGTAGTATGAATTCTTGTCTTTGCCCTTATCTAACACTCACACAAGGTTATAGATAAACCCTTAGAGTCGGTGATGCACTGGGATAGTTTGTGTGCTTTGCCCACTGCATTTTTTAGTAGCTCTGTCATTCAGGACACTCCATTTGCACTTTTAGAATCCCAATGAGTGCAAGCAGATTGTCTACCACATCTCTTAATTTTTTTCTTCTTCCTACCACCATAAATATTTTAGCTTCACTACACCAATGGTTCCCAATTTGCAATATTTCACTTTGTACACTTCCTCTATGCATAACACGACTCCCTCATTTGCTTATGCATAACTATCCCTACCTTTAATGCATGTTCTCAGTTTGCCCTTAGTTCCTTTATTAATATTTTACCATTATGGTTCTGTAAAACATACATAAACCTTTCCATAAACAGAAACTTGTATCTCATACATCATCATTTAGAAATCTATTGGATATCAATACCATAAAGTCCTAACATAAAGAAATATTTTTATTGCTTCAGAAAAATGATGGACAATTCACAGTAATTCAGCTAGTTGGAATGCTTAGAGGAATTGCAGCAGGGATGAGATATTTGGCAGATATGGGATATGTACACAGAGATCTTGCGGCACGGAACATTCTTGTGAACAGTAATCTGGTATGCAAGGTTTCAGACTTCGGCTTATCTAGAGTTATAGAGGATGACCCAGATGCAGTGTATACAACAACAGTAAGTTCATTTAAAATACAACTTATGCGTTTGTTTCATTTTGATTAGCAGAAAAGATGGAAATTTTGCCTTTGTTTTTGTTATAACAACTAAATATTTTAGATGGAGAGATGGACTTATCTTTATCAGCTTGCTTAAGTTTGAAAAGTATGAATGCTGTCTTTTCTTCACCTTCCAAACTATATAGTTTTTTGTTTGACTGCCTGCCTGCCCTGTGGAATGCATAAGGATACCCAAATGTATCCTTACAGGAGCAGTATAACCCCTAATAATGTAAGATCATGAATAGGCTTCAGCTCAACATGTTTTTCCTATTGTTTAATCACTAAAATCTAAATGTTTTGTTATTTCTCAAGTTAAAGAAGGCAGACAGAGAAATTAAAGATACTTTGGGCCAGATTCAATTCAGAAAAAGTTATCTCATGGTTTATCACGAGAAAACTCGTGGACCAGATTCAATTCAAGGAGAAACATCTTTTCTCCAAATTCAGTTCCTGTTTTATTTCCATAGACTTAAATAGACTGTTCATGTGATAAAAAGTGATGGGCGAATTCCGGCAATTCGTGAAACGCCAGTTAAATTTCGCCTGGCGAAAATTCGCCAGCATCTAGTTTTGGACGCAGGCCTCCATTTTTTCGACACTGGCAATGTGCGCCGGTGTCCATAGGGGGATGTAATTAAAATCACAAGCAACGTTTAAAATCTCATTTTTGCAAATGTTTACACTACGAATGTTCACATAAGCCATTTGTTCACATACTTTTTGAGGAAGGCATGTAGGTCTGAAATCAGTCAAAAAGGATGCAAACAAGGAACATCTTGGTCTTTAACATACACAGTCATATTTGCAAACATGTTTTGCACTAACAAAACATATTATATTCCCCACTAGATCTTTAACACAAAATGCAAAAAAAAGAGACTAGTCTGATTGCCACTTTGGAGTCCCCTCTGAGGCAAATTGGAGAGGTTTCAAATGGGTTGTTTTGCCTTCCTCTGAATTAACTAGCAGTTAGCCAGGTTATATATAGACTTAAAAGGTTGAACTTCATGGATATGTGTCTTTTTTTCAACCTAACCTACTATGTTACATATTCAGCACAAGTCCTGTTTAGTAAACTTATGTTGAAAAGGTGGTATCATGTCCTTATAAGCTCTGAAAATGAGCAAGCATTCCAGGTCAGTAAGCGTTTTTGATTTGAATAAGCTCTTTTCTTTGCAGCATTGGATCATGTCAGGGGTAGGTAAGAACTTTGTGTATTCTAAAATATCAGTATTTTTTAACCATACTTACCACTGGCTAAAGATGCGGACATTTGTAATGCAAGGAAAACAGCACATTTAAAAGATTATGAATCAATATTTTGGTGTTACTGACCCTCTACATTCTGTAAAATAAGGCTAGTAAGTTGGCAGTACAGTGCATCAGTAGATGGCACTTCTGCCTTGCGGCATTGTGGGAATGAGTTTTATTCCACCTTTGGTGCTATATGCAAGTGTATATGGTCTCCCCATTTGTGTGTGTTTCCTCTCACACTTTGAAAACATACAAGCAGCTTAACTGAGTCCTAATAAAAATGACCCTACCTTTTGTGAAAATTATGGAGACCCAAGTTGTAAGCTCTGAGGGGGTATGGACTGATGTATACTGTCTGGGAAGTGTTTTGTACTTGTGTTTGAGCTATATACAATTAAGTTTCTTGAACTTTTTTTATTTATAACAAATTGTTTACATTATCAATGGAAATGTACTTTTTTTGAATCCCAAAGGGTCAATTATTGTATTTATTTGATCTAATCAGGGGGGAAAGATTCCAGTAAGGTGGACAGCACCGGAGGCCATCCAATATCGAAAATTTACATCAGCGAGTGACGTGTGGAGTTATGGAATTGTAATGTGGGAAGTAATGTCCTATGGAGAAAGGCCTTATTGGGACATGTCAAACCAGGATGTAAGTAATTCCTTCTGTCTCTCTGTCAGCATCAAGATTATTAAGCCCATAAAATAATAAAACTAATGTAAAGGCAAATACACAAAATTGCACAGCCATGTAGGTATTAAAAACATATTTGGAATTTCAATTTGTTGAATAACAGTAATATAAAAACATGAAAATATGAAATCTTCTCAATACACAGAAATAATATTGTATATACATATATTTATGCGTATGTCAGTTTTTATCATTGTTTATTTATTCATGGATCATAAAGCTAAAAGAAGATATAAAAAGTCTAACTGATGAGCCATCTTTGCAGAGTGCAAAGTTGTTAACATTTGACAGGGCTCAATGTCAAAGATTTCATGGACTGTCAAAATATGTGCAAACAAATCCTTGGGGATGGGAAAGAGAAATATTTACATTCCCTAGATACTCAGTAAAGTTTTATTTCTTTGACACCTTCTTCAAGTACGAGCAACAAACATAAACATCTCTGACAAGAATACAAAGCAACTGTATAGCTGCAGCTGCTTAACATTTAAATAAGCAAGTGTTGCTGTGTTATCTTTTATTGTTTAGCTAGCAGAGTTAGTGGATTCTCCTTAGTATTATCCTAAAGCTGGACATAAGCTGTGAGATGATTCAATTGAATCAGTCAAGGAATGTCAGATCCACAGTCCTTTAAAAGTTTAATTTTAAGCTTGTCTTATCTTGAGTGGTTCTCCAATGACAGTCTTGTCTGTATGGTTGTTGTCTTTCAATTTGCTTGCATTGACAGCTATCTTTGATATTTCATCCATGCTTTATATCAACTAAAATGAAGTAATACTGCCTCCGCCTTTTCATTTCTCATAGCAATTAAATGATAGTAAAATGGAATACCTTTATACATATTACGACAGCCATTAAGGTAATGAGTGTTGATATGTTTCTGATATTCAAATAATTGAATATATCCGTCACTCACATTTATGGAGTCACAGCTGATTCAGTCTCACTGATTTTCAGGAAGCAATAGCAGCAAATGATTGACATGAAAGGAAACCCTCAGCCATTTAAAAGCTGCTAATTCAACAGAGATTTTAGAACAAGATATTTTAAATGCAAACCCCTTCTTAAATAATATGATCTGCTGTTCTGTGATGTCCTCAGATATTATTAGTACTTAAATATTTCATATCCATTTCATGACTCATTCAAATGTGCACAATACAAAACTTTTTTTAAAATGAAGATATCAGAAGTCTCCTTTGAGTTTTCTCAACCTGTTTTCTATTTCCTATGTATTCATAGAACACTTCTATGACTTCTATTACGTTATCTTATAGTTCTTTTGTACTTCATGGTTATATTCTTACTGAGTGGTAAACAGGTACAAATTATGTAATTAATGGAATGTTACTTAGTTCATATTTGGAAATCAGTCTGATGGTGTATCTATGCTCTTCGAGTCTCCAGTTGCTTATGAACTGTAATTCCAATTTTAATGAAGTTCAAAGAACTACATATTGTAATGGGAGTGCTAGAACTGTGAGTTTTGGGATATGATGTTATAAGCAATGCATTAAGAAAGGAAAAGTCAGTAAGGTGGCTCATCTGATGTCCAGTCACAAAGGTCAGTTAACTAGCTTTCAGGTACAAATCTCTTAATATTGTGTAGTTATGCATTACAAAAATACAAAAAGTAGTTCAGCAGCAGAAATACGACTTTATTATTAATATCAAATAAGAACACAGAACCTAAAAAATAAAATGTGCCTAGAGGCTAGGTGATGTCTTTGCAGTAACATTGCCTTCTTGATAAAATGTCACCAAGTGAATTAATACATTTTGGTATGGATAATTCTGTAAGAAATAAATATATTCATGTATCTGACCCATCATTTTCTATATTTTAGTCTAGTGTCTTGCATATAATTTTCTCATTAATCAGCATAACTGTACAGCATGCAGAGTAGCAAATGTTGTCATGCTTTATTTTTGGAGGGTTGGTACATGGAACATTTGTAAAAATCAACCCCTTTTAAAGACTTTTTTTTTGCTTTTTCAAATCTCCCACGCACACTTAGCAAGAACCACTGCCAAAAATATGAGGTGGTACACTACATGTTGTATGTATAGTCAAAGTGGAGAGCGAAACTTGCTTCCTTTTCTTCCTCTGTTCCTTGTACTATTCTCGGACATCTCTCTGATATCACCCTGCATGACATTACAGCTTCTCTCTCCTTTCTCCCCTCCTTCTATCCTTGTACACATTACTTTTTAAAATTACACTGTGATTTTCAGAAATAATTATGCATTGTGGATAAAATACATGGCTGATTGGAAGTAAAGTTTTATTGATACCCAAAAACATTTTATAGATATTAATCGCCACTTCTTCACTAAACTAGGCTAATTTTTTTATTTCATGATACATTTTATGTTTAAAATAAAGTCATTTGATGTCCTATAAATACCATCTATATATTTCTGTGTATAGAATGTAGATTATGGCTGTGCCTTTAACTGACTTCTAGGTAATTTTAAATATGACCCTATTTTGTAGGCATGAGCAAAATTTGCGCTTGTTTTTCTTGCACAGTAAAAGCTTAGACATCTTCTTACAGTGAGCTCAAAGCTATTTTATTGTGCTACTCTGATTTTAGTGTTAACTATGCCATAGAATATCTAGTAGAATAAGTCTAAAGCGACTGGACTTTCTAAGTATTCTTGAAATTATTTCACCACTTATCCAAGAGGCTTTTTCAGTTCAGTAGTAGGGGGAATGAATGAAACCATTGTAACTGGATGTTGGTAACCTTATTTGCCTTAAGGTTTTAAATGTGAGGGAATTCCCTACCACTCCAGTTGAACTGCAAAAGTTGTTTGGATAAGTGGTGAATTACTATTACGATAATACTCAGAAAGTCCAGCTGCTTTAGACTTATTTCTTCTAGATATGTGTATCATGACCTGAATGAATGAAAATCATCCTGGGCAATGCCACAAAGGAATGTAAATAAAGGATGGATATTTATGTAAACTCATACAATTGACTAGGAAAACGTCTGTTTTTTATTGTTTTAATAATGCAAATATTATTATTTATTATTATTAACATGTATTTCTATAGCGCCAACTTGTTGCGTAGCGCTGAAATAGGAACTGCCTTTTTATACATTTACTTCTCCTTCTGGAGTCAATAAAAAGAACAGTAATCACCTTAAAGTCATTAATTATTGCTTTCACTTTCTCTTGCCTGTGCCCTTGTAGAACAGACAAGGCAAACTTTATACGCTGGACTGCTTGTGGACTTACTAGCCTTATAAAAAAGCCATTGGCGAAATCCACTTCAGGGCACTTTGAAGTTTGTTCTCCCATTTATAATTAATTTACACAAATTATTACTTTTGGGTAATAGCTGGCATCTATTTGTTTTAGCCAGTTTGTAACATAATTAGATCTATTCCTCTTGAAATTTCTCTTTTATCTTTCTAATGTATATTCCTTTCCATGGCCTATTGATTTGTTTTTAAGGGTTAATTAGCCTCTCTACAACCAGTTATAGGGAAGGTAAGTATTTACTATGGATAAAGTCAATGTTTGGTTTCCTGTAAAGAGCACAAAGTCTCTATATAATGAAGTATACATAACTGCTGTATGAATTTGAGATACTGACATGTACGAATTTGTTTTATTGAAACCACAAAGAAGGGATGTCTGTCTTTCACTGTACCTGTACGGAAATGTATTCTAATGAAAAGAAAGTATTCTTCAATTTCTCTAAATTTGCATTGTTTAAAGCTCAAGGAAAATTAAACTAAAGAAGTAGCTAGATATGTTGCACATTCTGTTTTGGGCTTCTGTACCAGCCCCAGGCAACCAAAGCCCTTTTAGCACTAAAGGTCTGTGTCTCCAAAGATGCCCCAGTAGCTCCCCATCTTCTTTACTATATTGTGACCCACTCATAATATACAGTACACATAGAATATAAATGTCACAGTATAAGGCTGATTAGTAATTAAATGAATAATTACTACATGGCACCGCAGAAACCAGTGCAACTCGCATCAGAATTTAATAATCAGCCTTTTAGGATCAGCTTATAGTACAGACAAACTTTATTTTCTGCTCGATCATTTTCATCTACCCCTAAGCTTAGCTTCTCAACAGCTGCTCAGAGACCAATGAGCAAGTGAGTGTTGAAGATGGTGACCCCCTGTGATAAGTCTGAAGTCCTGGATCATAGCTGCTATTGACAAGCTGAAACTTTAGGCTTCTGCAATAAGTTCAGTATATACAGTTAAACATAGAATTTAGCCCTATTCTTTTTAGGGTTTAGTTCTTTTTAAGACTACAAACCCCTATTGTGAATTACAATAATGTGATGTTTTCAAATCAAGTTACTAGTAGAGCCTACTGTAAAGTTATTCAACTGTGTTCTTGAAAATTGTGTTTCTTAAAAAAGGTTATTAAAGCCATTGAAGAAGGCTATCGTTTGCCAGCACCAATGGATTGCCCTGCTGGTCTTCATCAACTAATGTTAGACTGCTGGCAAAAAGAGCGTGGAGAAAGACCTAAGTTTGAGCAAATTGTTGGTATTTTGGATAAAATGATACGGAACCCTAATAGCCTGAAGACTCCTATGGGGACTTGCAATAGGTAAAATGCTGCCAATATATTTTTTATACTGTAAAAGTTGTTGAATTGTTTGATATTTTCACTACGGGGCAGATTTACTATTGGTCGAATTTCGAATTGAAAAAAATTCAAAATTCATCGGATTTTACCGCAATTCGATTGGTCAAATGATCGAATAGAAAATATTCGATCGGTAAATCGTTCGAATCGATCGATTCCATATTTTTTATTCAATCAAAATTAATGAAACCCAATTCAGTAGCTTTGATCTGGCGAACTACATAGGTGGTCGAATAAAAATTTAAAGGGGAAGTACTTTGACAGTCGAATGGTGGAATATTGGAATGAAATTTTATTCGAATTGTTGGAATCATTCAATTCGATCGAATTTACAAAATTCACTGGTCGAAGTGGTCTTCAAGTGAACGTCGAATTCTTCATGTGAATTTAGTAAATTTGCCCCTACCAGTATGAGTTAGGTAATAACAATATTAACACATGGACTTATAGCAAAGTATTGTATCTATGTGAAAAGTGTTCACAGCCACCAACATTCACAGTTTAAGGACAGAAAAATATTTTGGGTGAGTGTTTGGCAGGAAGGTATAGACTGGTTTGATTAGCATTCATCTGAATTGTTAAATGGGGGTCCACGTTTAAAAAAATTAATACAAGGTAGAAACACAGTTTGAAATTGTTGGAGTTTTGGCACAAAACTCTAAGAACACTGTGTTTGTTGTTTGGCCTCCTTAAATGATGCCCATGAGCTCCACAGCTTTCATGTTTTAGAACTGTGTCCAGTGTTGCAACCAAGATAATTTATTTAATAAAATGTTGTCTTTTTATTACTGCTAGTGTCTTAATTTTGTAATTTTTGTACTACTGTACATTCAAGTAACTATTTGACAGATAAAGGCAGTGTAGTGAATCTAAAAATTAAATATCAGTAATTGCACTGAAGTGCACAAGACGTGACTATTGCAATCCCTAGAGCAATTTCGCCTAGAAAAGGAGTTGAAAAAATAAATGAAAAGACTAAAATTAACAACTGTGAGATAATAATAGAATCAGGTCAGCACTTGTCGTGCACTTAATGTAAAATCTATAATGAAAAATAGGAAACAAGCCATATAAGCACCAATGCAAATATACAAAGAACAGCTCTTTTTTTTACTTTTAACTACCTACAGTATACAAATGCATAAAAAATGCCACTGTATTATGTACACTCAGTCTATAAATTCCCATATTTAATAAAAGGCACAAATGTTCCACCTTGTATTATATCATAAAAGTTATGCAAAAAGTGATATAAAATACTATGAGGTAATGAAAGATGAGCTTGTCCAGGTCTGGTATTAAATGCTAATAGCTGGTTGGTAACTCTAGTTTACTGAATATGTATCATTGCATTTTTTAACATCTTACCCACTTAACTCCAGTGGCATTTCATTCAAAAGCAATTCCTTCTCAAAATACTAAATAATATTCTTCCATTCTTTAGTTGTTTGAGAAATAGTGGTCGATGGCATCACCAATTTACTACTAGAGCATTTTATGGGGCAGATTCACTAAGGGGCGAATTTTCGCACCACTTCGCCAGGCGAAAATGCCCTACGAATACACTAATTCACTAATATGCAAAGTTTCATCCTGGTCATTGAATGTTGGCGACTTTTTACTAGCGTTACTTCGGTTGTCCGAGCATCTCATAGCGAAGATGCACTAGCGTTCATTTGTGCCTAGCAAAAATTCACTAGTGATCTTGCACTTAGGTCAATTTGCATACGGCAGGAAATGTAAAGTTGTATGGAGGTCTTTATTATGTTGGTGCAAATGGTTTAAGTTAGCACTTTTAATTACATATGTCCAGGGAACCTTAATAAAGACAAGAGAGTTAATATAATGCCCTACACATGAGCCCACTGTTAAATTAATGTTTTATATGTTATGAAATGGCTGGAGAAAACCGGTTACCCAAAAAAAGTGTGTTAGGACTTTTGCAGGCAATCTTGCTTAAAAAAGGAAAGTCGCCACCATTTTTTCAACTTAATGCATTTTCAGCAGACAGCATACTGTATGCTGTAAGTGACAGAAGATTGAGGAAGATCTAGCACTCGAAGATTGAGGAAGATCTAGCACTTGGTCTGAGGAAAGAGGTTAGGTAAAATCTGCATTTTGGTGAATTTGCGGAGTAACGATTGTTCGCCAGAGCAAAAGGTCATTTGGCGAAATAGTGCAAACGAACACTAACAACTGTCTCTGTAACGGTCGGCACCCTAAACTCAGAACCAGTGACAAGCACCCTGGTCTCGGCTCGTGCTTCTGCTTCTGCCTATAACAGCCGCCTTTCACCTTGGGAGGAGCCCTTGGCTAATCGGATGCCGCCAGGTCTTAAAACGAGAGGTGCAAGACAAAAGGTTCTGAGCAGGCAAAGGGGCACAACTGTAAGCGAAAAGTCTTTGGGCAGAAGGTCGAAGTACAGAGGCGTGAGACAAAATCGTAATCAAAGACAGGCTGGGTCAAGGCAGGCGGATAGTAAACGTAGTCAGTCAGGCAAAGGGTCAAAACCAGGTAATCAATCATGTACGGATGAGGCAAAATCGGTAGTCAAATATCAGGCTCGGGTCAGGATACAGATAATCAGGATAGTCAGAAAAGCCAGGCAGGGTCAAACACAGGAAACAGGAATACTAGAAGCTGTACAGCACAGGGTTAGGCACCAAGAGCAAAATCCTATCACGGGCAACAAACAGTTAAAAAAAAACCTTTAAATATCCCTTTAATTTTTTAATTTGGTGCCATTGCGCGCTGCATCTTTAAAAGGCGGAAGTGCGCGCCGCACGCGTACTAGGCAGAACAGCAGCAGCAGAGCGGCGAGGCGAGCACCAGGGTAAGATTTCTTTACAGTCTCTTTCGCTAGCAAATTGGTGCCTGTTATTGAATTGGCGATGTCCCTGCAGGTGGCACCGCTGCCAAATTGTCGCTATCGTTAGCCACTTCGCCCTTTAGTGAATCTGCCCCTATGTGTTCAAGGTTTAATATGGGAATTTAAAAACTGGTGTGTTAATAATAAAGTATGTAATAATACTATTGAGATATTAAGAGACAATATACCATCATTGTAGAATAGTTAATTGTCGCTACAGAGCCTGTAAACCTTCTACTTAATAGCGGTTAAGCAGATAGTACCATATGCTTTAGTACTACATTGATTACTACTACACTACTAATACTGATTACTTGTTAATAGTTTTGAATGTATGAAATGGTTATTAATCCTATCCTGACAGAAATGACAAGTGACTTGAAATATTTTTGAATTACTCAGACCTACCAGCCCTCTTCTGGACCAGAATACCCTGGATTTTAATTCATTTTGCTCTGTGGGAGAATGGCTAGAAGCTATCAAGATGGAGAGATACAAGGAGAATTTCAGTTCAACAGGTTACAATTCCCTTGAGGCTGTCGCCAGGATGTCCATTGAGTAAGTTACAATATATGATATTTACATTTATAAATAATTGGTTCCACGCCAATGCTTGTCAGTAATATATCATGTTATTTAGAAACCACCTTCCAAGCCCATTGACCCCAACACATAAGGGATAGAGGTCTGTAAACTCCCTTTCATTGCCCTGCACTGGTAGGGTGGCATTGTCTTATTCTTTTTAAAAAAGGAAAGTTAAAGTCACTAGGGGTGCCAATTTGTTCTGCACCCCCTGCTAATTTTAATTGCTCAAGCTATACTGCTGACCGGCTCTCCACTTCATTATATATTACACCAGCTTGGGATAGTTTATGGCAGGGTGGACATCTGCCATCTTCCTCCTTGTTCACAGTAATTCTCCATTTTAAATGAGACTTGGTGTATGCCAGGAATTAGAGTTTTCCCATTAGTTTAACTGGTCAGAGTAGTCATTTTTGCTTGTGCTCATATAAACAAATATTCAGATTAATGCGGGTTCTTTAGAAAGCAAATCTAAAGAAGATTCATGTTACATTCCAAACTATGAGTATAGTGATTGTCACTTATTTGATTCTTGGGCACATTAACATTGTACTGAGATCTTAAATGGGCAGAATTTTTAATAGAAGTACAATGACGTTGCCTCAGAACTTGCAGAATGTTACCATTTCCTGGTGAGCTTGCATTCCTTAGTGTAAGTCATATTGAAAAAGGATTCATACAGCAATAATTCATGTTTCATTTGACCTTGGCAAAATAGTTTGTTTTTATTAACCTAAATACTAACAAATTAGAAGCGATATCAGCAGGGTCAACATGCACAGCAGGCCAGCTGGGAAGCAAATTGAGTCGATGTAATGATATTGCAAAATGAATGAATTCAACTATGCTGATCTTGCAAATGTGTATTGTGAAGAATATAGGGGTCAAATTAATTAGAACCGGAAACCAAAGTCACTTCTAGTATTTTTTTTAAATAGATTCATTTATTCATATGCATCTGAGCCAGAATTGTGTAGAATATAGGTGCATTATTGAGGACTCTGTCTGACTGAATTAGCTTGAAGACCAAAATAATATGTGAAACTGAGTTTTTGTAGCTAATATAAATAGAATGTAAAAGATTTAAAACAAGAACACAGATTTAAAACAAGAATACAGCAGATTTCAGAAGCCTGATATGAAAAATACCCATTCAGACACACTGCAAAAAAATAAAATAGGCTCAGAAATGTACCTATTGTCTACTCTAAATATATAATTTAATATAATCACTATAGTTCTCCGTAAGAGAACATGTACCCTCCTTTTTGGCATGAGCTCATTCAGATGAGCTTATGTAGAAATGAGACAGAATCTGAATTTCCAAATGTAAATATAAAACTTTCTTTTTACACAATCATACCTGATTCCACAGATTGAAGGACACCATGATATCTCCAACAAGATATTTCCCAAGATCCCTTATGCTAAGAGTGTAATGCAACCCTCTGCCTCAACTTGTTCCAGTGTAAAATGGTGGTTTCTGGGACTTGAAGTCCCTCTATGTACCATAATAGGTGGTGCACAGATTCTCTGGAAAGCTTTGGGACTTCAAGTTTCAGAATCCATCACTTTACAACGGAACAAGATAAGGGAGGGGTTGAATTACAGTTAAGGTAGATAAAGCTGCCGATATCGGTCGTTTAGTGTATGTGGGCTTCCGACGGGTCTTCCCCATTGATCTCTGGCCACGATATTGATCAGGAAGGCTTGCTTTTCTCCCGATCAGAGCCCTCATTATAATACGATCGGATTACCCCCAATATAGCACTGCCGTTAGTGGGGTATCGGGGAAAGATCTTTGCGTATATGGCCAGCTTTAGTTTCTCAGGGCAACAAACAGAAAGCCAACACACTGAAAGACTCTAATAGTTGCATTCCAATCTGTGAAATTAGGTAAATCTGGGTAAAAATAAAGTACATTCATATTTATATCTGAAAGTTGATAATATTTTAAATATTAAAATTGATAAAGTTCTGAACCTTATGAGGTCATGTTAAATGTAGGTGTTTATTTTACCTTAAAAACATAGTTGAATCTATTCTAATGTACTAAACTATAACATTTCCTATTAATTTTCTATTATATTTTTGTTTATAAATTATATCTTGTTAACTTAGAAGAAAATGAAGTAGCAGATAAAACTGACTGATTAAACATGTCAGCAGCTTGCTCCAGGAAGTCCCTGCTAAGGGCTGATTGCAAGGATATAAGATGGAGGCACTCAATAAAGAGTTATTGACAATTTTTTAAAAAAATCATTTCATTGTAAGGTCAGAGTTTACTTGCGATGAGATCTTTGATTTCTTCTAGTATGTGAACTGCTCGTTACAGTTTTCTAACTATCTATTCCTCAACACAACACTCATTACATATATTCAAGACTTTGCTAGAGTTGCACCCCTGCACCTCTGGAGCTCCCTTCCATTTCACACCAAGCTTTCTTCTAGTCTTTCTGCCATGAAAGATTCTCTACGTTTAAACATGTCTTTAGAAGCTTACCCTTGTCTAGCCCAGCATGCCTTCACAATGCACTATATGCCACTGCTACCTGCTATTATACTACCAATAATAATGACAGTCATTTTTATGTAGCTAGGTTGGTCTAAAAACAACTGCAACCTTTTAAAGGATCAATGCAATGCAAGGTGAAAAGAATAACTAACATTTGGACATTCACTTTTCTGTTTTGTTTTTATATTGCTCCTTTAATGATTAAGTAAAGCATATAATGTCTGCTGCAAATGGAACCTTATTTTGTTTGCCTTTATTTGGGTTGTGATACCAGTAATCTCTGATTGCTCCCATAAGCAGAACCCGTCTGCAAGGAGTAATTATGTTTTTTTTCTCTCCTTAGTGATGTCATCAGCTTAGGAATTACATTGGCTGGTCATCAGAAGAAAATAATGAACAGTATTCAGACTATGAGAGCACAAATGTTTCAGTTACATGGAACGGGCATTCAAGTGTGATGGACAGTCCTCCCTTAATCGGGAGGTAAGACTATGATGGGACAACAGCACTGGCCTTCATCTCACTACACAAGAACTGCTGCTAGACTTTACTCAATTTCCTGAGTCTTCTTTACTATGGCTTTCTACAGTACAAATCAACTAGATCCTCAAGCACCTGTAGACTTGAACTCCCAAGTGCCACCAGATATAACCTGAAAGTGAACTGGATCATCCTGGTGTGGCAATGAAGACAGCAGTAAAACATTATACTACCTGACAAAGTACAACTGAGCTCTCTAACCTCCTTTTTACCCAAAATGACTTTTTCATCTGTACTGTACATAAAGAATTTTAAAAAGAGTATATTTGTTGGAGAAAATCATGAGACTATTGGTAAATGCAGCAAAATTATTTTCTTTGATCTGTGGTTTATAATCTCTTTTTTTTTTCTTGTGTTAGTCTCTTAATGTTCCATTTTCAGCGTAATACGTTTCATTTCCCGAATACTGGTAAACTGTTAATAGCATGGCTGAAGAAATATATAAATGCTGTTAGCATTGATTCCTTTGACTGCACAACCCTTTAGACATTAGCAAATCACTTGCAAGTATATGAAACTTCTGCAAGGTTTATGACTTGTATTTTATTTTTCTTGTTGTTTTCTAAAGTGTGCTGAATTTAAAGCAATAACCGTATTTGTGTGACGTTTCTCACACCCTAAATGCAGAATGTGCGTCAACAACATTACTTTTCATGAATAAAACGTGAGAGTTAATACAATTCTCAGAATGAGCAGGGTCTTCTGAACTAGGTACAATATCACCAAATAATACTGAATGATATTACAGTATCCCTACAATATTTCAGTTCTACACACACATCAGAGTTATCTGGCATTTAGCAAACCTTTCACTGTCAGACATAATTGCAATTTAGTGGCAGATTTATCAAGGGTCGAATAGTAAATTAGACTTTTCGAGTTTCAAAATTCACACATTCGATTTTTAATACTCCTATTTGAATGTGATATTTTTCCTCGACCATGGAAACAGTCCGAATTTGAATATTTGCCACCTAAAACCTGCCAAGTTCATGAACAAGTCAATGCAGAGGTCTGTTGAGCCATTTGGAGATGTTAATAGCCTTCCTGACTTTCAAGTTTCTTTCTGCAGAAAAACTTGTACAAATCGAATGCAATTTCAGAACCATTCAATTGAGTATTAGACATTCACATTTTTTCTCAATTAATCTCCCAGTTGAATTGTGAGTATATTCGAATTAAAAAAATTCAAATGAATTTGAAATTCAACCTTTGATAAATGGGCTTCTAAGGTTATAGTTGACAAGCAATCAGAAAATAAAGAAATAGCCAAAGTATATTTTGTATGAGATGTTATAGATGGCAATCATATATGATTGCGTGTGTCAGCTTTTATATTAGCACTATGTATCAGGGTAAAAAGGGTAACCATTTTGTTTACCATCTGAGAGTAACTCATCTCATTGGACACACAGGAATATCTGCCTCTTGTATTTTTCGCCCTTAAATTGTGAGAAACTGAAGTTTTATTTTTTTTGTCGATCAGAAGCAATAATAAATCGTCTTTCTAGATATTCCCTTTGTGTATATCTGTAGAATAAGAGGTATTTGTAAAATAGGTTTTAGACCGTCAGTGACCCTTTATGTGGAATTGTTTACTTCCAAGCCGAATAGGGTTGTTTTAAAGAAAGATCCCAGGGATCTGTCAGAATCCGGTCTTCTTTGATAATGTGGGCAACCACATCTATTGTAAATGTTTCCTTGTAAAGGTTGTACATTTATTTATACTGTCTTGTTTTGTACACACATTTCTCTGTAGTGAGCTCTGAATACAATGCACTATATTTTTCTATTTCACTCGCAGAGGATCACAAAACAGGTATTTCAGTGCTTCATATGTATTTTACCACATAGGACCAAAGATGGCTGCATAAAACACAAATGGACTTTCTTTCTGCTTGTTTTCCTTTCTGTTCATTTCAATCCCTGTAAATAGTTGCTTTGACTTTTATTTTTAATTTATTTTAACTAGTAGAAAACAATCATTTATATAATGTTTCCTTTTGAAGAAAACGCAGAAAAATAATGCATTTACAAATACTCCCATGTCATAGACACTTCCATTTGTAATCTTTGTACTAGACTGTAAATATATTTTTGGAACTATAACAGAGGCTTCTGAAGGATTATTTACGCACTTGCTTGTTTCTTTTTTTCTAACTGAAATACATTTTTTTAAGAAATGTAATTTTCCAATCTGTTTCTCAACATTAGAATAACAGATCCAGGCATGGACACCTTTAAAACATTAAACACACATTTTCCTAATATATTCATGCACTCAGCATTAGTTTTATATAAAGCTAGTCCTTATAAGATGCACAATCATACCTACTATCCAAGGCAACACCAAACTGATTCAGTAACTTAGCAGTAGGTTCTAAAGGTCCTGGTCTACATTATCAGTCTTGTGTGCAGTACCAATATAATCCATTTTTTGACAAACATATGAATAGACAATCAAGATGGAAAATTAAGTTGTTGACTGGCCAAATGAGACCATCTACACAGTCCACGACTCCCTTGCATGATATGAGGAGCAAACTTCTTTATACGGTATGAAAAACATGAGCCTTTGTCCACTAAATCTGTGAAACATACCTTAATCCTGTAAAGATCATGTTAGTAATCCCAAATAGCAATATGTGGATTATTGGAGGTCTAACCCCAACCCAATTTAATGCATCATTGATTCTAGAGAAAGGGGAAAATATATTGTACAATATTGCTTTAAGAATACAACCTTACTGTCAACACTTTAAAGGAGATGTATAGAATATGTAAAATAACCCTAATTTTGTAGCTATTATTAAATAATACATAGTGCTGTTTGACTCAGGGCTAAAAATGCATATTATCTTCAGAAATGCTCCCTTTATTTGCACTACCTCTAGATCTGCTTTAGTCACTATCCATAATTCAAATGGTGGTTGTGTCATTACAGTCACCACCAGAAGCACATTAGCAGGAGGATAGCCAATCACAGCTCTGCAGTCACACAACAAAGACAGGCTTCAGTTCCCTATCAGGTTAACCTAGCTGCTGATTGGTTCCTATCCTACATTGCAGTGTGCTGAGTACCATCAGCTCCCCTGCACACTCTGGGAAAGGAGGTAATGGGAAATGGACAGATGGGTTGGGCTAGTTGGGTTTCGGGGAAATTTTTCATTCAGCCCCAAAGACACATTTTTAAGCACATTCATTCTATAGTTAGAGGAGTATAATGCACTGGCACATTCTTGTTTTTGCACACTATGTCTGCTTTAAATGTGATAATATGTACACTGGATACACTTGGGGGTGCCAAACGTTAGGCACCCCCAAGTGATTATATCGACGTACCTCAGGGCCAGTGCTCAGAGAAATCTGTACCGGCCCCGGGTTATAGAAGCGAGCACCACGCAGAGATCTTACTTCCGTCTTCTCGCAGTTGCACATGCGCATTAGAACGAAAAGATGAACTTTAAAATCGTCTTTTTCATTCAAATGCACGTGTCAGTCTGTGGAAATGCGCAGCAGTGAGAAGACGGAAGTAAGTGTGGTGCTCCCTTCTATAACCCGTGGCTGGTGCAAATTTCTCTTGATAGGAGCACCGGCCCTGGGTTTTTGAGGTACGTCGCTATAATCACTTGTGTGTGCCTAACGTTTGGCACCCCCAAGTGTATCCAGCCTTTCCTTCTCCTTTAATGACCAGTGCAATACATCAGTGTTTAGACCCCCCTTTATACTAGTTTTAATAATTGTTTTTTGTGTATGTACTGTAGTTCAACAAGCTGTACAGGATATAGGATTCACCAAGGTATTTGTACCTATACATGTTTCTTTCAACTTGCTCCTACAATAAATGCTCTGGTTTAAACTGTTACAGGGCCCATTGATGCAAATGAGCCCCTTAAAGATCAGCCTTGAGGAGGAGTTAATTTCAACATTCTGTTGGCTTGTTTCACCCACACTCACAACTGACTTTAACCTTTAATAACACAAGGACACTGTTATTGATGCCACTCCAGAATGACAGAAGTGTTGCTATTCAAACATCAGTTGACATACCAGAGTGGACACTCATTTATGCTTTCATTGTTATTGTTGATACAATACCACACAAATGATTAATGATTAAATTAAGGAATATTGACCTGGAACATTATAGTTGTTCTTGGAAATAGGCCTGACTAATGGAGTTCAAAGAGTGGTGGTAAAAGGATCAGTGTTGTTAGTGGATAATCTACTAATTTGCACTAAATTAGAGAACTGGGCAGCACATAGGCAGATAAGGTTCAGCATTGATAAATGCAAGGCTAAGCACTTTGGTAGAGGTAAAATAAACAGTCGTTTTGGGGCACTCCTTAATTTTGAAGGTTTTGGGGATTTTTGTGGATAATAAACTATATAATTCCAGGTAGTGTGGCTACTAGAGCACATTAAGTACTGTCTTGCATAAAAAAAATATTAACTTGAGGAATGATAACAGAAGGGCTAATTTATGTCTGCAAGTGCAATGAGCAAAGTGCAATTTCAAGTGCAGTCACCATGTTTTTTTTCACAATGCAGTGCTTATTTCCCATAATTCCAGCATTATTGTGGGTGCAATTGGGTGATTTCAAAATTGGCACCAGTGCTCTAAATATTCTCAGAGTCTGCATGGCATTATTTCCAATGTTTGCTGTTGCCATGTCCGGTGTTTGCTGTGCAAATGCAGTGTGCGCCCTATTCTTTTTGCACAACTGAACTGCAGTAACTGAAGCAAAGTGCTAAGGTACACAGGTTCCCCTGTGCTAATAGCTGCAGCAGTACCTCATAATGGAGGACAAAAACGACTGATCAGTGCCAAACGCTAAGGGGCAGATTTACTAGGGGGCGTATTGTCGAGGGCTTTTAGCTCGAATAATTGGTGAATAAATATTTGTCAAAATCGAATAAAATATTCGCCGGTTTTGAGCGCTATTAGAATATTCGCCAAAATTGAACGATTTAAACGCAAGATTCGTACAAATCGAATATTTGAATCGTTTGATCGTACGAATAATATTCGATAAGAAAACTTGAAAAAAAAGCCTATGGGGGCTTCCCATAGGCTTCTAAAGCAATAGTCGAGCGATCAAATAAATATTTATTCAATCTATTCAATGAGGCCGAATATTCCATATTCGATATTCAAAACTACTTAATTTGCATATTCAAATAGTCGCACAATCAAAAAGAGACTATTTGAGTGAATATTCGAATCCTTTACACGAATTTAATAAATCTGCCCCTAACTTTGAAGATGAATTGTTGTCACAAATTACACACAGCTCACTGTGGGGAAAAGTGCACTTTGAATTACCAAAAGCCCTAACATTTTTCCTCTTTACAGATCAGCGCTATATTAATAATAATACCTGATAAGCCTTCACTTTAAAGGGATGTTTCATGTTTACCGTACCTTTTAGTATGTTATAGAAGTATCAACTTTGCAGTTGGTCTTCATTACTTATTTATAGTTTTTGTGTTAGTTGACTTCATCTTTGCTAATTCGGGTCACTGATTCTGGCAACCAAAAAAACCATTGCTCTGTGAGGCTATAAGTTTATTGTTATTGTTACTTTTATCGCTTATGTTCAGTCACCCAGATATACTTATTCCAGTCTCTTACTGAAACCCCTGCCTTGTCTCTAAGAAAAATAAGACCCTAGCAACCAGATAGCAGATAGCTGAATTACCACACTGGAGAGCTGCTAAACAAAAAGCTACATAACTGAAAAACCATAAAAATGAAAAAAATTATTACCTATTGCAACTTGTGTCAGAGTATCACTTTCTATATCATGCTAAAAGTTACTATAAAGGCAAACTACTCCTTTAATTATGCAGTGCACTAAACTGATAAAAGGAATGATGGAACAATCAAACTATAGACTGTCAAGGTTGGGGTTGTTTTCTCAGGAAAAAAGATCGATTTAAGTCTATACAAGTATGTTTATATGCTGCACTCTGGGGTCATTTGGAGGGATGGGTCTTTTTTCAGCTCAAATTAACTCTGTAGCCATGTCATGTGAAATAGCATACTATTTTGTGGATATCTGCTATGACACTGTAATTCTATATAAAAACAGCTCACATTGCTGGTAAAAAACAAAACAAACGCCAATATTTCATGCACAAAATACTTTTTCAATAAACAACCCCTTGCATGGCACAATTACAAAGGTGTGTGACGTGCAAAAAGGATACAAATTGCAACATAAATGTCATATTTATAAACCTGTACTGTTCTTATACATGAATTAAGACATGCGTGTCAAGCACAACTATATTGCATTACAAAGAGCTCATTTATATTCAAATGGCATCACATTTGGTGTACGGCATAAATAACAGCCTATTTATTATAGGGAGAGCACAAATTCTGAACACAGTTTCACTAAATCATGCTTATGTAAAATAGGTGGTTTTTTTTGCAGCTCTTATTAGAGTAAGCGTCTGGTATAGTTTTATAGTTGGTTTATAGTGTGTTTTGTGTTTTCAGGTATTATCTAAAACTGCACTTTTTATATTCTTTTCTTTTTATGCTAAAACATGGTGGTGTTTACAGTGTTTGGAACATATGCTCAGTTTTTAGTATATTAAGGAGTCAGCTGCACTGCGTGAGCAGATGAATCAGCTGCAGTTTCAACCAATTTGAAGAAGTTTATAATTTTAATTATCTAATATTTCTCCATAACAAAAACACATTCTCTAAAAAAAAAAGAAAAATATTATCAGTGTTTGCCCAGATTCAAACACACAGCCATGCCTTTTCCATGTTTTTTCCATGCCAACTGTTTTTAGGTAAAGTGCTGCCCGTACACCTGTTTAATTTTCATCTGTAGAAGGATGGCTTAACTAAGCTTCCCAGTGCTCAGCAGCTTCCCTGTGCCCAGCAAGTGGGCATCACCAACCCTAAATCCAAATGTGGCAGAATTGCAGTGTATTTGGCCCTTACAGAGGTTGTTCGCCTTTACATCAACTTTCTGGGCCCCCTTTATTAATCCAATTTTTCTGGTTGAAATTTTTAGGGAGAAAACTTGAATTTTTCATGGAAAAATAACACTTGAATGTTTAGAGATTTTTTTTAGTCCAAAACTGCTAAAAATCTAAATCTGAAAATACTCAAACCTGTCAAGTTCGTGTAGAAGTCAATGCCCCTGAAGTTGTTTCTTGACATCATGAGCTCCGCTGGATAATCCGAAAAAGGCTGGGTTTTAGTCCGATAATCCGAAAAAGTTTTCACAATGAAAATTCGACAAACTCAAGGTTTCGGAGTATTAGTTGTACGATACATATTGATTCTCGATTTTGTCGAAACGTTTTGTTTTGATTTTTTAGATAAATATTATTGATAAATTAGTTCGGGGAAAGGAGTTTGGTCGACCCAGATTTGAGGTTTAAAAAATAATCCCCTAAAACAATAAGCAATTGTTTTTCATTTTTTAAACAGTTATTTTGTTTAGCAGTTCTCCGGTTTGGTATTTCAACGGTAATCTGATTGCTAGGGTCTTGTTTACTTTAGCAACCAGGCAGTGGTTTTAGTGTGAGACTTTAATATGAAAGGGGCCTGAATAGAAAGTTTAGTTGCAGCTTCAATTGTTTTTGGCTGTTGGGGTCAGTGACCCCCATTTGAAAGCTGAAAAGATATAGAAGTGGAAGGCAAATAATTTGAAAGCTATAAAAAATAAATAATGAAGACCCCTTTAGAATGTATAGTACAAAGTTCCACCTAAAGGAAATAATTTCCAGTATATAAATAAATAGGGGAAAAAAAACATTTTGAATGAAGGCAAAATAGACAAAGTAATGGAGAGAGAGGAAAAATGATATTCTGTTGTGTATTTCAAGTATTTTTTACCACTAAAGCATAATTTGAGCAAACTCTTCCAGCTACGTCTAATCACTGTGTGCAAATTAAAATAAGGCTCACTAGTAAACAGGAGACAAATCAAGTAGATTACATGCGTACAGACTCATGCTGACAATGAAAGTAAGAATCTCTCACTAAGGACAAATCATTAAAAGCTTATGTTGAGATGCAGGGAATCAATAAAACCTCTTTTGAAATAAACAAGAAAAACCACAATTCTTAAGAGCAACTGAAGATCATGTTCTGCCATGAGTCTTTGGGGCCCTGAACATGGCAAAATTAACTCAATATTTTTATCAATATGCACCAAAATGCAATCAAATGATTCAGTAAAGGTCACCACCTGCTTCTGTCTGACACCCAGTGAAATGAGTCTCTCCAGGACACACTTTCTCTAAACTGCATGACCGTTTGCAAAAGGTGCTTGTATAGATATTTCTAGATTCGGGTTTTGGAATCATACAGTAAATAAATAGTGAATCGGCTATTAGAAAACTAGGACTTGAAAACTGTCATTTTTATTGCTCACTGATTGCAATCACATTTGCTGTATGTAAAAACATATTGAAAATCACTGTGTTGAATTTGCAATAGACTCTCAGTTACATAACAATCCATTCATATGCATCAGCATGTCAACGTTTCTATGGAAATGTCTTTGGATGAAAAATTAGCTGTGCTGTGCAAAAACAACAGATAAATACAACGTCAACTTGCAATATACCTTACACACTAAAACATGTTACACAGGGACATTATATACAATAATGAAATTAATAGTGTGTTTCATGACACTCTAAAAACCGTGAAAAACTCTTAATACAAAACATTGTAAAAGCAGTTGAGGTCATATAGTAGTCAATGGGAGCTGTGCTGATCCTACTGGACATATTTTTAGTCATTCATTAAAAAATTTAACAATTTGACTCTAGTAAATTTCTTTTGAGGTTTTTAATGTTTTGATATTTTGCAACGTATCACGTGTACTGTAGCTTTTTATTCGTTTGTCAGACATTTGTGATTTTAGAGAAATAGGGGCATACAGTATTTACTTACATGTAAATTTACGTTGTGGAAGCCGCCACCAAACTTCATCAGACGTTATTTCATGTAGAATATGCCAAAATGTGAAATTTCATCTTGACAAATGAATGCAGACATACTTTCGCCAGCAATAACTTGTCAGCGCAAAAGATTCTTAGCAGATTTTCTCAAGCCTTAATTTCTTCCCTAGAGAAATGTCATTAACATACTTATGCTTAGGTCAATTTGAACATGGCGGAATGTAAAGTATATACATATGCATTTATTAGAGATGTTGGTGACATTGCTGGAAGTGGCCACTTATTATTATTAAAAATGTCCAAGGAAGCAAACTATAGACATGGATACTCTATTGTTCTAGACATGAGCCCACCATAAAACAAATGTGGCAGGAGCTTCAAATGGTTAAAACATTTTAAATACCATATATTTAACAGTTACAAATTGTACACATAATCCCACATTAATATATGAAAAATGCCAATGCAATGATGTGTCACTGACATAACAATGTTGAAGATGTAGCTTCATTTTATTAATTCACCAGGATGAAACTGGCGAAATAGACTTTGGTGAAAAAGGGTAATTTATTGGAAAGTTTAGACTTGAAAATTCACCAGGTGAAACGGCACAAAACTTATCTAACACAGAGCTTTTTCTTTTGGTAAAATTGAATTTATTTGTATTATTTAATAATGAAGGATTCTACACATCGTTTTGGCCACCTAATATCTCAATAGTAGTTTGAGCAACACCATTGTATTCTTAGAATATCATTGCTCAATAAAATTTGATTTTTCTACAGCCCATTAAATAGGGACAAAATTACTGTTGTTAATATTAGTGAAATATATGACATCCGGTTCCAAAAATATTGATTCATTAGAAATCGTAGTATTAAAGGAGAACTATACCCCAAAAATGAATATGGCTAAAAATGTCATATTTTATATATCACCAGCCTAAAATTTTAGCTTCTCAATGGCAGCGATGATCCAGGACTTCAAACTTGTCACAGGGGGTCACCATCTTGGAAAGTGTCTGCGACACTCACATGCTCAGTGGTCTCTGAGCAGCTGTTGAGAAGCTAAGCTTAGGGGTCATCACAAATAATGAAGCAGAAAATGAGGTTTGTCTGTAATATAAGCTGATGCTACAGGACTGATTATTGCATTCTGATATTTTGCACATTACACCACATTTGGAAATGAGCCATTATATCGCTAAAAATAATGAATATAGGTAGCTACTGATCACAATGTACTGCCATTTAGTAAGTATCTGTATTAAGCACTAATCAACCTTAAATTATAACATATGTGATATATTCTATGTGTACTATATATTGTGAGTGGGTCCCTAAGCTCAGTAAGTGACAGCAGCACAGAGAATGTGAATCAGTGAATCAGCAGAAAAAAAGATGGGGAGCTACTGGGGCATCTTTGGAGACACAGATTGTTACTGCTAAAGGAATGTGGTACAACAACATTTCTTCCTTCTTTAGTTAAGCTTTAATTCTCCTTTAAGGTTGCCACAACCATATGTGCAAATGTTGTGATTCTCTGGCCCAACCATCATGTTGTGCCAAATTGGGCTAGAGCCAATAATCAGATCTTTCAGTGGGACCTACAGAGACCCACTAGATGAAGACCACATCAATCTGCTGATGTGCTCCTCATTCAAAGATCTTTTTTCAGACTTGCCCAACTGATATTTGGCCTTTTTCAGCCAAATATTGATCAGGAAGTGACTTGTTGGGCACCATACACTGGCCAATAAGTTTCCATTCCAGTCTGGAGGGACCTTTATAGTGCAACAAAGCCCAACACTATGCAGGCCTTTAACGCCTGCTATGACATTACTGGGGTTATATATTAAAATACACTAAGTTTGCAAAGGGACAGTAACCCATAGCAACCAACCAACAGGTAGCATTCACTGGTCACCCTAAACTAATTTGAAGATATGACGGTCTGCGCTAGGTTTAGCCTGATAATCTGAAAAATTTTGGGCAAAAATTAAAGAAAAATCGAGCTTTTCAGGAAAAAAGTAAAAAAAATAATAATATTTGGATTTTCACTTATTTTTATCGAGTTTTTCTTAATCCGATTTATTTGAATTATTTTATTATTTTCCTGCCTCTCTTGAATGGAGCACTGGCTAACGCAGGTAGCATTCCATTAAAGGAGCATTCTGCAGGTCTGTGCACACATCGCACACATCTGAATACAGTGTGTAAAGTGCAAACCAATGGCTCATTGCAGTCTTTTTTGCACACTGCATTTGAGTTGCCTAACATCATGAAATACTGGGCAACTGTGTCTTGAAGTGTTTGAGTTATTATATTATATATATATACAGTATATATTGATGGCGCCACTGTGTTATGAAATGCTGGTCTTATAATGACATATATTGCTTAACCAATAAATTACAGTATGAAACGGCTTTGTGGGGATTCTATGCCAGAGCTATTCACAGAGCGATTCAATTGCCCTGTAATGTTGGTAGCCAGCAATCATGTTTAGGAGTCACTTTCAAAAAAGAATATACCATTTTATATAGAAAGTCAAAGGTGGGCTTAAATGTTGTCAGTGTTCAGTTGTCAATACTTATACATACAATGGCATGTTAGAAGCAATAGTCACGCAATATTTCTATAACAATATAGCGCTATCACTTTCCTTGAACTCTGCGGGTGAGAAATATCATTTAATGATAAAGAAACCTCCAATGAGGATTCTGTTTGTTTCGTGGAAATGGAATTGTATGTTTTCCATCACAGAATAACTAAACATCATTATATCCTCCCTTGTTTACAGTGTTTACAGTGTAGGATGACAATGCTGAATAATTTACATATGTATAATAACAGAAAGATGCCTGACAATGTGCTTCTAAGGGTTATTCTCTTGTATCTAGTGATGGGCGAATTTATTAGCCAGGGGCGAATTCGCGGCGAATTCCCGCGATTCGCCGCTGGCGAATAAATTCGCGAAACTGGAAAAAAAATTCGGAAATGACGCGACGCGTCGGAAATTTCTCTGGAAATTCGCTAATTTTTCGGCGAACCGAAACGCGGCCGTTTCGCCCATCACTACTTGTATCTGTGAATATTTTTGGCCTTGTACTTTAGAGAACTAGGGAGCAAAGCATTTTTATGGAGTGTTATGATCTCTGTGTCCTCTCTTGTATAGGCCAGTGAATATGGGACAGTAAGTCTAGATTGCCTGCAAAGTCTATTTGTGAGAGACCCATCTGATATTCCTGAATGCATTTCTGGTATGCTACATATCTCCATAATCATTGTTTTATATAGCGCTAACAAGATACGCAGTGCTTTACCTTAGTTATAACAAACAGGGAATAAATGGAAGATAACAAACAAGGGTTTACAGAGTACAATAGGATTATAGCACACTACAAATTAGGGGTTAGGGAACAATTGAGACATTAGGATTTTAGAAACAGTTTTGCGATTTATAATACAGCTATGATTCATTAATTAAGGTACATTGAATAAGCTTCTTTAAACAGGTGGGTCTTTAAGGATCATTTGAAAGTCTAGAAAGAAGGAGAAAGTCTGGCAACTCGAGTTCTAGAGAAAAGCAGAAGCCCAAAAGAAGACGAGAATGGGCAGAAGTGATTAGAGGAGAAGCGAGGCGAAGGTCAGAAGCAGAGTGAAGATTGTGTGTAGGAGTGTATTTGGAGATCAGAGATGAAATATAGGGAGGGGCTTCATTGTTAAGGGCCTTGAATGTAAGTGTTAGTAATTTGAATTTGATTGTAGAGGAGAAAGGACATGCATATGGGAGCAGCTGATGTTGAGTGGTGATATAGATGAATGAGTCTTGCAGCTGCATTTAGAACATATTGGAGTTGTGAAAGGTGACTTGGAAAACCTGCGAGTAATTTGCAGTAATCAAGGAGGGAGAAGATAAGAGCATGAATATGTGTTTTTGTTGATTCTGAACTGAGATATGGTCGTATTCAGGCAATGTTGCACAGTTGAATACGACTTTGCAAGTGTTTGGATGTGTGCTGAAAAAGACAGATGAACTCCTAGGCAGCGTGCCTGTGTGGTGGAATGAAGGTGGTTTTGTTTACTGTGAGTGATATCTGAAAGACAGGGGAAGATCTTGGAAGGAATATAATGAGTTCTGTTTTTGAAAGGTTCAGTTTCAGGTGGTGCTGTGACATCCAGGAGGAGACGGCAGACAGGCAGTCTGTAACGTGCAAAGGACAGAAGGAAAGAGGTCAGGAGTAGACAGTAGAGTCATCCGCATAAGGGTTATACTGAAGTCCAAACGATTGAATAAGTTTTCCTAGATAAGTAATATAGAGTTATCCCAATTAATAACAAAGTTAAAAAAAATTAATGACCACCCCATCAAACCAGTCTTCAAGTCAAAATTCAGGTCACTGTAACCCCCAATGCAAGCAACAGTTTTCCAAGCTTTCATGAGCTGTATTGTGGGTGACTGTAAGCTTTCAAGATAAGCCAGAGTCTGTCCCTACAAGTCAATCTTTCTCAATGTTGACAAATGGTATACATGGTTTCCTATACCACTGGAAATATTGCTTAGTGATGTTATACCAAGTGAGACTCTGATTACCTTATCCCTTCCCTCCTACCAGTTCATTTTTCGATTTTTAAGTGGTGTATGGTAAATTTATTGTTGGAGAATAAAAGTGAAATAAGCCAAAACTCAGGAAAATTAAACAGATGTTTAGATCAGTACAGCACCACAAGAATGAGAAGAAATGATAGCAGCTATGAATGGGTTGGCATCTGGTCATGACAACGCTAACAACAAGCTTTTCATGACAGATGCTTACAGCCCACATTATTCAGCCTCTTTTCAAATAGTGAAAGCGTTTTTGAAAAAAGAATGAATACTTTGTCTCATGCCACTCACATGGCACATGCCTGAAAAACAAACAATAGGAATTTTATGGGAAATTCAGATTTTGTGCTCAGTCGGTGGTCCTGGAGGTCTCCAAAACCTCTCATTTTCTGTTTTGAACTAATGCTATGTATATACTGTGAAAAAGGAGATTGTGATGTCATTGTACTGTATGTTTTGTACAGCAACATAGTAACATAGTAAGTTAGGCTGAAAAAAGGCACATCTATCAAGTTCAACCATTAAACTTTTTTTTAACTGCCTAACTGCTAGTTGATCCAGAGGAAGACAAAAAACACAGTCTGAAGCCTCTCCAATTTGCCTTAGAGGGTGAAAAAATTCCTTCCTGACTCCAAGATGGCAATCGGACTAGTCCCTGGATCAACTTGTACTATGAGCTTCCATAACTTCCATAAGATCTTCCATAACCCTGTATTCGCTCACTTGCTAAAAAGCCATCCAACCCCTTCTTAAAGCTATCTAATGTATCAGCCTGTACAACTGATTCAGGGAGAGAATTGTACATCTTCACAGCTCTCACTGTAAAAAAAACCCCTTCCAAATATTTAGGTGGAACCTCTGGTGAATAAAGCATTAGAGAGATTATTATATGACCCCCTTATGCATTTATACATAGTTATCATATCACCCCTTAAGCGCCCCCTTAAGTGACTTGGTTTTTCCCACTGTTTATCCCACCTCATGCTAATAGCGAGTGTCTCCAAGAATCACTGATCAGTAATAAGGTACTGATCTGTCTTATAGAACATAGATGGTATTATCTTGTCCTGCCAAGGTTACAAAGAAAATCCATATTAATTACTATTCATAGTAAATAACGCCTCTTCTTCTGAGTCCTGCATTTCTAAATTTCCTAGAGGGCTAATAAAATGCACAACTTTAATACACTTAAAGTGAGATTACACCCAACTGAAAAGTTTTCCCATTGCACTCCCAAGTTTGCTATATAAGTTGAATTAGGCAGAAGAATGCACGCGCACACCAGGCCTCTCCAACAATTTAGATACGGTGCATGGATTCTTAGGAGGACAGGGTAAAGATAGAACCAGCACACTTAACATGCTTAAGGGATTGCTTCCGTGTTTATTGTCTTGCCAACAATGACAACGTTTCGGGGGTGTACCCCTTCGTCAGGTGATATATAATTAGAAGGAATACTTAATTACAAAAGGAAATCAATTCACCAATAAGAATTTTAATTACAGATCCAAGGACAATCACCAATGACAATGCTGATTACCTGCACTATGTTAGGCGTCTTTCTTTTATTTTACATAGTCATTATTATGTCATTTTGCATTTACACTGGAATCAGACATGGGGATACAAGACAGACTTGTTCAGTGCTAGGAAAACTGTGCTTAAAGCTTCCAACTCCAGTTGCAGGAACAAAGGACACAGA
>CM044439.1:89925440-89951362 GCA_024363595.1 Xenopus borealis
TGAGAACTGGACTGGGGGCACAAGAGTAACAGGAATTTCTGGAAAGCAGCTTACTTTGTTTTTTCATATTCAGTACGTGTCGGTTTGCATCTGGCCCTACAGGAACAGGTAATAGGGGCATGTGTTACATCTGACATGCTTTTGCACTTGTCTTTTTCCAGTGGGAAACCAACTTAATTGAAATACAGGTCAAATTACCAGCCAAGTCAATCTGGAAATACATATTATAATGCAAGCAGAACACTTATGATGACTATTTATTGTTTATATTCCAATCGCATGCCTAATGCTATAGCACACGTAGCTGTTTTTAATTACATTTAACCCCCCTGTGAGTGGACAGCCTGCTAAATCCTATCCACACGTGTCATGGCCAAAGAGAGAAAAATATGTCCTTACTGATTTGCATCTATACAACTATAGTGCCAATAATCCTGAACTATAGTGCTAGCTGGTTGTGGTGTGCAATGCACATTCCTTGTACAGGTATGGGTCTTATTATCTAAATTAATTGGGACCTGGGTCTTTCCAGATAACAGGTCTTTCCGTAATTTGGATCTTAACACCTTAAGACTAATAGAAAATCATGTAAACACTAAATAAACCCAATAGGCTGTGTTTGCTTCCAATAAGGATTAAATATCTTTGGTGGGATGCAGTACAAGGTACTGTTTTAATGATACAGAGAAAAAGGAAATCATTTTTAAAAATTTGGATTATTTGATTGTAATGGAGTCTATGGAAGACGGCCTTTCCATAGTTTGGAACTTTCTGGATAATGGGTTTCCAGATAACGGATCCCATACCTTTAGCTGATTTCTGTAATACTGTCTATATGATCAGCCTCTGGCATGTTAGAACAATGTAGGTAAGGAAAGTCAGTAGGTCAGATCTGTAACTTCAGGATAAGGATTGGCTCTAAGGACTGGGTTGTTTTGGCTTAGAGGCAAAGTGGGGCTGGGCACATGCTGAGATTGGGTGAGGCACCCAGCAGGCTTTCTCTTCCTGTCCCACTATCTCTCTCTTTACTTCCTTGTGGGGGACAGGGTGGAGGCAGGTAGCCGCCCACCAGTGACTGCGGCTCTGGACGCACTCCCAGATGTTCCTCTGGATTGCCCCTGCTGCATTATTCATTGTTACAGTGTTAACGGACAAGGAAAGGCTAAAATAGAATAAGGATAGAAATGCTGTATTTTGTATACTAAACATAAACATGAACTTACTGCACCACAAGCCTAATCAAACAAATGATTTATGCTTTCAAAGTTGGGCACAGGGGGCTGTCACCTTGTAACTTTGTTATACATCTTTGCCTGACCCTGCACATGCTCAGTGTGATCTGGGCTGCTTAGGGATCGTCATAAATTATCAAAACAGTACAAGTTAAATAATATAGAAATAGAAAAATAGGGCTGGTTTAAGTAGCAGTTTGTAGTACAGGTATGGGACCTATTATCTAGACCTGGGGTATTCCAGATGTTCTTTGCTATCACATTAGGGAGCTATTCAGATAAAGGGTACGTCTTTGTCCTGTGGGGCAATAACTCTGATACTAAGAGTATATTATTTAGAATTTCTAGTAAAAATATTGAATGGAAATTAGTATAAGGGCTCTTACACACATGCGGCTGGAGCTGCGCTCCCCTGCGTTCTGGTTTTATGCATTCAGCCACAGGGGAGTGCAGCAGTAGATGCCTTCAATTTTTTACAATGGGGCTGTACTCACACAGGGGCATGTAGGCGCCAAATGCAGGTTGAACGCATAAAACCGGAACGCAGGGGAGCGCAGCTTCAGACACTAGTGTGTAAGAGCCTTACTAATATTAAAACTAATACTAATTTCCATTCAAAGTTTGTTTTTTCTTAGTTAAAGAAGATGCAAATGCATTCATTTAAGATGTTTGAAGTTATTTGTAAATGGAGCTTGAATTGCAAGAAGTTGTATGTTTATGACTTTCAGTTCTCTTGGTCTCATGTAACTGGAGTCATTTCTCTGGCAGGACTTTTAGGGCTGTACTCCACAGACATTTTTTGGCGTATCGGCGCACAGCGATGTAACGCAGATGCCAACGCAGTTGGCAAAATATAATTGGAATTTGCAGGTAAAAACTTTATGGTTAGACTGTCAGATGAAGATGCTGCTTTCTATGTTCATATCTGACAGTTGGATGTAATGTAGTTTTTACCTGTGGCTTTTTGTTGAGTTATATTTTCCACTTGCGTTTATGAAGATATCATGATTTGTTTGTTCTATAACTTATCTTGAATGTGGACTTAAACTGGCCATACATCGACAGATTTTAAGATGCTGATTCGTAAGCCCTTAAGGTCAAATTGGCAGCTTATCTGTCCATGTATAGGCCCTATCAGATGGCCGAGCCACTTTATATACAGTTTATATACAGTATATCTGAAGAAAACTTGGGCTGATATCTATTGGACATATGTAACCTAATCAAACAGTCTTGGACTTTATATTTTATACTTTTTTAGTTATTTGCCTCCTTCTTCTGACTCTTTTCAACTTTCAAATGAAGGTCACTAACCCCAAGAGCCTTAAGACTACAATTGTATTATTATTTTGTTATTTTGTATTATGCTTCTATGCAGGCCTTCACCTATTCAGATTCCAGTCACTCATTTAAACCTCTGCCTGGTTGATAGGGTAATGTGGACTCTAGCAACTGGATAGCCATTGAATTTCCTGGGAAGCTGCTACACCAAAAGCTAAATTCAAAAACCTGGAAATAACAAAAATGGGACTTATTGCTTATTGTCACTCTCAGCATCATACAAACTTTAACAACCCATACTGTATAAGGTGTATCACCACTTTTAGGCACAACATTAGGCACAACACACAGGTGACCCTGATGTAACATTTTTACCTAGGCCAGACTAAAACAAGGGGAGGGGTTCATAGTTTCTGGGTCTGCTGCTAACACCAGATGTGGTGAAAGGGCTGGAGAATTACTACAGGTGTGGGAATCCTTATATAGAAACCTATTTTACAGAATGCCCTAATTTATTGAAATGCTCGGGACCTGGGGCTTTCTGGATAACGGATCCTTCCATAATTTGGATCTTCATACCTTAAGTCTACTAGTAAATCATGCAAACACTAAAGGGCGGATTTACTAAATTCACATGAATTCACATGAAGGATTCGAATATTCAATCGAATTTTCAAAAAGATTCTAATTCTAATTTCGAATATGCAAATTGGACCAAATTCGACCACGAATATTCGAATTCAAATGATTTGAATATTCAAATTTAATTTTATTCAAATATTCGAAAATTCAGCTGCATGAATCCATAATGTTGGCAAAACAATCCTATACTTAAGGTATGGAGAACCAAGTTGCTAAAAGATCCCTTATCCAGAAAGCCTTATCCAAAGTTCTATTTACAGTATTTATAAATTCTTTTTCTCCACTATTTGCTGCTACATCCAGCAACTCTCCCAGCAATGATTAAATAAGTTTGTTTAGATTTGTTGTGGAATCTTGTATCTGTTATTGACGTCATTAATGTTTTACCTATCTGTATTTGGTGCAATAAGAAAAAAAATTAAAATATATATTTATGCAATAAATTATTTAATTTCAACAAATTATTTATGATCGGTACTTAGGATTCAACTCAAACTCGGTTGTTTCTCTATCACTTCTGATATTTGAATAACTAATGTGAAGGACAGTGTTTTGAAAAGACACTGTAATGTCAATATATACCTAATGTTTGCACAGTATATTGAGTTTTGACATATCGAGGCAGATAAGCACTTAAACTTCCCATTGTTTGTTAAAATTTATGACCATTACAAAATCAGCTGGATGAATATTAGGCAAAAGATGTAAGTAATAAAACATTAGGATATGTTACGGTGCAGATCTGAAATATTCGGTGTATGGGCAGAATATTCAGTCCTGGGTTTAAACTCACATCTCCTTGTGATTTTTTTTTCTTCTCTTCCCATTTCCCTAGAATGGCAGTTTAAAAGCAATGGACCGTGCTGTTCCAAAATTGGATACTGTTTCTGCATAAACCACATCAGTGCTTAATGTTGGGTAACAGGTTTCAAGGGTTCTTCTATGGATGAGAAAAACGAAGAACACAATTGAGTCACTAAATTCTTCGTTAGACAGAGAGAGACAAAAATATTTCAGATGTAGAAACATATTGCTGAGCGTGTAGGTATCATTAAGGAGGCAGACTATGTATCCACAGTCTGACATCTGAATATAAATTTCAACTTCATTGTTATTCATTTGTATTCAGACGTTATACTGGGGGGGGAAACGTTTGAAGGATTTATTTAAATAACTGAGCAGTAGACAGATGGTGTTATAATGTATGTACTGTTACCAAATTACTTCCAGTTTCATTTTCAAATTTGTGATTGCTTCCTTTCAAAGCAGGGCATAGCACAGGAGCTTTATACCATGCGTGGCTTCTTGTGAACTCATGGGGGGTTATTTGTCAAAGGTTGAATTTCGTATGTATGTGAAATTTTTTTTTTTAATTCTAATAAATTCAAATGTACTCATAACTCGAATGGGAGGTTATTTATGAAAAACCTTGTATGTCTAATATTCGATGGAATAGTCCTGACCTGAAACTTGTAATTCAATTTGAATCGAGTTTTCCTCTGAAATAAAAACTTGAATGTCAGGAAGGCAATTAACATACTCAAATGGTTCATGGACCTCTGCCATTAACTAGTAAAAGAACTTGAAAGGTTTTGCTGTTTCCATGGGGGAGGTGTGATAAGTCTCACATTCAAATTTACATTCGAGTTGGTGCTTTTAAATTCGAATTTGTGAGTTTTGACACAAAAAAAAATCTAGAATTTGAATTTGAACGTTAATATAGCTGCCCTGTGGAGGTCCTAAAATAATTTCTATGGTGTAAAGTTACAGGGAACTTTTATTATGGGTCCTGTACTAAATTAGCAGCATTGCATTTTCAACTTATAATATATATATCTCAAACCATCAAAAATAGTGCAAAAAAACTCTTAATTTATTTCAACGTTTCGGCTCACGGCTTAAGCCGTCCTCCTGATTTTTTATGCACCATGAAAGCCCTGTGTGTGCGATGTTTGATGGTTTGATATCTATTTACTTTGCAAATCAGGCACCCAAGCACCCAGGCATTGCGGTACTATGTTGTAGTGCACCAGTTTAAGCCAGTGCTGATATTTGCTTACCTGATACCCAGCCAATGTTCCAAAATACACTGGGCCGCAGTATTTCTGTAGAAGCCTTTCCTTCATCTTCTTCAAATTCTTAAACCTTCCAAAGTTGAGGCAAGACAAGAACATTCCTGGAGAAGAAGTGATGCAAAAAAAACAAAAAAACAGTAAAAACAGCATGCCATTTATTGCACAGCATTGTTTTTTAAAGGAGAAGTAAAGCTAATGAAACAATTTATTGCCAATAGATTAGCCACAATAGTGCTAGTTATAAGACTATATTTATTCTGCAGAATGCTTAACCATACCTAAATAGACAGCTTTAGAAGTTATCTCTGTTTGTTTAGGATAGCAGCTTCCATATTAGCTTAGTGTGACATCACTTCCTGCCTGAGTCTCTCCCTGCTCCCTCATAGCTCTGGGCTCAGATTACAGCAATGAGGGAAGGAGGGAGAGAGGAGCAAACTGAGCATGCTCAAACTCTAGCCCTGGATGTTCATGCTGAAAACAGGAAGTCTGATCCAACCCATGTGTACACAACAAAAGGAAAGAAATGCTCGGGACATTTCTGATAAAGCTTACTTAGTTTTAACCTTTCCTTCTCCTTTAATTGATTGACTTTTTACACCAGAATTTTACAGAGGGTGTGGTAACCACTAATATTAAATCTGTACAAGATAGAGATCTCAAAACTCAATTGTCACTGTCAGCACCCTAAATCCAGAACCTATGCTGATCACCCTATCCTTGGGCTCTTGCTTCTGCCTCTATCGGCCACCTTTCACCTTGGGAGGAGCCCTCGGCTAATTGGATCCCGCCAGGTCTTAATAAGAGAGTTGCAAAGCTAAAGGTTCTGGAAGAGCAACGGGGCACAAACATAAAACAAAGTCTTTTGGGCAGAAGGTAACAGTACAAGGCGTAGACAGAAAAGCGTAGTCAGATCAGGCCAGGTCGTGCAGGCAGAGTACAAACTGATTCAGGCAGGATCAAACCAGGAGATCAATCAGAGGGGATATAGGTACAGAATAGTCGGTTACCAGGCAGGGTCAGGATCACGGAAGTCAGAATCATCGGGCAGGGGTCACAACAGGAATCAGAATCAAATAATGGCACAAGGTAGAGTCCTGCGCGGGTCCATTTTTTGGGACCCGTACCCGACCCGTACCCGCAAACCACAACCTGGACCCGCAACCCACATTCTTACCCGCTTGGACCCGTGACCCGAACCGTATCCACAACCCGCGATCAGCAACCCGAACTCGCAACCCGCTGACCATCAAGAATCAGGAAGTGCTGTCATTGTAAACCGGATGTGACATCATCAGTAGTAGAAATGCTCAGAAAAAGGACCTGACCCTCAACCCGCCAACCTGCAGAACCACCGGCCCGCTTCTATATCCGCACCCAGAAATTCTACGAGCAACATGCAGGGTACCACGGTATTTTGCGGGTAGCCTGCGGGTCCCAGCGTGTACCCGACCCGCTGCAGGACTCTAGCACAAGGCACTAGGAAACTCTCAAGGAGGAATACCTATAACGGGCAATGAGTCATCACGCTAGCACGCATGCGCCTATAAATAAGGAAGATGCACGCTGCACCCTTAGTTACCGGCGCAGGAGAAGGGGAGCGGTGTGGTGGGTGCCCCACTAGACCACCAGGGTGAGATATAACATCAAGATCTCAAAACTCAAGATCCTAAAATATCAAGGTTATCTTTAGAAAACAAGGCAGGCAAGCAAATATAGAGATTAACCAGGAAGATAAAGACTGCTGTCTAGCAATGGTTGCATTTTTCAGTCTATATATTCATGTAATTAAACATCATAAAAAGTTTTGTTTCTTTTTTGGTTTTTGGATGTATTCAAATTTTTTATTTTATGTTTTAATTCTGTATTAAAATAGAACCTTCTTCTTGAGTTTCTGTTTCTTGTTTCTTATCATTAAACTGCAACCTCTCCCGAATGATTTATTATGTAGAAAATTACGTTGAATAGGGTATGAATGTCAAAGGTAATATTGATTTTAAGCTTGTACATTTTTATAATGTAATCTTTGAATATTTCTAATTATCCATATAGAGACATAGAATTAAATTGACTGTAGTGTTAAAGAAGAACAAGGCTATCCAATAGAATGCATTCAGTTGTCTTTATGATTAGTCCAATACTTTGTTGGAAAAAAAAGTAAAATCCAATAAAAAAGATTTCTATGTGTAATTTTCAAGATTTGCAGAGTAAGGGTTTAATTTTATCCAAGGTCAGCACATCACAAACACAATATTATAGCAAAAAATGAGACTAAGTGGAAAAGACTTCCAATTACTAACCCTATTGTGTAACAGTGATAGTAATGTTTGCAAAGGAAAAAAGTTGTTATCCTGATGCAATGCAAAATTTCACAAATGATGTTGGGCGGGAAGGAAGGTAAGAAGGAAGAAATGAAGGAAGGGAATGAGGTAGGGAGGAAAGAAAGGACTGTTTTTGTTAAATGGGTCACTCTGTTCATTTTCCTGTATATATTGCACAGCTGTTGATTGAGCTCTTTCTTGCTCTATTAAAGGAAAATTTAAGCTTAACGGAAGTTGTAGGACATAAATGTTGTTTATTATGTTTTGTCTTTCTGTAACAGCCCAAGGCAACCACAGTCCTCTAGCAGTAAAAATCTGTGTCTACAAACATACCCCTATAGCTCCACATCTTCTTTTGCTGCTGTGAGTTACTGAGCTCAGGGGCCAACACACAATATATTGAACATATAGAATATAAAAGTCACAAGAATGAGGCTGATTAGTTTATAATTACTGGTATATGACAGCTCAAAAACCAGCACTATCAAAATTGAATAATCAGCTCTGTAGCATCAGTTTATATGTCAAACATCATTTTCTTCTTGATGATTTGTGAGGACCCCTAAGCTTAGAGTCTACTGATGTGTGTCACTGACACTCCTAACAAAATCCAAGATGGAAAACTCCTGTGACAACTTTAAAAACCTGGATAATTACTACTATAGAGATGATAAACATTTAGGCTGGTCAAATAAGTTCAATATATAAAATATAGCATTTCTGGCAATATTCAATTTTAGGGTTTAATTCTCCTTTAAGTCTGTCACACGGAAAATAAGGCAGCTTGATTTGCAATAAAATCACAAACTATATTTTTGTCTCATCATTACAATTTTAATATCTTAACATCCTAGTTGTAAAAACAATACTAACTGTCAAATCAATTCAGTAGTGACAGTCAATCATGGCTAGAGGGTATGTGGCTCCTGAACAACTGTTCAGAAAGTTAAACCCTATAAAGGAGAGGCAGCAAAGATCTTGATTGTAATCTTTTCCATGGAAATGTTTTTTTTTTTATCAAAGTGTTTGTGCTGAGCTCCCTTATCTGTAGAAGCATTACATGGTTTCAGCTCAATACTTTTATTATTCTAATGGGTCTGGTGGTGGTGTTAATCTGTTCACAATAGACTTTGGAATGCTACACACAATGGCAAGCTACAGTACCTTGTCAAAGTGCTGGGGATAAAGAGGCGGACATTTTGTTAACGAGAATAAATTAACCTTAATAGTTCAAATGTTATTTTAAAATACTGGTCACACAGAACAATCTGCTAATAGAAAACACAGTGGGCACTTTTTAGGAACTGCTAAATAAGAAAATTTTAACTTGCCACAAATTCTATAAATAATTACAGTGTTAAAATTATTCGCCATGACTACAATCAGTCAAGCATTAAATGATTAACAAATGTGAACAATCTGAAAACAACTAAACTGAAAATAAGTGTTTGGAAGGTGAATAACCCCTTTAAAATGTGTTGGATTTGTAGAGTATTTCTCTTCTCACAGGGTAACTGCAGTAGGATATTCAGCTTAGAAAAAATAGATCAAGTGTAACAGAGAAGTGAATCCCCATTCCATCCCAGCAACATTAAATGTTGATGGATAGTGATGGGCGAATCTCCCGAGATTTGCTTCGCCGAAAAATTCACGGTTTTCCAGAGAAATTCGCGTATTGGTGAAAAATTTGCGAAACGAGTCGCGGGACACTTTTAACGCTCGTCGCGTCAAGTTTGGCGCGTTTTTCCGACGTGCGTCGTTTCATTTTTGGCGCGTCGCGTCGTTTTCGGCGCACGTTTCATCGTTTTCGTCGCTACTCGTTTTTCCGGCGAAATTTCACTGCCGATTCGCAAATTTATTCGCCAGCGACGAATCGCGGGAATTCGCAGCGAATTCGCCCCTGGCGAATAAATTCGCCCATCACTATTGATGGATCTAAATGATAACCCTGTCCAAATTTCTGTTATGTGAACTTCAGCTTGGAAATTTATGAAAACATAATAACTCCCAAGTAAGATTTTTGTACTGCAAATCTAATAATCTGTACTAAAAGTTGTACATTTTAAGATACTTCTTTTGTATACACCTTTATGAAGCCAGTCACATGGATGATTAATTCACAGCCTTTTAGACATGGGAAAAAAACAAACTGTGATAGATAGTGTTTCAAGATGCTGTGTACTTTACAAAAACACTATATTCCTTCCAACACGTCTGTTGCACATAAGGAGATTATTGAAATTATAATCAGTTTGTGTTCCCCCTATAATAAACAATCTGTGAATCCCCAATGAAGTGATTTTCCTCTGTCATCAATTAGATACATGATTATTTATATTTGTGCTGGATGATGTGTTTCTAAAGGCACACATTGTTACTATTAGAGTAAAGTTGTACAAAAGTAGTAGAAAAATATGTAGTTAATGCTTTGCAGATATTGTTTTGCACATTCTTGAACTGTGTTCCTAAATGTGCAAGTACTACATATTTTGGGATGTCACCTTTCTTGACATGACATTTCTATCCATGGATTTGTACTCTGCAACTGGATGTAGGATAATATAATATATTATAAAGAAACACAAAGTTCAAAATTGGGCATTTTAACCAAATCATTTCTATCACCTCTACACTTGCACATACAGGGTTACTTATTATTAACATGTATTTTTAGAACAGCATCATATTTCTCAGTGCTGAAAAATAAATAATAAAATGCTAAGGCAAGGTCCAATAAATCAGACAAAATCCTATGCACCCCTGTGCATATTGTAAAGGACTTGTGTTGGAGAGCTCCCTATATAATAAACAAGAGCCATAAATATGCTGTAAATTATATCCTTATAAACAGTGCTAAGTGATGTCATTTCTGTCACGTCTCACTCAAACTTGTGTATTATAATAAGTAATGTACCCCCTGTTGCAAAATATGAGGATATTAGAAGTAACCTCAGAGTTCCATGACCTGTATAGAAACAGGTATATGGTCATGGAACTCTTCGATAATGTATAATATCCATATATTTTACAAGAGGTGGTACTTTATTCACTATATAATAAACAAGCATAAAATAAGCACACATGTGACACTGAAAATTTATAACTTAATAAAATACATTTAATTAGATATTAAAATGAATCTATTTATGCATTCCCTTTCCCCTTACAGAACCTGTTCTAATGCCTCACAGGAGGTAATTGGCATGACCAGTACATATTCAATAGCAATCCATGTGTTATAATTTATTTACTGTTTAGTCTACTTACATAAGTATAATTCCACAGCATTTTGGGGGGTTGTAATTTAAAGGAAAACTATACCCCCTGAACAATGTAGGTCTCTATAAACAGATACTGCATAAAACAACTCATATGTAAACCATTTTCATAATAATACACTTTTTTAGTAGCATGTGCCATTGGGTAATCATAAATAGAAAATAGCCATTTTAAAAAAAGGACAGCCTCCTGGGATCCTAGGATCCACACAGTGCACACAAACATACCAAACAAACTATAAAGTTAGGTCACATGAGCCAATTAACAGACAGAGTTGTGTCTTTTGCTTCAACAATTCTTCCCTTTACAGTTAGAGTTGAAATATTTCTGGTCAGGTGATCTCTGAGGCAGCACACATACCATCATGAAATGGTGGTTCAAGGCAAGAGATGTAAAAGGCCAATATTTACTTAAATATATATACCAGGTAGGTAAGATTCTTTAATATGTCACTTGATTTGATATAAACTATCTGTTGCTCAAAAATTCATTTTCGGGGTATAGTTTTCCTTTAACAAAAGCCAAAGAGCTTTCACTATGTGCACTGTGTATACCATATAAATACTATATTTGTAAATTATCAGATGAATGCAATCTAGCTTGACATTCTGCAAGGCATTTACTACTATATATAAGATACAGTTCATCTTTGAAAACATAATGTTATAGTTAAAACGTTTTTAAAATATGCCCATTCAAAGGGCAAGATGGGGTTTACTAGGTAAATTTACTATATCATTTTATCATACTCTATTTTTTATGGTCAACATAAACTATGACCTACAAGCTTTTCAGCAGTTCATCTAGTGAAGCCAATTATAGCATCGCTTTGATGTATATTATGAAAGTGCAGAATTAACAAGAAGTAAAATTCTGGAAGCCACACATGAGTTATAAAAGGGGGCATAACCTGTAATTAGATCGCTCGAATCCTTCAGTGTCAATGATCATTGCAATTGTACGCGCAGGTCTATTGATCACAAACCTGCTCCTCTGTTAAACTAGCAGATGTACAGTTATTAATTTTGGATGCAATCCATATACATTTTCCTCTGAGATATGAAGAGCCAATTAGGAGAAGACAGCTTCCTGTGATCAAAAACAATGCAGCTTCTGTAGTGTCCAAGCTACTTTAAATACCATCACCAAACTGTTGCCAGGGACACTGCTACAAATGTTCTTATCATCTACAGTACCTGCATCCCCTAAACAATAGTTTTCTATTTACTGGCTGCTTCCACGACTGCTCATAAAATGGAAAATATATGTGATTTTTTTTTTATATCCTGGATTATACTGCAGTTTGTAAAATGTTACTGAATATACATTTGTTTTTATATCAAATAATAAAAGAAATGCCCTGTAGCTCATAATTCAAGTCCGTGTTTACTCTGTGCCCAGTTACAATGTTCATTATGTGATATGGATACTTGCCTGGGAGCAGATGGGTGCAGCAGAACAGTTTTAGGCAGTATTTATGTTCTCTGAATTTTCAATTTCAATATCTCGTATACAACTCGCTAATTAGCCAGATAAAAACTTACTAGGCGATCAACTGCCTCATTTCAAAAAGGTTTCGAAGGTATTTTACAATAAGTGCTGGTCTCAGGGCGCTAGCAAAGTACAGAAAAACAAATCATTATATGTACATTTCGCTCTCAGCAAAACAAAGTGCGGTTTGAAGGATTTGACAAATAATTGATTGAAGTGTTTCTAAATATGACACAGGTCTTTTCCTCTATGCTAGAGCATATTCATTGGTGTATAATTAAAGTTTGGTTATTGATAGAGCTGAATTTTCATGTGTTCAGTGGGTCTCAAACCTGTCATAAACTTCTACTTTTAACCTGTCTTTTTGCTACAGAACGTTGATATTAATGGCAAAGGTCGCTGGCTGAAAGTCAATCAAGGAAAACCTTTTAAGGCATAAACTGGTGGCAAAACACCTTTAATGGAAACTTAATAAAATATATATTTGTATAAATATCAGAGCAGCAGGAATAGCAAAAATAAAGATCCAGTGATTGAAAATGTTAGTTTACACTCAGGGGGCTATTTAAAAAAATCCCAATTTATCTAATTTTTTAAATACAAAAACCACAACCAAACTCCCATACCTGATTTACCTTATATTTTATATAAAAAGCCAGATAAAAACTTGATAAAATATAGTAAAAACCCAATATTTTTCCCCACATTGCTTGATTTTTTCAGGCTTTTTGCCGAAAATGCAGAATTGTTAAAATTTTTGCCCAAAAAGCCCGAAATGGTCAGATTTTTGGGCTAATTCCAGAATGCAGATTTGCAGACCACTGAAACTTTAAAATAGGATAGGAACTTCTGCTATTGACCTATACACAACCTGGAATCCTTGTGCAGAGCGATAGGTTCCTTGCAAGATGCTGCCACTTTGCAGAGTGGGAAACTGGGCAGCAATCTGGAAAATGAGGTTTAATCTTGATAAATGCAAGGTTATGCACTTTGGCAAAAATAATATAAATGCAAGTTATACACTAAATGGCAGTGTGTTGGGAGTTTCATTAAGTGAGAAGGATCTTGGGGTTTTTATAGATAACAAGTTGTCTAATTCTGGGCAGTGTCATTCTGTAGCTACTAAAGCAAATAAAGTTCTGTCTTGCATAAAAAAGGGCATAAACTCAAGGGATGAAAACATAATTATACCTCTTAATAGATCCCTAGTAAGGCCTCATCTGGAGTATGCAGTGCAGTTTTGGACTCCAGTCCTTAGGAGGGATATAAATGAGCTGGAGAGAGTGCAGAGACGTGCAACTAAACTGGTTAGGGGGATGAAGGACTTAAGTTATGAGGGGAGACTGTCCAGGTTGGGGTTGTTTTCTCTGGAAAAAAGGTGCTTGCCAGGGGACATGATTACACTTTACAAATATATTCGAGGACATTATAGACAAATATCAGGGGACCTTTTTACCCATAAAGAGGATCACCGCACCAGAGGCCACCCCTTCAGACTAGAAGAAAAGGACTTTCATTTGAAGCAGCGTAGGTGGTTCTTCACAGTGAGGACAGTGAGGTTGTGGAATGCACTGCCGGGTGATGTTGTGATGGCTCATTCTGTTGATGATTTTAAGAGGGGTTTGGATGATTTTTTGGACAGACATAATATCAAAGGCTATTTTGATACTAAACTCTACAGTTACTATATCTATGGGCATATATGGTTTGTGTTTGAAAGAGTGGAGATGTGTGTGTGTGTGTGTGTATGTATACTGGGTTTTTAATTTGGAGGGGTTGAACTTGATGGACTCGGTCTTTTTTCAACCCAATTTAACTATGTAACTATGTAACTATATAACTATATGTACAGTTTTTTCTACAACTAAGGACTTTTTTGTGCCTCTTCCCTTTATGGCTGGACTGGCTCATAATATGCTCAATAATCTATGAAATTGCTCAAACCAGGATCATTTTGTCAATATAATCTCAATTTCTATTTCTTTCAGCTCACCGCTGTTGCTGAAACAGGACTTCAGACTTCTTTCTCCAAGCTTGATCACTTTTACCTCCAAACCCCTTAGTTCAGTTCAGAACAATAGGAGCAGGAATGATTATATAGACAATCTCAAAATACATGTCATTAGTGTCTCCTCCCAATGTTTTTTGGAGTCTAGTGTTTCCCTGTTCTACATTTGCACTACCTTTTTTTCAAAACTATTGGATGTATTTTTCTCCATGAGACTTAACATGTGTATAATTTTAGTTGTTGGGTTGCTAATCATCCCACAATCACATCCTACAGTTTCTCCCTGAAATCCTTTGCCACAAATCATATTGTTAGCCTTATTATAAAAAGTTTACCATTCCCATACACTGTATACTGTATGCTCTACACCAAAAAACTTTATTAGAATATTGCTGGTAGCTAATACCCGTACTGACCTCATTAACAGAAAATGCTTCTCTATTTTAACTGCATCTGTTAGATAAATGAAAATAGTGCAGGTGTTAAAGTGGTGGGTCACCTTTAAGTTAACTTTTAATATGATATAGAATTACTAATTCTAAGCAACTTTTAATTGACCTTCATTATTTCTTTTTTTATAGTTTTTTAAATAGCTTGCAAATGGGGGTCACTGACCCCATCTAAAAGCACATGCTCTGTAAAGATACAAATGTATTGATATTGCTACTTTTTATTAATCATCTTTTTATTCAGCCCCCTCCTATTCATATTCCAGTCTCTTATTCAAATCAATGCATAGCTGCTAGGGTAACTTGGATCCTGGCAACCAGATTGCTGAAATGTCAAACTGGAGAGCTGTTGAATAAAAAGATAAATAGCTCCAAAACCACAAATAATAAAAAAATTAAATCAACTAATGAATGAAAACCATGTTTTTTAACTAAAGTATTAACTAGAATACCCAGGATACAAAAGTATCATTAATGTGCGTCTTAATCCCAGAATTTGTTAAAAGATATTGAAAGAAGAATGTGTGAGTAAGGATGGCGTAAATTAAATGGTATGCAGTTTGGTGTTTTGCTTTGTTAGTTATGATTCCTTGAAAACAGAGGGAGTCTTTAAACCATAAAAATGAATATACCATATTTTATGTACTGAACTTATTGCTCCAGGCTAAAGTTTCAGCTTCTCAATAACTGCAATGATCCAGGACTTCAAACTTGTCACAGAGGGTCACCATCTTGGACATTGTCTGTGGGCTCAGTGGGCTCTGAGCAGCTGTTTAGAAGCTAAGCTTTGGGGTAGTTGCAAATTATCAAGCAGAAAATTAGGTCGGCCTGTAATATAAACTGATGCTACCAGGTTAATTATTAAATTCTGATGTAAGTTGTACTGGTGTCTGTGCTGCCATGTAGAAATTATCTGTATTAATTACTAATCAGTCTGATATTGTGATATTAATATTCTATATGTGTACTATATAGTTTGAGTTGGTCCCTAACCTCAGTAAGTGACAGCAGCACAGAGCATGTGCAGTGAATCAGCAGAAAAAAAGATGGAGAGCTACTGGGGCATCTTTGAAGAAACAGATCTTCCCTACTAAAGGGCAGTGGTTGCCTTGGGTCGGTACAGAAGCACAAAACATAATGTACAACATTTCTAGCCTACATCTTTATTTAAGATTTCTTCTTTAACAAAAGGCTCAAACCCAAGAGAAGTGCTGAGAACAAAGTCCAGGGGCCTCTTGTTATTATGAAAGTTGCCTGTGGTCTCAGGTCTGACATTTTAAGGCCTATTTATTAACAGTCTCATTTTAGTGTTTTTAGAGGTTTTTGAAACCACGACTAAACACATGAAAACCTCTAAAACCACAAATCAAAGAAAGATCTTCAACTTGCAAACAGACCTCTGACATTGACTTCTACATGATTCTGACAGGTTTTAGCTGGAGTATTTTCAGATCAGGAATTGTCTCCTGTCAAATTGTCAAATAATAAATCCTGGAAAAGTTGCGCTTTTTTTGTTTGTGACTTTTTAAGATTTTTGGTGTCAAAAAGCCTGACCTGAAAAAGTTGTAGTCGACCCCTTTATTATAAGGGTACAATAACTGATTATAAAGAACTATGTTTGGTTAAGAGTTACTGGGGTTCAGTTATCAACACTGGGCAAATATGTACTAGTGTCAGTAAACCCATACTTACTAATGTAATTTTATTCTTTCATTGTAATACCTTCAGCTAGATAAAAAAAGCTAATCATTTAGTCGTTAATAAGGTGTACTAGCAAGGTGCACATTTACCCTGGGTTAATACATGGGCCCAGCTAAAATAAATTATTCTCTCAAAAAACATTATTTATCAGCATATTATTGTTCAGTGGCCCCATGGCCAAATAGGCATGAGCAATTGTAGAATTTTATATACCTGTAATGCTAATTTGGTTTAAGCAGACCACAAATACCTAATGTCCAGCTAGTGATAGGAGCATGTGTTACATTGGGCTCACACTGCAGGCTAGGGCCTTATGATGCAAACAAAGAACTGTTTATTAGTCATAGACAATGTCCCCAGGTTTACTCATGTACACAGATGAGGTTTGGCACATGACACACATTCAAATCAGGTAATAGGTATCACAGCTGTGGAAAAGACTCCATTAGGCATTTGCAGTAACTCAGCACAACAATTGCCTCCAGGAAGTTGTCAGGAAGCAGCCTCTACCCTACAGTCCCTCTTCACTGAGGTCACTGCACTCAGGAATTTAAAAAGCCTCTGGGAAGCTACTCCCTCCTGCAAATCCTCATTGGAGCTTCAGCTGCTCTTTCTCTTTACCCTATCCGCCTTTCTCTCCTAGAGAGACTATTACAAGTCTTCCCTACCATAGCTAAACCTCATTCACAGGGTTACCTGGTCCCAAACTTTACTGGACCCATGCCCAGGCTCATCACACACATCCACTCTGCTCCTCAGATGGAAGGCAAAGAGGAAGCTGTCACTCCTTTCCTAGCACTATACCGGGCTGAGGCAGGATGTGGTCACAGCGCAACCTGGCCAATAGCAGGGGATATGCAAATAGGAATTAGATACATTGGCTTCTGTCTAGTAACTAGGGAGAAAGAAAAAGGGTTGGGCCTTAAAGCCATAGCACTGCAAATAAACATGCAAGGTACGCCTTGCTTACTGCAGTTCTATGTGCCGGTGGATTTTCATACCTTAAAGCCATAGGGGCAGATTAACCCCTGTGGGTCCCTGCATACCTTCTGATTAAAGCTATTTAAGAGATAGCTACTGTAGGTAGATCACTTCATCTAAGACTACACCAACAGCAATCTGTGCAGACATGTATAGAAAAGTTGCACAGAAATTGGCATAGTCAATTTGCATGCGATATTTGCTAAGTATATTGAACATATAGGAATAAAATATTTAATTTGAATCTTAATTATTTTATAGTACATATTTCATATTGAATTATATCCTAAACATATTTTTGGATGATTTAAAAGTGTATAAATATAATCTGTCCTTTTTTATATCCACAAAATAACTGTTATGATGCTTATTACAAGCATAATTCAAAGTAAAATTTTTCTCTCCTCTGCATGTGCAGACATGACTTAAGAAAACCTGTGAATCACAAATTTATTTTGCATTCAGTGAAATGGGAAAACTCGTGGGAATGTGTAAACATTCAAACACCGATAATCAAAATGGATGTCAATGGTTTCTGAGATTGTTTACCCCACAGATGCTGCCGATAGAATTCCCAGTGTCTCCTACATTTCATCATTGATCTCATGAAATAATTTCTCTCCTTTCTTAATCATAATCAATATCCGTAAACTCTTTCTGTCGATATTTCACATCATGCTCTGAATACTGAATGTGTGTTTAAAGTGAAATCACCAGTGAAAACAAACTTTGCATATTTAAAGAATTAATATCTTAGTAAAGTTTTTGCTCTTTCTCATTTTAAATTTAATTACGATGGAAGGGTGTGCTAAATTGAGCCTTAACATGGGACAGGCCTTGATATGTAAGAATGCCTAATCTGTATGTATTCTCGTTACTATAGACGAGCAATGGCCACTTTTGGAAAGTTATTATATAATTATTTTTATTGTTATTATTAACACATATCTATATTGTGCCAACATATTTTATATGAAACATACAGCTTACATACAAAATGTGATCAATACAGAAAATAAAGAGAATTTTGCCTAACAGAGCTTACAGTTTAAATTGAGAAGTCTAGTTATGCTTTACCTTGTATCAGTTTTAGGGACATGTTTGATGAGTGAGTTAGTTCTGCCCTGACCTCTCAGGAAGAAATAAAGTAATCCAAATATACATCTGCTTACATCGGCTTACCATTCATGTGCATGTGAAATATGCTTTGACCAACACTGTTGCCAGTAGGCCTTAAAGGAACCATTCAGTGTGAAAATGAAACTGGGTAGATAGACAGATAGACAGATAAAATTGAATGTTTTCAATATAATTTGTTGCCAAAAATGTAATCCATAGAGGCTGGAGTGGCTGGATGTCTTATATGTCTAATATAATAACCTGCAAAGTGAAGCCTTCTGAAATCAGAAAGTTTTTACTTGTCTCATGCCATACATATAGAACTGCCTAGATATCAGAAATGAGAGTTTTAATTCTCCCATAATACATCATGGGCAGAGATATGTAAATAATCCCTTAATGTCCCTGTGGCCAACTATGCATCCAGAACCGCTGGTTTATAGCACAGATACAGCCTAATAGTTAAGAGCCAAACTTGCAGACATCCTGTTTCAATCTTGTTAGATCTCATCAGTGCAAGATATTGGAACATGGCTTCTGAGGGGTAGGACTTGGAGAGCAGCAAAAAGAGAAATCGAACCTGGTTATGGTGAGAAGGACTGAAAGGAGCCAAAAAGCCCTTCACAAGCAATAACATGCAAAGTGAAGCCTTCTGAAATCAGAAGGTATTTACTTGTCTCATGCCATACATATAGCACTGCCTAGATGATGCATTATGGGAGAATTAATGCTCTTGTTTTTGATATCTAGGCAGTGCTATATGTATGGAATGAGACAAGTAAATACCTTCTGATTTCAGGCTTTTTGGCTCCTTTCAGTCCTTCTAAACCAGGCCCAGTCTTCCACATTTAACAGCCACCTTTCACTTCAGGAGGAGCCCTCCACTATTCGGCTACCACCAAGTCTTAGCATGAGAGGACCAGGGAGAGAGTTCTGGGCAGGAAAGGGAAGCGCACCTGATATAGGAATGGAGGTCAAGAAGTGTAGTCAACAAGGATCAGACAATACGGTACCAAATCGGGAGCAGAAGTGTAGTCAAGGTCACAGGCCAGGTTGAGAACAGGCAGCAAAACATCAGAGTCAATCAGGCAGAGGGTCAAACACAGATATCAATAATAATAATAATAATCACACCCAGGAATTATTAAACAGAATCTATACTGAGCAATGATTCATTGCAGAGCAGAGATCTTTATAGGCAGCCTAATGGCTTACACTGATCACATGATCAGTTAGATAGCAGCTGAACAAAGCCCTGTCCTACTTGCAAATACAAGTAAAGCAATGGGAGTGAACCAGAGCCTGCACTGTCTGCTCATATAAAGCAATGGTAACTCAGACAACCCATAAACACCTGGTCCCTGGTTCAACTCCAGGCAGAATATTACACAAGCTTTTACACCAACATCACTAACAAAGTTAGCTATAAGAGCTTACGCTTAGGTAAGCAAAAGTGAACTAAAAATGTTCCCCTAAGCAGAAATTAATAGTAGCGAAAGTTCATTATGAAATGCTGGCACTGATGAATTACTGCTAGCAAAACTTTGCCATCACTCACCTGCCGAGAAGCAACTTCACATTTTAGTGAATTAGTGTAGTGGTAGTGAATTTATGCCTAGAAAAGTGGAGCAGAGTGTGGCGAAACCTTTGCAGGCAAAAAATTTCCCTTTTAGTGAGTTTGCCCTTATGTCTGCATAGCACAATGCCTTCTTAATACCCTTTAAAAACCAAATTCTGAATACATTTGTCATATTAAATAAGGACTAGTTTTAAATATATGATGTATATAACCCCATGTGATGCCTTATCCTAAATGTTTCATTCATTTTCCTTTCTATACAAGCATTTAACACATTTAGTGCTGAAGGTCAGTATACTGGGAATGTAGACTCTAAGGACTAGTTTTAAATATTTTTAAATATATATAAGGACTAGTTTTCAATATAATATCTATATCACCCCATGTGATGCCTTATCCTAGATTTTTCATTAATTTTCCTTTCTATACAAGCATTTATTTAACACATTTAGTGCTGAAGGTTAGCAACTGGAAATATAGACTCTATGGTGCCAACACTATGGCCTTTTTATATGTTGATGTTGATACTATGTGAGGAGGCCTTCTCTGCTCTACTTTCCTCTTCTGACCTAACTGCCTACTCATTGCATGTGCATAACTTTAAAACTTTTTTGCCATCTTACAGATTTGGAAACTTCCTTGAATAATGTTTTCACCAATGCATTCTAGTTGCCATACTTCTTTTGCAGATATAGTATGTAGCATATAAAGGTTGCTGTATTTGAAATATATTTCTATTTTAGAGAAGATGTTGGGTAGAAAAAGTCTTTCTTAATGGTAAAAATTTATTGAAAATATAGTTTTTCCATTTATTACTTGCTGAGCATATTCCACTATCCTCAATACAGTTTTACAAATTTTTGACAAAGAGCATTTTACACCACCAATTACTGGAGAGGGGGTAGGCGGTTGCTTCAAGTGTTATAAGAGTCTGTTGAAAAGTTTAAGTGAAAATCTATCAAGAATAATACAAGAAAACCTTCACTCACATTTGAAAGCTTAATAGAACCCCATTGAAATTTGCAGGTGAGACTAAATATTTTCCTCTGGCTGATATTCTTGCCTAATTTTTTCAACACATAATAAATCACTTGATAATAATTTACAATAACACAAAAAAATGGAGAAAAAAAATAAAATAAATAGGGCAGTCAGAGCATTAACCCATGTTTCTGTCCGCACATATAGGCCTCACATTGAATGAGTTCTAAACAAAGACGGGTGTCAGTTATTATTGTTCTTAATATCAATTGCCATACAAATAAAGATGACCTAACTCTGGAATTTCTTCAGCCTTTTTTGTTATCAATTGAAGCTCAAAGTATGTTAGCTTGACGTAAATATATATATCCTGTAGGAAAAATTTTGTTTTCTTTATTGTAAAATCTTAGAACTTGTTTAAACATCTCAGACACAAATTACTGAAAGCAGTTTGTTTATGCTGAGTTAAACAGCTGGAGCTGCTTGAAGGACAAAACAGAATCCAATCCTTATCAGATTTCAAATGTATGGTCTGTCGGAGCAGCTATAAACACATATTTGATCTCTGACAGAAATAACCACATATTAATTGGAATGGAATCTAGAAGAAAGGATCATTCTGTTTTTCTAAAAAAAAAAAAAAAATGCAGACCTTTGAAATAAAATAAATTCATTTTTCAAATGGGCTCTGGATTATAGCACAGATAGAGTTCTGTTTGACTCTATCTATGTACACTAGGGCTAATCTGTGTAACAAGGGCATTTTCTGGAAATGCTTTTGGTAGGCTTCTCAAAATATACAAGAAGATGTAATGAAATTCCTTTTTCACTAGGTATGCTCTTATTAGAGTCCGTTATAACTTCCAAAAGGAATATTTTTTCTGGTACAAAATCTCTATACATATAGCTAGATACATTGTCGGACTGGGATGCCAGGGGCCCACCAGAAAACCTTACACCAGGGGCCCAACTTTCCAAACTATTATTCCTTCTCTCCTCACTTAACCTCTTTATTCTCCTATTCTTTCAGATCTACTTACTATACTCTATTCTTCCATTATCAAGCCTCTTTTTCCACATAAAGAAATATGGAATGAACATGAAATAGGCCAAATTGTTAGAAGCAAGAGGCCCACTGACACCTGGGCCCACTGGGAGTTTTCCTGATATCCCTGTGGGCCAGTCCAACACTGGCTGGATATTTATTTATTTACTATACTTCAGTGCCCAAGAAATGACTTAAGTCACTGTATGGTCACTCTTAGATGCTGATGGAAAGAAAAAGGCGAATAGATGTAAGGGATCATTTACAACTGCAAGGGGCAGATTTACCAAGGGTGGAATTTTGAATAGAAAAAAATTAGAAATTCAACCATCTAAATTTTTGAAAGTGTATTTTCGATCGAAAATTGATCTTTTTCATTCGAATAAGTCCATTTTCGATCGAATAAAAATCGTTCAAATTGTTTAAATGCATCGTTCGATTTGAAAGATTCGAACAATTTTGGTCAAAAATTTTTTGACCAAAACATTCCTTAAAGGATCCAAGTGGTCCCCCATAGGCTAAAATAGCAATTAGGCAGATTTAAGGTGGCAAAATGTCATATTCCAATATTTTAAAGAGACAGTACTTCAATTTTCGAATGGTCGAATTTTAAAATTCGATTCAAATTTTTTACAAAAAGGGTGCTGTCAAAAGGGAGCACAACTGCAGCCAGTGCATCAAAATTACCTGTTCTACAGTTATGCTCAACTTAAATCGGATGCAATTGACATGAATGATTTACAATTCTTTACACAAAAGTGCACTGAGGGAACCTTGGAGCTGCTGCCTGTTCTGGAGGTGGCAGTAGCTCCAGGGTTCCTCTCTGACAGGAAGGAAGGACTGAACATTGGCAAGTACAACTATATGGAAGTACAAAGTGCACATTTTGACACGTGCCTTAATGAATGGGGTTTTACACACATCTGACTATGGGGATGATTCACATATGTATTGGCACAGTGATGCCATTGCACCCCAATGGCATCGAGATTAAAAATAAAAGGACTCCAAAGACCCAGGTTTAATGCCCAAATAAAGGTCTTACTTCAGTGAGTTCACAAGTGTGCTTTAATTTTTCTGCTAATTTTGACTACACTGACTTGGTGCCTCCACAGTCTGCACAATAGCTTCCTCCTTGGTCCCGACCTCAACCTACCAGAACCGTTAGGCCCTGTCACAATTGTGCTGAAAGTTCCAGTGTTTCTCTGTGTTAATAGGTGCATCTCCTGTGTGGTGTTTAGCATGACAAAAAGTGCAAACAGCACATTTATACATGTACCTTTAATGTATGGGGTTTTACTTGCAACTGTGCAGGTAAATTGATATGAACACAACTTTGATTGCGGATGTAAATGCCCCCTTTTGATTCACAACAAAAAAGGACATAAAGGTGTATACTAATATTTCATTGTATAAGAATGTATTGTTATTGGTGGTTTTGGTGCTATGATTAAAGGAGAAGTAAAGCTCAACTAAAGAAGCAGGCTAGAAATGTTGTACATTCTGTTTTGAGCTTCTGAAGATTCCCCAGTAGGTCCCCATCTTCTTTTCTGCTGATTCACTGCACATGCTCTGTGCTGCTGTCACGTACTGATCTTAGCGAATGACTCAAAACATAGAGTACACATAGAACATAAATGTCACAATATAAGGCTGATTAGTCAAAGCTGATAAGAATTTAATAATCAGCCCTGTAGCATCAGTTTATATTAAAGGCCAACCTAATTTTTGGCTTTATAATTTTTGGCTTTATAATTTGTGACGAACCCTAAGCTTAGCTTCTCAACGGCTGCTCAAAGTCCACTGAGCATGTGAGTGTCGCAGACACTTTCCAAGATGGTAACCCCCTGTGACAAGTTTGAAGTCCTGGATCATTGCTGCTACTGAGAAGCTGAAACTTTAGGCTGGTGCAATAAGTTGAGTATATCAAATATGACATTTTTGGCCAAATTAATTTTTAGGGTTTAGTCCTCCTTTAAGGACTACATTACTTTGAATTAATTGTTAATGGCTATCTGTTCTACTCCAGTCTACTGCTTCTGTGTCTGATTTTGTGATCTAAGACCAGTGCCAAATAGTAGACTTTCCCATGGCATTTACAGACCACAAGAAACTTTCTATAATTGTTATGCAGTGTCCTTCTAGGACAGCAGCCAGATTGTTAGCTGAGATGCTCATGCCTAAATATTTTTAACCTAAGGGGGTATTTTGAACAATTGTATAAGCAGGCCATAACTACAGGGGATATGAAGTGTCAGCTGAATTGTGTCTCCAGAACTTGAAGGTCTCCATGGGCACAAAGAATTATAGAATTGTTATGATTGGGACAAACCACCAAAAGTCAAAACATGACATGCACGTTTGCTAATATCTATGAGTAACTGCTACAGTCTAAGTTATATATAGTATACAATACTCATTATACATAAGAGCTCACATTTCACTTTACCCTCAAAGTATATCATTCATATTGGCTTGGATGTAGTCATGGACATAATTATATACTTTTGAGACTTAAGTCAGCATCTTCCACAAGGTTCATATTACATGTGCTTGATAATTGTTCTGTTTCATAAATTGGCAGGATTTAATAGAAAAATTAGGTATTATGTGAAGTAAACCATAATTTGGGATTTGAAAACTATTTAAAGTACATTATGATGAGTAACCATCAACAATGAACAGATTTGTTCTCTATGGTTCAGTCTTAATTTGTTTGGCTCTTAATTTATGATTAAAAAATACAAGAAATTCCATATTCAGCTCTTTTTAGACAGAATCTCTCCACTTTCCAACTGCAAAGGTAATATGAATTAAAATATATTTTCAAGCTAAAACAGCACTCACCACAATGAAGGGAATGAATGAAATACTAATCGTTTCCATGTGTGACATGCTGCGGATAATCCTGTTCTCTGTATCTTTTCCTGTGTAGCAACAAACTATTTTCCTCTTTGCTGTTTCTGAACTATTCATGGTTTTTTAAGTGCTCATGAGTATGCTGATTAGGAAGAATGCAATTAGCAACATGGATGACATCAGTACAAATCAGTGCCTACTGCAAAATAATAATTGTACTGCTATATTGTTCCTTAATCAGTATATAATTTACTAATCAGTAGTGAAAAATATGTATACCCCTGTGTACTTTCAATTGCCCTTATTTGTCTTCCTTTTCTCTAGTGTTGTCAGTTTGCTTCGGTGGCTAGAACTGATTTTGTTAAGACCTAGAAAAAGAAAATCCCTAGATATTCAGAAACCTATTTTACTCTGCATGGGGTCATACATTGTGGTAACATTCAAGCTTTGTACATTGTACATTGGGGTAAAATTCAAGCTTTGTGACGATTTTCAGAAATTTGATAAAAACCATTACTTTCAACATAGCTTTACAGTTTTGCAGTCTGTAGTAGAAACACATAATTAGCCATATTGGATTAGTCAGAATGTGTGCTCTGAAAATATATGTTTTTCTAGGGTCTCTGTGGTTTTCTAGGGTCTCTGTATTGTTAGGGGGTCTTATGTCACATAATACACATACCGGGGGACCTATATTGCAGCAGCCAGCTCATCAGCCCTGAAAATTCATATACAGTATACTATTATTATTTGGGCGTCTCCGTGCGCCCAACTGTTACGTTCAGCTTCAGTGCCGGTCTTAAGCACATTGGACCAATTGGGCCCCGCTCTTATGGGGGCCCCACTCTTATGGGGGCCGCTCCAGTGCAAGCTCTGAGTCCT
>CM044439.1:89959175-89971296 GCA_024363595.1 Xenopus borealis
ATTCAGCACCAGAGAGCTCTCTCCTATGCATAGATTTTTCATTAGCTGAAGTTACACACATGACAATTTGTATGCATTAACTTCATTTTGGGGCTTCTAAATGCCAGATACCTATGCACAATAGTCACGGAACTGTTTGAAGGACTCCTGGCAATCATGTTTGGGGTGCTTTTACTTGGTATGTAGTGATAGACGGGCGATATAATGCTGGAAAGTTGAAGCTTTGAGGCAATTTTCAGCTATTTCACCAAAACTGACAATTTTGAGAAAGCCTTGCGACTTAGGTGTAAATTTATCAAAGAGAGAAGTTCCACCACTAAAGTGAAATTCCGCCGCTCTCCATTCATTTCTATGGGATTTCAAAAGGCCTATTTATCAATGGGTGAAGTGAAAGTTCAGCCTTTGATAAATATGCCTTTAAAAATCCCATAAAAATGAATAGAGAGTGGCGGAATTTCACTCTAGTGGCAGAACTTCACTCTTAACTTCACTCTTTGATAAATATACCCCATAGTAGTTTGGAGCAGAAAGGTATGGGGTAAACCTGCTGTTTCAGGAATTTTTGGCCTTGGAATATATATTACCGTACTGTATGTTGTTTTTTGCCTTTGTGCTTTCAAAAATCACTAATATACTGACTGGAGTTTTTACTGTACAGAAGTCTTAAATCTCCCTAAAACTATACATATCTGGTATCGGCATGTTCAAGAGACACGAGGCTTTCCAAATCAGTTGGATTTTCATGCATAAAATGAAGCTCACATTTAAGGGTAATGAAGGCTCACTCTTTACCTACAGGGTGATAACAATTGTCCAAAAGCATTAATGCTTTGGGTGCTTTTTTTTTATACTGTATAATATACATGATATGCTAGTATGCCAATTGGAGATGTTTCAGTTCTGTATACACTGTAGCTATAAACTTAATGCATCTTTGCTCTAACTGTAATTGGTTTCAGATGTTTTCTGTAAATAATGGCTTTCCTGCTGAGTGTCTAGAAGGGTGGCTATATTTAATAAATGTGTTAGCTTTGTATATTAAAGTGCCAAAGGACAGTTCTATTGCATAATTTTCTGATGACCAGTCATTGCTAGAATAAATGGGGTTATTCTGCAATTTAGCCTGGAATACACATCTATTTTCTGGGTATGCAAATGGTTATTTCCTCAGATTATTTCATTTGCAAAGCATGTGCACAATATTGTTTAAAGAAAAAAAGCAATATTATATGTAGTAAGACAAAAGGCCTTAATTTATGTAGTGGAGTCACATAAATATTGTGAATTTTCCTGTTTTTAAAGCTCTTTAAATGTTTTTTTTAAATAATTGGAACTGCTATACAAAAGCTGTCTCACAGATCTAATACAGATCTTACCAATGGTAAATGTCCCTTACTATAATGGGCTCCTGGTGTGTCTCATTCGCAGTTATTTGCAAAGGAAGTAATTTTATATCCTGCAGCTTCAGGAGGGCCCATGACTCTATACTAAAGGAGTTTTAGGCCCTGGCACCAGCCTAAGGCAGCCTCAGAGATTCCAACTCTCTCAGTCCACTTAATTTAACTTCACAGTGAGGGGAAGGTTCCGCATCGCTAGTGTAGAGAGCACAGTTGTGCCGAAATTTTTATTTAAAAATTGGAATTTCAGCTCTGAAAGATCCCAACCTCAACTGCCTTATCCGCAACCTGCTGACCACCATTTAACAGGAAATGCTGTTGCTGCAAACTGGAAGTGACATCATCAGAAGAAGACAGGGAAAGAGAAAAAAATTCTAAACATCTTTAAAGTTGTAAAATATAGATATTTAAATAATACAATATGATAAGAACTAGGGAGCACTACAACCGACAGGTTAAACTTTGGACAAACGGTAAGGACAGAACTGCATTGTGCATGCCAGCACTCTCCTGCTAAGTCCTGTGTTCAAGCCAAGTTACATTCTGTAGTGATATCATTAACCATCTTTATATTATTTTTATCATGTTTTGAGGTAGATCAAATATTCCAAATATTGTTTTATAACTCTTCTGTGCAGAGCACATATCTGTGATGGATGCATGTGCACAAAATAAAAAATTTCCAGCCCCTACTGCTTTTGACTACGTGTCTGGGTCATTAACAAATGACCCTCTCATAATTCTTACTTTGTGGTTTGCATGGTTAACACTAGTTTATTTAGATGTTCAGATCTGACACTGCAAATTTCTTATTGTCTTTTAACATTTGTTTCAATAAGGTGCTCATACATTGGATGATTCTAGCATTATCTGACCTATTGACCTGATGGTCATACATACTCCTGTCAATTGTTAAGCAATCAACCTGACAGTTTCTGACTTTACCCCCTGATAAGGGAGCAGAAAGTTTGTTTGCTTGCAAATCAGTAGCCTACAAAAATGCCTTTGGTCTTTTTGTTTTCAGTGGTGTCTGAATATCATTTGTAGCTCTGTCAAGGATCTGCCAATGGAGACCCCAGTAACTGAAGGGAAATTCCTAAATAAAAGGTTTGGCGAAGGCAAGAATTCTTAAAACAAAAAGATAGCAAGGGCCCAGAAGGGTAGTTGGAGACAAAATGTAACATGGCAAGGCAGATTGAGCATAGAACAGATTAGGTAGTAGACCATACCTACCAACTGTCCCATTTTTGGGGACAGACCCAATTTTGACAGTTGAGCCCACAGTCCTAATTTCTTATTGAAATATCCCAAGTTTCCCTCCTGCACTGATGCCAGGAATAGATACAAGATTAAACTTAGTTTAATAAATTAATAAGATGCTTTTTGGCAGAGAGCCCAGAATACCCAGCACCTGCACTGAGATCCAATTGCAATGATACAATTTTAACTATTTCAGATAATCAAGTCTCTTTGGAGAAATTAGAGTTTCAGCTTAAAGTGAAACTCACCTTCATTAGCAAAACTGTAATAACACATAAAACATAACCCTAAAACGCCCAGAAATGTGTTTATTCCCATAACTTGGAAAATTTTGTAAAATGTGCATGGTATTTAGGGGGTGTGGCCATAAAATGGGCATAGTCAGAAATATTTCTCCGCACGGCAGATGTTTTTTGTCCCTTTCTGTTCTTCTAATGTTGAGTATGGTAAACTGAATGGCTGTTGAAAATGACTTGGCAAGAATAAAGTATAAGAAGGCATCTAAACAAGGAAACAAGGCAAATGCATTAGGAAAAAATAGACAGAAAATTACAAACTATGGCCATGCTCAAGCTAAAATGCTCAGGTCCAGAAGTGAGAACCTTATGCAGGGATGACTAAGCCAAGAAGCTGATAATGCACTGGATCTTGGCTCAAATAACATGAACACAGGAAATATAGACTGCAGAAAACAGGTTTCTATGGACTAAACACATGAGCATGCAGCCTGCCACTTTAGCAAAGCAGTGACACCAGGGACTTATCGAAAGTCCTGGGTTCAAGCCAAGTTATGTGCTTTAGTGATATCATTAATCATCCATGTTTTATTTGTTCTATAAATCTTCTGTCATCGCTTCTTAGTGGGGAATTAGTGGAGACCTGTGTGCCATCTAATAAGAAATATAGGTTGGTAGGTGGCTTCATACACTCTTATATTAATGATCCTTGTTATATTCTTTTGGAATTAGATTTCTGCCCTTGCAGAGAATTATGTAATTTAACATCATCAATAATAAGGGGCATCACATAAATGTTTCTATTTTTAGTTAGCATCTAAGGATAACATTGTTTCAGTTGCCAGCATGAAATAGCCTAAACAGGAAATATAGCATCACTAGTAGTGATGGGCGAATGTCACCCATTTCGCTTCGCTGAAAAATGTGCGAATTTCCAGAGAAATTTGCGAATTGGCAAAAAAATTTGCGAAACGAGTCGTCGCGTCGTTTCCAACACCGAAGTTTTTCGGTGGCGAATTTTTGCTGGTGTTTCGCGAATTTATTTGCCAGCGGCAAATCGTGGGAATTCGCCGCGAATTCGCCCCTGTCTAGTGATTCGCCCATCACTAATCACTAGACTATGAAGATTCTCATACATCCAGGTCATGGTATATCTAAAACAAGTAATTCAAAACAACTGGACTTGCTGAGAAATTTTAAGAATTTTAAGAAATTTTAAGCTCTGAAGAAGCTGCTGGGATAAGCAGTGAAATGTCTTTATTAAAATTTCTCAGCAAGTCCAGTTGTTTTGAGTTACTAGTGTAACTGTAGATATAGCATCACTAAATTTCCTTAACATATTGATCAGCAAGGGAGGAATTATAGGCAACATTGGTTTATTATAAGCCAAAGTCTTGTGACAGTCTAACAGTGACCAATCTTCCAGGCAGGCTTTTCAAATCATAAGTAGTTTTATTTCGGTACACAAGTATAAGTACAGGGCCCTGAAACGGGTTGCATTTCCTTCTGTTCCTTCACACTTATGTTATGTGGGGCTAAAACATAAACCTTTGTGCTGAAGTCTATTCAGGCATCTGGAAGAAAGTACAGTAGGCTAAAAAGTATGCTTGTCTGCTGTTCACTGCTTTCTAAATATTTAAAACTATTTTAGTTCTAAATCACGGACACGTAAAATCTCTACTAGTATGCAAAATAATATTTTCTTTGATTTCCCAACATCTTCAGATTAGGTGAGAGTTAACTGGAATCTGAACAAACTATACAGACATATAAGTGTCATTATTAACAGAAGGAAAGGAAGATGCTATGAGTGTAAAGTAACTCATTATAGTTGAATTACAGAAAAATTTAACTTTATTATTTTTTCAGTATTAAAGTGTAGACTAATAATGATATCAGGCTGGAAATGTCAAATGGCATAATACTAATATACCGAAATCTAGGTGTCATATTGCATTACAGACTGTAATATAATTTGCATATAATGACTGAGTGACTATCAAAATTGATTATGTCTTCACAGGCTGACATATTTCTAAGTGTAATTATTCTGTTCAAGTTGCACTATACAGCCCATTGCAATCTCATACACATTGTATTCCCTATGGTATGGAAAAATGTCAATTTATTAGAAAAGTGGATTACTAGTCTCTTTAGATTTGGTTATGTCAATTTGTCAATATGTGCAAAGTCGAAAACGAATTTACATGCACACAATATATTAGGGTTCATTTTCTAATGATTTGCTAAAAAAGAATATTTAACATTCTCTGTTCATATACAGTAGGAACATAACATATAAATCAACATGAATTTGATGCTGTATGTACATATATGGACTCTAGAAAAATATATTTTTCTTGGGTAGAAATACATTGATGGTGTGTTATTGTTTCTGTAGCTATACAGGATTGCCCAACAATGGATGTGTATTGTTTTTCTGGCAATTTGAAGCATTTTCAATTAGTAAACTGTCGATCTAGTGTATGAAAGGTGGTCCATGATTGTGATGATCATTTATAAATTATGTTTTTCTTTTTTCAATTGCACTTATTAGGATTACTTTGTCAGATTTTTTAACAAGGTGTCATATAACGTTATTAGTGATTTATACTGTACATTTCCATGGAAAATAGTATTGTTTGTGTTACTTTTAAACTAATTTTAGATTATTGCTTTTCTCCTCTCTCAAGGGGGATACTTTCTATGTTATAAAATCTTCTTTTTTAATGAATTTTAGTTTTACGGGATACGCTGGCTACTGCTAGCATTGTCTGGCTGGTAATTGTGTGGCTGTGAATTGTACGGTGGAGGCAGCACTGATTTCACAAGAGACTGGGTGAGAGAATTCCATTATTAAAGTGACTAAAAGGGGATAACCTTTTTAGTTATGTTATAAGGTTATTTTACTTTTTTTTCCCATTACTTAAACTGTGCACTGCCACAGCAATAGGGACAGTAATATTGCTAGCATCACTACAACCATTGCTCCATCAATATACATTGTTATACAAAAACTGTCTCCTGGCCATTTCTTAACTTTAGACTTTTTAGAAAACATGATTTATGTGATTGGGTGTGTTCATGATATCTAAGTTTGTAACATTAAAATGAGTTTATTGGTTTTATGTACACATTGTTTTGAGTAATATACATTGTTAGGTAGGTCTTACAATGTCTCCATTTTGAATAAATACAGTAGAACTCCCATTTTATGTTCTTGAAGTGACCAGAAAAAAATGTAAAAATCAGGAAAATGTATAGGTGGGACCACAAAACAACAATGTACAATGAGGGAAAGCTTCAAATAAGGGGATGTAAACTGGAAGAGACATTTTCCCCTATTTCTCATATTAATGTTTACCTTACCTTTGTTGCTGAACTTTTTGTATGTTATAGAATGGTAAATTTTAAGCAATTTTTCAATTGGTCTTCATTATCTTATTTTTTTTAGATGATTGGCTTTTTTCTCCTGATTCTTTCCAGTTGGCAAATAGAGGTCATTGACCAATCTACAAAACAAATATTCTGAAAGGCTAAACATTTATTATTATTGCTAATTTAGTTACTTCTCTTTCTGTTTAGGCCTTCTCCTATTCATATTCCAGTCTCTTATTCATATCAATGCATTGTTGCTAGCGTATTCTACACCCAACCAGAGTGCTGAATGAAAACCTAAATACCTCAAAAATCACAAATAAAAAAATTGCAAATTGACTCCGAATATCACTCTCTGCATCATACTAAACGTTTACTCAGAGATGAACAACACCTTTAAAGATAAATGACTCTGACTTCTTGGGGGTCTATAAAAGTTTTCCCCCAGACACAAGCAAGGTACAGTATACATTTTCCATTCTAACCTCAGCTGCCACTTAATTACCTGATAGGGTAATTTAAACATTGTTCTTTTAGTCCACTCTCTGCAGCCCGTTATGCCCCCTTTATGCATATGGTATATTTAGGGCAGACAAGCTCCCTTTAAATATATATCCACACAGTAAAGGTAGTCAGTCTGCAGTTTAACAGCTGTGGTTCTTAGAAAGCTTTAATGTATAGATTTGTTAAAATGTATGAATTAAAGTGCATTAAGGAACAGTGGAGACTGCGGGCCACTTTTATTGTATGTATTATATGTATTGCTCTTGACACCCAGCTCTAAGGAAGTATAGTTTTCAAACCTGTCTCAAACCATATATGTATACTTATAATCTATATTTTAAAGGAATACTGTGGAGAATGTAATTTACTGTGACAATAATATGACAATAAAATAAGGAGCTAGTGGGAGGACAGAGCGTTAACAGCATACAGAGTATCAAAAAAACGGGAAACATGCAGAATAGATCACATACCTTGAAATAATTTATGAACATTCTTTAATTTGCTTCCGCCTGGAGTTACTATTAGCACTCTGAAATATGACAATGCTTGACTTTGGCTATTATGGAAACAAGATGGAAAAAGAAAATGAATAAAATCATTCTCTGCTTTATATTATGGAATATTCCAATAAAGCCAACAATTACCCATTCCAGTGCAGCATTGTTGGGCACAGCATGCCCCTTGAATAAACAATTAGTACACACGCTTGATTATAGTATAGTAAATGGTATTCATTATAATTTTAATGTGAAAAATGGAAAGATTGCATTACAGTTTTTCAATGACTTAGTGTAACTGGAGAAGTGCTGGGCTAATTTGATATGAGCACGGAACAGAGATGTTTGAGTGTTGTATCTTTCTGCTGAAACGCACACGCACAAATTACATTTTGTTTTAATGGAAATGAAAAACACAGCTGAAAACAAAATGCTCGTGCCAGTATTTAGCTCTTAATCATGAACAAATGGATTGCTTTGTGAAACCTGACAGTGATGCTTTTAGTCTTGAGATGTTCTGTTGCTGCTAACCATCAAGCCCATTCCCAGAACACAGCGAGAGGTTGATTGAGAAGCACTGGAAGCAATAGAAGCAGCAGCAGGCATTTCTTCCGGGATGCTATTTTCAGGTGGTGCTCTTACCGTCTTGAATAACATCATATCTACTACATAAATGTCAGCTCTATACAAAAAGGACTACTGTTTCACTTCCCTCAATTTGAAACATATTTTTAGACTTCAAAAGAAGCCCTTATACCAAAGTAGAAATGTGCTTAGACATACAGAAAGAATATTATGTATAGTGACATTCCTATCAAATGTAGATAACACATTAGGGATTATTCATCAAAATCCGAATTTATCTCATAATTATCTGAAATATACTCCGACCAAATCCACACGGTTATTTTCCTTTATTTATCAATACATTTTCCCGAAAAATTCCAGTTCAGGAAAAAACTTGAAAGAATAGTGAAAATCATACGAAATTCGAATGGTATAAATTTTCGTTTTTCAGCCAAAAAAAGGACTTTTTCCTGAAAACCAAGAAATATTTGGATTTTTGCACAAAACCCAGCACAGATCAGGATATCTTCTGGACTTCTCCCATTGAATTATATACAACTTTAGCAAGGCGGGGATGGTGGATTTTCGGATTCAAACTTTTCAAACTAAATCATGAAAAAAAACATTTTCACCAAAAATTCAGATTTAATAGAAAAAAGACTGAAATATTTTGTTGCTTGCATTCTGACATTAATAAATAACCCCCACAATTAACCAGTGATGGATTAATTTTGTCACAAAGACAAGCAATATATTTGCAAACCTCAGATTTGTTTTGACATGTGTGAGTAAAGCTGGCCATACACAGGGCGATAAAAGCTACCGACAGACTTGGGAGTTGGCAGCTTATCGGCCCATGCATGGCGCCCTCTGGCGGGCTTGCCTGATGGATATTTGGCCAAAAGTAGGCCAGATGTCAATCGGACAGGACTAAAAATCTCAATGGATTGCAGCATATCGGGGAGAGATCCGCTTGTTTGGCGACATTGCCAAACGAGTGGATCTCACCGTGTATGGCCACCTTGAGTTTGGCTACCACTGGTCATGCCATTCACTAGACAGGGACTGATACATACTACTGCATAGGCAAATATCCATCCATAATTCACATTTTAAAAAGCCAATGCCTGCTGAAATGTACATAGGATGAGGGAGACTCATTGTCATACTTTGTTATACAGGCTAGGAGATAGCCTGGGGAGTATGTCATACAGGTATGGGATCAATTATCTGGAAACCCTTTATCTAGAAAGTCCAGAATTATGGAAAGATCATCTCCCATAAATGCCATTTTATCCAAATAATTACAATTTTTAAAAATTATTTTCTTTTCTCTGTAATTATAAAACAGTATATTGTAGTTTTGGGTTTGTTTAATTTTTACATGATTTTCTAGAAGACTTATTTATTTATTTATTAAACTCCAAATTTATCTGGTCGGCTTTTAAGGTCAAAACTTTTTTTTCTGTCTCAAAAAAAGATCAAATCCGAAAATCTGTCAGTGACAGAGTTCCCTATTCTACCTGGAAGTTATTGTGGTCTGTGCTGGTTATAGCACAAATATCCATTCAGTTCATGCTTTTTGTACAAAACCAATAAAAAACTGTAACACATTAAAAATTGTATGAATCAGTGAGAAAGCCTGAAAAAAACACGAGGCGATTTTTAGTACAATTTTTCTAGGGTTTTCCCCAAACTGATTAATTTGAGCTTTTTAAATGATAAATAAAGTCAAATTGTGCAAAACCCAGAAAAAATTGTACAAATCGGCGAGCAAGCCTGAAAAAACCATACAATATTATTTTTCATACAATTTTTCCAGGGTTTTTTTCACCAGGCTGATTAATTTGAGCTTTTTAAATGATAAATAAGGTCAAATAGGGAGTCTTATTGTGGTTTCTAAATATACCCTCTTAAGGTATGAATATCCAAATTATGGAACGATCCATCATCAAGCATTCCAGATAACAGGTCCCATACCTGTATTATGGAGTATAATATCTATAATTTTTATGTTTGCCCATGCCTCTTGACCATGCCCAAAGCTATCTTTTAATAAGCAATTAGAACATACTGGAAAGGCTATGGAAAGTAATTAGGAAGACTGAGATGTGAACAATAATTGCTCATTAATATAGTCCTTTTTGTTCTTAATAATCATTGTGTTTTTCCAAGAAACAAAAGAGAATGGAAAAAAAGAGCAAACATTTTTCTTGTTTGTCCAGATAGACAATATTCCTATAAATATCTGCCACATGACCTATTGTATTAGTCTTTAATAGAGCAATTCTTGGCGTACAATTTGCAGTGGGCTTAAATTCCTGTTCAGTAGGACCTATACTTACAATGCTAACCAGAATAGCACTGCATCAGTAATTCTGTTTCCTGAAGCAAAAATAGGACCAAGTCCATCTTGCGTCTGATACATGTACCGGCATACATGCATTTACACATTAAAGGAACTGTTCAATGTAAAAAATAAAACTGGCTAAATAGATAGACTGATGAATGTTTCTAATATAGTTAGTTAGCCAAATATGTAATGTATAAAGACTGGAGTGACTGGAACAGAACAGAACACTACTTCCTGCTTTTCAACCCTTTTCGACCCTCCAAATGTCAGTCAGTCAGTGACTTGAAGGGGGACCTCATGAGACATAACTGTTCAGTGAGTTTGCAATTGATCCTCAACATTCAGCTCAGATTCTAAAGCAAACAATTATGATCCATGCGGCCCCCCTCAAGTCCACTTCCGGAACTATGGGTATGCAGAAGAGGCAGCTGCCTAGGGTGCAACAGTTGGGGGGTTCTGGGCAGCTACCTCTTCTGCCTACACCTAGACTGGACCTGGTTCTAGAATTGCACCAGAGAATGTCCCTGCTGCACATGCGTGCGAGCAAGCTGTTGCCAAGGATGCTGCACTGATGTGTATGTGCACGCGAGCGCCACTGACGCACCTGCGAGAACCACTGACGCCAATCTGAAAGTGTGCTTGAGCTAAGTGCTCTGATTTGTTTTTGATGTAATATTTGGAGGTATTGGTAATATTTAGCCTCTTGCCTCAGATAGCTGAGTTTATTGTCAGTTTGCTGTCCATGAATATCAATGCAGCTTAATATGTAAGACAGGCAGGATTCATACAGTTAGGGGTTTTTAAATGGGAGAGTACTGTGAGACATGCTTTGTTTCTTTACTTTAAAACTGGCGTAAATTATTCATTTTTGTTATGTGGAGGCAATTTCATTATGAACTATTTCCAGAAAAGATTACTTTTTTTCAGCTTACTGCCCCCAAAACATTCAGCGCAGTCATTTCCATCCTCTATTAAAACTTCCATCTGACCAGGATGGTTTGAGTAACTTCTGATGCTTCAATTAATCTATGAATCCATCTAAACTATTGATATTCTGCCCACATTTTTACAGGTAAGGGGCCTGTTAACCAGAATGCAGAGGACCTAGGGTTTTCAAGATAGGTTGTCTTTCTTTAATTTGGATCTCTATGAGGATTTACTAATGGACCTATTTTGATCGAATAGGTCCGTTTCAGATCAAATAAAAATAGTTTGAATTGGTAGAATGCATTGTTTGATTTGAACGATTTGAATGATTTTTTTCAAAAAACGTAGAAAATTTTTCAGGAAAGCTTCCAGGAGGTCCCTCCTAGGCTACAATGGCAATTCAGCAGCTTTAAGGTGGCGAAGTGTTAAAGTTGAAGTTTTTTTAAAGAGGCAGTATTTCGAAATTTGAATTTTCAATTCTAATCAAATTTTGGGCTATTTGAAGTAGCACAACATTACTTTGACTCTTACTTTGACCCTTAGTAAATGTGCCCCTATGTGTTATGTCACAAAAATAATCATGAATCAAAGCCCATTATTTTGCCTCCAGTAAGGATGCATTATATCTTAGTTGGTATCACATAGAAGGTACTGTTGTAGTATTGCACAGAAAAAGGAAATCATTTTTAAAAATGTGAATTATTTGTTAAAATTGAGTCTATGGGAAATGGTCATGCCATAATTTGGAGCTTTCTGGATAACAGATCCAACACCTGTATTAAAATATGACTTTCTTTTATTAGGCAACTTATTTTTTGGGGGTTGACATGCACTTTAGATTTCACTTACTGTAGATTTGGTACAAGGAGCAAAGCACAACACAAGTGCACATTACATGAACACTAGGGGTGCAATATTATGGCTGTTAATCCTCTTGTAGTTGCATTCCTTACTAATGGAAAATGATATCTGTCCTGTGAAATTCTCTCATATTATTAA
>CM044439.1:89995293-90017879 GCA_024363595.1 Xenopus borealis
ATCTACTGTACATCATCGTTGCAGCATCTTATAGAAACTCTATAATATATGAAGAATTTGCTCATAAACATAACAACATGATGATAACTGTTTTTATGCTTGCTATGATTTAGCAGCAGAAAACATTTTCCAGATAAGTCTATGGGAATGAAGGCATGTCTGTGGCCTGGCAAAGGAAATACTCTTTGACTCATTGTTTCCTTGAAGAAAACCACATTCTCATTTCTTTCCTTAACATAATTTCAGATTTTCTTTTTTTGCTTTTTGGAAAGATTTCATCTTTATCTTCCCAGGCAGAGATTTTTAATATGAAAATATACAGATGTTACCTGAATGTGGGAGAAAGTCTGTATTAATCTACAAAAGGAATCTTTTTCTTTGAGTTCTTTTTTCATAAACATTCCAGTGTAATATATGCATTCATCAAATTAATAAATATATGATTTGAATCTTGCAAGTGTAAAAAGTTGGAAATCTCTCAAGCAGAAAAATCTTTTGAGTAGTAAAGCTTTTTAAAAAGTTGTCTGGTTTGCTTCACAAAGGCAGTTTAACTCCATTTTGAGGTAGAGAGTGCCCCCTTCTGGTAGGTTTAAAATTAACGGCTTAACCACAAGCAGACAGTTGAGGAAGATTGCCTTCTTCTAGCTAAATAAGGATTTTGTGAAGGTTGAATTTTTTTTTGTGAAAGTTTGAGAAGGTTGATATCAGTGCTTCTTTTTAATTAAAACACAATTTGCAGCAGATTCTAAGGTTCTATGCCTGCTGACGTTTGCTACCCCATCCCCTCCCTTTTATTCATGCAAACTTTCATCATTGGGAAATTTAAAAAACGATTGTATCTCCTGCATATCCCCAGTATTTCTGAATCAGTGTGGGTGTGGTTGGGCAGCATGCCACCCACTAAAGTCCTGCTGTCCAAGGCCCGGGCCTTGGTGGCCTTTCCACAAATCCGAGCTTGGGCATGCAGTGGCATATGGGATGTGGTCACGTACTGCTAAATGCACCATAGCAACCATTCCAAAGATGCAATTATTTTACACAAAAGACTGCACTGTACACATACATTTTCAGGAATTTAAAGAAAGTTTTCAACCAGTGCAGTATAGTTGCTTATTGATGATAAACATGTTTTTCATGATGTGTAAAAAAAATCATCAGCATCATACATCTCACATCACCAGGCATCACTCTGTAATAACCTGCATATTTATCAAGTTGTTTCAGCAATCATGTAGAAAGTGTAAAAAGATGCAGCTGTTTGAAAATGCTATGGGAAGTTCATCCAAGCTGTTTCTCATTGGGTTTGTTTTCACTTTTTTCTGCCTTTTCTGAGTTTATTGGCTAATGTGAGGTCTGAAGTGCTGTCAGATAATGGCAACAAATCTGGCATTTGGGCGGCATCTAGTTATTTTACACAGTCATGCTGGCATTCTTTTACACAGTATGATAAATAGTCCCCTTAAGGCACTACTTTTTTGCCTTAAATCTTTAAATTCAGTTCAGTTTGTATTATATAGACCCAATAATAATCCAAGAGAAATACTAGGGATCATTTTCAGAAGGCATTGTACAAAATGCATTAAAGACCACAATTGACTTTTTTTTTTTCATTTTGCCCACTCCCTTCAGGTCTGAATTGCAGGCCTTCATGGTGCCTTTTTGGAGAACAGATACCTGTGTCTAGCACCTTTGAATATTACAGTGACTGTGTTTTTTAGCACTGTATTGGTGAGTGCAGGGAGTCTGAAGAAGCTAGGCTTCCCACCCACTTTCCCCTTCCTCTTACCTGTCTTGTAACTTGCACATCCAGGGCCGGACAAGGTGCCCTAGGCAACCTGGCTGGCAAGCCCTGCCCTCCTCACGCACCCTAGGCAGCTGCCTCTTCTGCCTACCCCTAGTTCAGGCACATCATTCAGAGGCACAAAGTAGGGAGTGGCAAAAAATGCAGGTCTTAATGGGGTCCTATGGAGACGGCTACTGAAGCTACTGTAGGTTTTGCAAATTGCAACATTCACCATTGCTTAAGGGCTTTGTATACAAGTACTAAAGGACACGTTAATGTACCACTTGGTGATTAAGCACTTTTGCCCTGGGGAAAAGTAAAACACCCTTACTATCCTTGTAATAAAAAAGAAATAATGCATTTTAATTTAACACATTTTTTCTGCAGCATGAAGGACATTGTTATTCATCATGGCATCATGCAAAACCTGCAGTGTAAATGAGCATGTTACTCATATCATATCAAAATCAAAATGGGCATTCTGGAAAGATGATATCGAACAATTTTTCTGGCCTTGGAAGCACAAGTAAGCCAGCTAATCTAATCACCCATCCCAAGATTAATGATTCCTTTGTAAAAGGGCTTTGTGAATTACAGTCTCTTAAATTCTGTTATGTCATTAGGGAAATAACTGTCAGGGAGGCTGTAATTTGAAAATATTTCCTGTAGATTCTGTTTGGTTTCAACTACTGTACCTGACAAACATAGATGTAAATGTGCAACAGAACATAATATACACTAATGGAGAAGTACTGTAACAAGAGATGTTCAAGATGTTTTCTAAAAATGAAATGAAACAAGATGGGAATCCACTGTAAAGTTCAATAAGTTATTAATGATTTTCCATGCATCAGTTACATCTTCTTAATGCATGAAATACGCTTCAGGCAGTTCCCAGCTTTTTGTCTGCAACAGTTTACAGGAATGATGGAAAATAACTGCAGTTTCTGGTAAGCTTATCTCAAGCACCATGAATCATGTCTGCGCTGTATCTCATGTCTCTAGTTAACCACATTTACTTCTACATAAACCAAACCAATTATATTTTATGGTGCAACTATGTGTGGAATTTAAAGCTGAAAACAGAGAGAGTGATATGATTATATTTTAATACATTTCTACTAATTATTTTTTAACACTTAGCTTCACCTTTTTTTCTTTATGCAGGCTGGGAGGTTTTGCAAAAATTCAAGCACTCCATATAACGATACCAAAAAATACCATATGTATACAGTAGGCAAATGTTTTAGAGTACAGTTACCTGTGTATTTGCATACTGTATGTGTGTGTGTATATCTATAGCTTTCTATCTATCTATCTATATATATAAACCAAACACATGTGTCCCAGTGTAGACCAAAAGGCACCAAACACCATCAAAAAATAAAGTAATACTAGAAATCGCTATATTGTAATACAGTGGTTTAGTCACACACACATACAGTATATATATATGTTATACCAATACCTATAACTAGTGATGGGCTAAACGGTGAAAAACTATATAATAATAATTTTGATGCAGTTTTAAAGCAATCAACAATTTTTATACGTGCGACTATTTGGCCCAAATGCATTAAAGTCAATGGGCGTCTGAATAATTTTGCCAAACGTCATTTCTGACATGTGTTAATTTTTTTTTGTTGCAGCAGATTTTCACCACAGATTTATTTGCTAGTGGCAAAACATGGAAATTTGCGCTTGGCAGGTTTATTTGCCCATTTTTCATATAACACTTGAAAATACTTTGGGAACATATTGCAATTGTCCAACTCAGCTCTTTATGCATTTTTTTTTAGAGTGACTTCTGGAAGAACTGACTTGCTACTGGGTTTTCCCCACTGACTTTAATGTATTAAATGTAGTCTGAAGTGGCAAACAATAATGGTGTCAAAACTGCGTACAAACCTTAATAAATTAGCATTTTACTTTGCATGAGTTTTTACACAGTTTTTTTTTATCAGATTCCATTTACACAACATTAAAAAAAGAATACAATGGCACTGACAAATTATAAACTCTGGCACATATTACATTGCTTACAAATTACTGGTAGAACTTGCCACAATAGCCAAACCATATGCTGTAAGCTGCAATTTATTAATCTTTGCCTACATAAATGTATCCTGTGGCACTGACAAGTCAGGTTCAGCATATATTAAATAAGATATAAGAATGAATTAATACTAAAGCATATCTTGGGTGCATAGGACACCAAATCAAAAGAGGGGCGTGTGTGCAGGTGCCAGTAAAGGCTTAACCTCATCTAGATCCTTAAGTATGGGTTACAGTAACCAAGGAATGATGTGAGCAAAGAGGAGGAAATTAATAAATATTTAAAAAAGAAGACTAGAGAGTGAAGAGAAATGTCTATCAATTCAGCTAGGATTAGAAAAAGAAACATGATCTGGTCTGGCTGTGAGAGATAATGTAACAATTATAACATATTATATATCGATACCAAAGACAAAGTAGAAATGTACAAATACTTCCAAATAGTAGGAACCGTCACTGTTATTTGTCAGCTACAAAGCGATATGTAATCAGATAGAGGCAAAGCTCATTTCCTTATTAATAATCCGACACATGTCATCAGAAACATTGAAGGTTATTCATCTCATTGAGTTCCCTTGGGACTTATGTGTCCAGCCTAAGGCTAGTGCCACACATAGAGGATTCTCACCCTGAGGATAAACACAAGCTGAGAATCCACCCTACACTCCTAAAATATTTTTGGTGTGCCTGCACCCAGAGTCATTGTGTCAGCCCACGGACCTTTACAAAAATACTCAAGTATGCATTTTGGCTCTAAAATCCTCTTCATATCTCTGCACCCAGGTTATCACAATGAAGTCTATCTGCAGGCCGAGAGTCCACCACATGTTATCACATACCTGAATATTAGAGTCCAGTTAGAAGTTATTACCCACAGATTCCACAATGCTGACCCCTGGAGTGGGAACAGGGGCAGGAATATGTGAATAGGCAGGAGAGCCAATAAAGAGGAATATTAGGTGCGAAGAACTGAGGTCAGGAAACAAGTGGAGGTTGGTTCAGGCAGCAGGGATTGTGGTCAAGAGACAGGCCGAGTCGGTTTAGGCAGCAGGGATTGTGATCAAGAGACAGGCTGAGGCTGGTTCAGGCAGCAGGGATTGTATTCAAGAGACAAGCTGATATCAAATCAGGGAATCAAGTATCAACCATTGATATCTTTGGTTTGTGCGAAATTCAAATATTGAAAGTGCTTTCTGTGTTAAAATCATTGCCCAATTAGTTCCTTGCGGCTATTTTGAAGTGATTCCTGTTCTGTTTTTTACTATGCCTGTCCCTGAACTTGTCCAGCCCACTGCCTGCCCTGATCTTACCTGTCCCTTGACTATTCTTCTGGATTCTGATTTTGTAGTGTGTCTTGGTGTTTGACCCAGCTTGTGATCTCAACTCCACTTTGCATTTCGATTCCATACTGCACTGCCCGATTGGTACTTTGACCACACTTCTAGTTCAAGCACACATTCCAGTACTATGTTCTGTTCAGAAGTGGATGTTATAATTTTATATGTTTACATTGCATTTTGCGTGTTTATTATGTTTGTACCCATGTTGAATCAGAAGGGTTTTCCCCTAAATGGACAATGCTGCTTATTACAGAGAGACAGTTATCAGCAGCAGTCTGGCCAATCAGCAAGAGGGATTTGCTTCTGACCTCTATGAAAGAGGATTTTGAGCCAAAAATGAAATTAAAGTGAGGCAGATCTTTTCCAGGAAGAAAACAAGAAGGAATGCATTGACTCCACAAAGTAATGCTAAGAGCCAGCAAAACATACATAGTCGTGGACACTATCGATAAAGAGTTTGTTTGTTCTTCCCCATGCATGAGATTTGCATCAATGAAAACCATATATTTTGAGAGAGACCCTACCCAAAATGTCCTGAGAACTAAGACATCACCAAACATGCCAAATAGTCTAACTGGAATGAAGATAAGCCAGTGTTTTCCTAAAGAAATGATAAAATAAAAATAACTCTAGTGGCAAGTATGCTGTGTTCAGAAAGTAGAAATGTCACCTACAACCATGTGATTTCATGGCTTTACATCCAACTCACATTGTTGTTTTGTCGAGATTACCATCATGTAATAAGCATGAAGATGCTTGGCATTGCTATTGATTGCATCTTGGTAAACAGATCATGAACTCAGCTCTTTATAAAATACAAAGTGGAATCTGCATGCTTAAAGGGGAATATTTTCCTGGGAAAAAAGACAATGTGTTCACTAACTTTACATGTAATTTGAATTACCAGCAAAGTAAAAAAAAACTAGCCTATATATTTGCAAATTTTAAAAGCAGCAAGGCAACCAAATTCAAAATAAAAGGACATCAAAGACACAGCATCAATGTCTGAATATACAATAGTTTTTGTTTCTGAGAGTTTCTGGATATGCTATTGCTGTCTGGTTGATTTCTGGTTCCTGACCTTCCTGATTTGACTCCTGACTATGCTGATCTCTGCCTGCTCCTGAACTTCTTGTCTGGATATTGACCTTGATCTGCTTAACCCCCTGTGTAATGTGAATTGGACTATTTACCATCAGTCTGCAAACCAGCTTCATCACTAGCAGCTTCTAGAGCCCCTAGGCCCTGTCACAGACAAACAAAACAGCATATAGTCCACACAATGTATTCAAATTTAAGACTTACAAACTTATACTACTTTCAGTAAACATCTTCAAAATATAACATAAATTCGGTATAATAGGAGTCTCAATGCATTGCAACAGAAAATGCAGTCTACTGGGCCACTCTCTGAATGAATCCAGTTGTAGGAAAATATTTTAAATTCCTGGCATATGCCAAATCTGTTCCTGAGGAAACGTTTTTTAACCCAAAGATGTTTTGGACCAAATTTGGGTGGCACCCTGGACAGTTTAATGTAGTAAAGTAAGATTCTAAAACTATCCCATGTTTAGCTGAAATAAAGATGCACGTTAAGACCATGCCCTATAATTGGAAACTCTTCTGTTATAATGCTTTAAATTGGCCTGGGACTAAAATGTTTGGTGCCCTCGCCATTGCATCTCTTTAATAATTAGTCCTGATCTCTTCTATTTTCTCTCTGTCTCTAGTGTCAAGACACACAGAGCTACTAGTAGCAGCTACTTGTCAAGGCTACAAAAAAAGACAATAGTGATAATTGGCTTTGCCAAGACACCATGGGGCAGATTTACTAAATCGTGAATCGTCTAACGTTAACGCTAATTCGTCAGCGTGATGTAATTTCGCAACTTTGCAAATTCACTAACACGGACTCTGGTGAATTTTCACTAGCGAAGTAAGATAGACTTGCGCAACTTCGCACCCTTACGCCAGGCGAAGTTGCGCACTGAACATTTTCTCAACGTTAGCACTTACACTAGACATTACTTCGCCTGGTCAGACCAGGCGAAGTTCAATACAATAGATAGGAGTTTGAAAAAAAAAATTTTAAATGCGTATTTTAGCATAGGAGGGTGATAGTCTGAAAAAGATCGATCCTTTTTTTGGGGGGTTACCCTTCTTCCCCCCTACATTTCCTAACATATGGCAACACAACTATACAGGGGGCACATGTAGGGCAATAGGACAACTTTATATAATTTATTAAAGGTTTCCTGGGCTTGAGTAGTGGAATGTAGTGGCTATAACATATACTTCTATTATAAGCACAACTACGATACCATTCGTCCACCTGAGCGTAAATTCGCATTTTAGTGGATTTGTGTAGCGCTGGCGAAAATTCACCTGGCGAAGTGCGGCGAACGCTAGCGAAGCCTATGCTGGCGAATTTTCGGATATTAGTGAATCTGCCCCCATGTGTTTTGCCAGAGGCAATTCTCAGCATTGTCTATGGCAGGGTATGTTTTAGCATCTTTGTAGCCAAAAGAAGTAGCTGCTGCTTAAGTATGCAGTTTGTATATTAAGAAATAAGAATATTAATTCTTGCATATTTGCATTTGTGTTGAATGAAATGTGCCTCCATATTCTGGCATCTCAAGCAGAGTTGTTATGTCTAATGGATGCTTTGTTCCATGGGCAGCGCAGTTTTATTCTCTGATATGTAAAAGAAAAGTGTAGGTTAAAAATAGTTGTTTTCAAGTACTATAACAGTTTTTGTGTTTGTGAAATTCAAATGGAAAAAATATCAATACACCTTTCTAAAGGTGAATAAATCCGATCTGACGTAAGCAGTCAATCAATAGAAGAGTCTTCTCAGAATACTTAGAATGTGCAACATCTTATTAAGACTTGTGCCTTGCCTGTTTGTTTTTGCATACATATGAAGTCTGTATTGACCCTTTTTAATGAAAAACTGAGTTTTCATGAATATTGGATCCGCAAACTTAATTTGTCTTGGATCAATAGAATTACATCCACATGTAGGAGATGGCAGGCCTTCCAGGAAAGATGCCTGCCTAGCTTTGCATTAACAAACAAAACCTCAACACACAGAGGTTATAGAACCTGTTCACACAAATACTGTGAAATGGAAAAAATACTGTTCTGGGGAATGGAGAATCTACATGCATTTTAAAACACATTAACTTTCAAAATATAATAAATTCTACATAATCAATATTATGTGTATGGAGCATCTTAATCTTGAAACAGGTAGTGTAACAGGTACATAAAAGTCGCAGCTGGCACCAATACACTTTGAAAAATTACATTTTCAGACTGACTTTTGTTGTAAAAAATTATGTGATCATGATTATTTGTTTTTTTTAGATGACATTTGATTATCTTTTGAAAAACATAAACAAAAATGAATTGGGTAAAAAAGTTATGATCAAGTTTTTACTACTCACAGCAAAACTAGAAAAATAGAATCTATTTACTTCATTCACAAGTTAATACCCTGTACAGCCATTTTGAAATGCACTTACACATTGGTGAGATGCACCAAAAATGATGTACAGTATAATATACAAAATTGTGATTCACCAAATTTACAATTTTAGAATTGGGCTGAATACTGGATACACCACAGACCTGATTTTACAAAGCAACTGGGAAAAAATGTAAAAAATATAAAAATGAAAGCATGTAAAATATTCTGTTTTTTTTTTTTTCAAGTCCAAAGTTTGCACCTTTTTGAGAGAATGTTAAAAAAAAAGCAAGCCATAACTAACCTAGACTGTTTTTAAAGAAGACATAAACAACAATTGATAGTTGCGTCTGTTTTCCATATACAATTTTATAGTACTGCTAGCCAAACTACACTGAAGTCTAAGGGCTTCAAATGTTTTTCGTTTTGAGTTGAAGCTCCTCAAATTTTTTTTATCAGGCAACATTTTTTCCACACATCAGAGTATACGTGCAACATATTTGTGGCGAAACGCGGCAAAACATTTCACTCATCGCTAACCCAAACACTTTTTTTCTCAAAAAAAGTTGCACACTAGTGAGAATCAGATTGTTCCATTCATTTTATTGAGCGTTTACTTGCAGAGTTTTTTCTTGTGAGTTTTCAATGATTTTTTCTTTAATAAGTACAATTTGAGGTCCTGAAGAATAGTCTTGTGTATATTTGAGTTCACATTTTTTCAAAAGGTTTTTTCTCAAACCATGAAAAAAAGCACAAACTTGACTTTTGAAAAAATGTAGCCCTGTACTGTGTTGAAGAATTCTTAGTCAGGCCCAGAGTATTTATAGTCACTTTCCTAGGTCTGCAAGGATGAAATTCTGTAGCAGAATTATAAAAGGAACTGAATTGGGCTCAACCTCCACCAGTCAGAAGTTTAACAGTAATAGTTGAATCATAAATGACAATAATATATATAAAAAGCTATTTTTATTCACCACCATGCTTAATTGTTTTAAAACATATTTAAAACCAAGGCTAGTAACCTGGAAGACGGGATCCCGTTCCTAAAGGTAATTCAAGCACAAAAATCGGTCGATAGACCGGGATTGTGACCAGATAGTACTAATATTATTTTTTCATTTTGGTTTTCTCACTTTGGTTTTATATCACTGAATATTCACGGTGGTAACAACATAAGGGTGTGTGCTAAATTGCTGTTCATTAGAACAGCAATTATAATTGGGTATAATTCACTATATTTAATGTGCAATTAAACACACAATTGTTATAAGAATGGTGTTCAAAAATACTACACTATAAGAGTTTTGTTCTGTTTTTCCTTTGAAAATTTTCTTTTTGAGGTAATTGGCAAACAGTCGCTTGTCTATCTTGGAGAATTTTGTGAACAGGGGGAGGAGAACCTGATTTTGCCGAGAAAAGATCGTAGAAGGGAAACCATTGCTGTCCACGGACTCTCTTTTTTTCTGTTTAGAATTTTGTTGGAGCAGCACTAACTCCCATGACAATATCCCTTTAATATGGTCTACTTGTTTAGGCCACGCTTGGGCCACACTTATATTTTTTCTTGTTATTCTTCAGAATATTTTTAGACTTGTTGAACAGCAGCTTATTTTGTTATACAGTAAGGGGCTGACTTATCAAGGGTCGAATTTTGAAGTAATGGCAGTTTTTTTTAACTCCCATAACTTTAAAATTCGAAGAAAAAAAGACCAATAGAAATTTATTACATAGGCTGTATTTCAGTCGTTCAAATCAAATCTTTGGTTTATTCTATCAATTTCGATTTGAAGTATTTTCAGAGTCCACCAAATAGCTATAATAAATAGGTTTTGGGGAGTTCCCCATAGGCTAAAACAGCAATTCTGCAGGTTTTAGATGGAGAATAGTCAAAGTCAAATTTTTAAAGAGACATTACATGATTAATTTAGATATACAAATTTTTTATTTCATTTCAAAGTCAAATCAAATTTGAACTATTCCCTACTCAAGGTACACAAATATAGCTTAAAAATTTTTTTTTTACTTTGAATTTTTACTTTGACCCTTGATAAACTTGCCCCTAAGTGTTAAATGTAGGTATGTGATAAGTTTGCCACCAGCTTATGCTGCACACAGCAGATGCAACAGGAAAAGTGTAATTTACATTTTTTTAAACATTTTGAGTAATGTATAGGCATTCAAATATGGTTTCAATGCACATTTTTGAGAGCTCTTAAGAGAGAGTCTCAGCTGAATTAATGTATTTGTTAATTTGGTAAACCTTGCAATTGATAAATTTAGGTACTTGGCTTCTAATGTTAAGTTACAAAGAATGTGAAGGTCATATAGTAGCCTTAAAAATGTTAAGGGAGAAATAAATCTTATATTAAATCACAAATGCCACCACTGGCTTATGATAATGAAGTCAGGATTCAAGGGACTATTGTTCCATGTGCTGAACATAATTATGAGCAATTCAGCAAGCCCTATGCTAACAAAATTAATAAAATGAGTACTTAAATTCAGAATTAACAGTTTTATTAATCTTATTGAGTTTAGAATTTTTCAGCATTTCAAGAAATAATTAAATGTACAAATCTCTAAAATTTAAATTTATGTGTGCTTGGAAACTATATTAACATTATCTCAGGGTTTCTTTAAATAGCATAATGAATGAGCTCTTCCACATTTAAGCTAACATTTCATCTATTCTAAGTGAAGTTAATAAGTTGCTAGTGAGATTTTTCACATTTTTATATCTATTCCATACTTATACAGTATATTACTCTTTAGAATAGAGCCCTGAATGCAAAATATGGAATGCCCTTTAAATGTATGATTAAGGATATATATGCATGTAAGTGTTATCCCTGGTGGTCTCATCAAGCTAATAGAATGGATCTGCCTATTTTTAGTGTTTGCAAACTAGGATTCAAAAGAGGTTGGCATGGCCTTCATGGAATCCAGAAGGGTCCATACAGAGAACACTTAAAACTAGGCGTGGTCAGTAGGTTACTGTAAATACGAGAAATGTGAGATATGAGGTTTTGAAAGAACATGGATAATATAAATAACAATAAAGAATTGAACATTGAGAAGTTGAATGACAAGATGGGAGAGAAGAGAGGAATGAGACAATAATTGATGCAATCCATTGTCAGTACTAGAAATAAAAAATGTCTGTTTAAATTAACACCAATTACCTATCACACTGTTCCCACATTTATAAGGGGCTTGAATTTGGTGGCAGTGTAATGTTGCATGCTAAAAAAGGGTTGCCTCTTTCCGTTTTATGTTCTAGAGAGAGAATATATGTACAGTATGTTATCCGATAAACAGAATATTTAGTAAAAAAAAAACAAAAACAAAAAACAAACACAGTTAGTCCATTATGTGTAGCTATGGAGAGATATTGCAGGTTTTAATGTGTATTTTAATAGGAAAGTAAAGTAACTATCATGGAGCACCACAGAGCATGTAGCTGAATTTAAAAATGCATCATTTATTTATCAAACAAAAGCTATTTTCATTTATCAGTATCACACAATTGACATGTTTCGTAGCCATCAGCCACTTTCGTAAAGGCACTATATTCTACTGTATGCTAATGCCTTCCAGGGAAGGAGTCCACATTAAGGCATGCAAGAGATTTTTTTGGGACCAGAGTGCTCCCGTATTTTAATAGTCAACTTATCCCAGAGGAAACAAACAGCTCTAAGCTCTAACAGCTACTGCATTTCCTACTGTATTTTCTAACGCACACATACAAGAGTCTCAATCAAAAAAACTGTTTATATTCATATTCTCTTATGAAAAATTCCAACCTCATCTAGCAAACATTAAATATTGATATAAAATAGAAATGTGGAAATGTGTCAACTTTTGAAATGTACAGCAGAAAAAAGTGGATTTAATTGCCTTAATTTGATATAAAGATGTTTTTCACATGTTACAGTACCAACAGCATATGAAAACAATATATGAATACTTTTGTTTAAAAATAACAAGTGTAGTTGATAAAACTAGCATTGTAATATAGAAAGATTTTAAAAGATGGCACGTAGTAGGTCCCATTTCTCAGACCAGTTATCTATAAAGAGAATCAATATCTGTGAAAAGATTTTGTTCAAAAATCTAATGTTGTGTGTTTTTTGAACATGACCAAGAAACACGTAAATGAGTGATGTAACTATGGGGGCCCAGACCCCCCCCCCATGTAAATTTTTTCCCTGGGCCCCTATCCCAAAATAGTGGGGTAACCAACGATGCACTCAAAAACTGCAGATGACCCATGATTTTGTGTGCAATACAGGTCATTCATGGGCCCCTAAAGAGGAAACAGACTCAGGTCATGAACATGTGTGGCAATATGAGTGGACCTTGTCATGTATGACCAGCATTAGGTAAGTATTGAACCAGCATGGATTTACATACCTTAATTAAGACTCCTTATCTCCTTCACTCTTGCTGTTAAACTAACTGCAGCCATTCAAGCAGTAGTGTTGTAAATGTTTATGAGCCATTTAGAAAAAGGATATTTGATTATACTCTGCCGTGTGGGATAGTGGCTGTAATCATGAATGTATAGCTAAAATATCTGCCATAAAGCAAGATGGGCTTTTGTTGACTGCCAAAAAAAAATAGTCAAATGAGTATCCGGAAATAGATTCTCCCATGTGAAAAAATAAAGGGCCAATAACATTTAAAGCAGTTAAGTAAAACATTCCAACCTTACACAATATTTTAAATTGTTTTCAGGTAAACATATTGGGGCAAATTCATTAAGTGACGAAAATTTACTAGCTTTGCCTTCGCTAATGTTCGCCGCACTTCCCCAGGCGAATTTTCGCCAGCACTATGCAAATTCACTAAAGTGCAAAGTTACTCTAAGTCAGCGAACGGTAGCTTGGTTGCGCTAGTGTTACAGGCAAAGTGCATTTATGCCTAATTTGCATACGGCGCGAACTCAAAGTCTAATAGAAGTGTATGTTACAGCCACTACATTACACTACATTACACTATTTAATAAATAAAATTAAGTTGTCCTATTGCCCTAAAAGTGCCCCCTGTATAGTTGTGTTGCCATATGTTAGGAAATGTAGGGGGAAGGAGGGTAACCCCCCAAAAAAATTTAGCTCTTTTTCAGACTATAACCCTAGAAAGGTAAAACACACCAGCGTTTTTTTGGGACTTAGAAAAAATTTCCAATTTTTTTTCAAACTCTTATTATTGTATTGAACTTCGTCAGGTCTGACCTGGCGAAGTAACGTCTAGCGTAAGTGGTCACGTTCAGTAAAATGGTGATCTTAGTGAATTTGCGTAATTACGATCCTTTGTCAGTGCGCAACTTCGCCTGGCGTAAGGATGTGAAGTTGCGCTAGTCTATCTACTTCACTAGCGAAAATTCGCCAGAGTCGGTGTTAGTGAATTTGCGAAGTTACGATTTGACATATACGCTGGCGCTTTAGTGAATTTCCCCCATTGTATTCTGACAACAGTATCTCTGCAAGTATAATGATGTTTAACAATAACATAAAAGAGCTATACAGTTTATTTCTGCTGGGTAAAAAGTGCTGGCTTTTAGGGTTTTTGAACATAAATTAATGTTTCCAATAAAATTGTACTTGTTATCTATTCTGTTAATGTGACTAACTTAACAAGGTTTCAAGTGCACCATGCATAATGCAATACACAGTAATAGCATTGTGAAGGATAATGTAGCATTCAACGGACTGTAGAACACCATCCTTTGCTCTAGAGGTCACTGTGTTAACTGTTTACTTGTCAGGGTTGAGTGTTGTATTATTGGTGGTGCTTTAAAAAATAAATGTGACCATTCAATTTTAATAAATAAATATCAATCATTACAGAAAAATATTACATTGGGAAAAAATGTTCTCAATGTTTGTATTATCAAACAAAATATCCTTATTATGTTATATATTATCTGATCCTTATTTTTGTAGGTGTTGTGACACAGTAGCACAAAGCTGCTGGTGGTAAAAACCCCACAATATAGACCTTATAGTGAATTGGAGGCAAGGAAAGATGTCAGGGTGAGCTGTTATCTTGTTACATGTCCAGTTCTTCATTCAGCATGGTTTCATTCACCATTATCAGGGCATTTTATCTGCCTCAAACCACTGGCAGAGAAAACATCCTGTGTACCTTACTGGAAACTGCCTAATACATGTATGGGATCCATTATACAGAAACCCATTATCCAGAAGGACTTCTACCATAGACCACATTTAAATCAAATAATTCTGTTAAAAATTATTTCCAATTACATCTAACACTTTAACAATGGGTGCTGTTTCAAGTGACACTCCTAGTCCAACAGAAAAATAAATTGTCGTTCTGAAACATGTAAGAGAGGGTCAAGTTGTCATGCACCAACCATCTTTTAGAAGCTGGCCAACAACACACCCATATAGTGACTATGGTGCAACAATACCCAAGATATATTTTGGTAATAAACCAACAACAACAACATCACTTTATGATGTTCCAACAGATGGACATCATGATTCTTTTTTTACAGTTACCATCCACATTCCAATGTGTCTTCTTATATGTGGCCTACACAAAGGCCTTTTTTGCAACAATTGATAACTACACCATCAATTTCCTCTCCAAATGTAACAATTACTTTAAATACTGAAACACTGCATTAGAACAAATTAATCCAAGATCTTTATTGAGTGTTTCTACAAGCCCAAATATTGAATGTATTGAAAATGCAAAGTAAAGAAAAAAATGTAGACAATACAAGTCATCCTGTAAACCTGTAAGTGAAGCAGAATTTGAGGAAGAAGCACATAATGATGCTGTATTTTCAGAGGAACCAAAGGAGAATCAGGAATCTGAAGATAACCATTCTGAAGGTGCGTTTGATCCATTCCATGTGTCTGATTAGGCATTCCAATCGTTCAACAATTCCTATGTGGAAACACAAATAAGATACTAATGATATGGTGAAGTTGCATTATACAAGAAATAAAGAAATGTAGAAATTACATTTGTAGCTACTAAGAATGGAAATTCAGAATTATGATTTGACTGCACCATTGAAAATCAAACTCAACTCCTCAAGTGAAATCTGACCACACAACAACACCTGTTTAAAATCAGTCATTCATTGGCAGATATGGCTTCATCAATGTGTAAGCTTGTAAAAAAACACTAAAAAAAGCCATGGCATAACTCCCATGTTTAGTGCTAACAATACACCAACCACTTGTGAATTGATAAGATGTTTGTAAGTGAATATAATACACTTTTGATATCTTACTGAGATGTCTGGCTGCTAGGGTTCATTTCAGTTTAGAAACCAACCTGTTTGAACGTGAGAGTCTAATTTGTAGGTGCCAGAAGATCAATACATTTTTTGATAAGCTCATAGATATCCATGAGTCACTAGCTATTAAGTCGATATCTATCAATGACTTCAGCCTCTCCTAAGACAGCCAGCAAGATCCTGATTCTATATAGCCTTGGGGGATGTTCAAGGATGTTCAATGACAGAAGGAGGTGCCACAGCAACTTCTAGTGGATCCTCTGCTGAGTGATGTGATGCAGCATGGGAAGCAATAACCATTCTAACCTGCAATATTAAGCAAATTGTCCTCACTCTTCTCATTATTCTCAGCATTCAAGACACATCTGAGTCACATGGGAGCCCTAAAATTCTACATTGTATAAAGGCAAGAAGCCAAGAAGTAAAGGGTTTCTATTGTCCAGTTTGTCCTGGCCACATTTTGCATTAATACTTTAAGATTTTGGTATTAAAAACAATATTGAGCTTAGCACATTTGACTTGCAAAGATGAAGGGTTAAAAGTCATGTCATTATAAATAATAGAAATTATAAATAATTTGTGATGACAATTGTTGGACGGCCTAATTAGGATTTATGTGGATATGGTACAAAGATATTTTGTTTAATGTGAAGTGTTTAGCAATTAAATGTATATCGGACACATGAAGGGGCAGATTTATTAAGGATCTAATTGAAAATTCAATTAGGATGTTTGACTTTTTTATGGTTAAAACTGTCAAATTGAGTTTGAATAATTCCTTAGTCAAATTTAAGTTTTTTTTTTTAAAATGAAAAAATATTTATTATACTCTGGCCCTTTAAGAATCCACATTCAATGTGAGAGGTCCAGTGACCAAAATGGAGATGTTTGTAGCCTTCCTGCCATTCGAGTTTTTTTCAGAGAAAAAAACTCGAATTGAGTTTAGTCTAATTTGAATCAAATTTTACTTGAGTTTTTGGGTCGGTAAGAATCATCCACATTTTGGATTTTTGTTCTTCAAATATATTAGAATTTACGGGAGTTTAAAAAAACTCTCATGAACTTGAAATTCAAACTTTGATAAATTTGCCCGAAAAGTCTCACTTATCACATAAAGGGGCAGATTTACTAATGGTGGAATTTTGAAGTGAAAAAACTTTGAAATTCGACTATCGATTTTTTTTTTACTTTGTTTATCGAATAGGTCCATTTTAGATCGAATAAAAATCCTTCGAATTCTTGGCACTTAGAAAAAATTTCAGGACAGGTTCTAGGAGGTCCTCCATAGGCTACAATGGAAAGTTGACAGCTTTAAAGTGGTGAAGTGTCATATTTGAAAGGATTTTACATGGCCGGTACTTTGAGAATTCGAATTTTCGAAATTTTTCTATTTGAATCGAATTTTGGCCTATTCTATAGTCAAAGTAGTCCAAAATTACAGCTAAATTTAGTTTTTTTTAAATTTGAATTTTATGTAAATATTCAATTCAACCCTTAGTAAATGTGCCCCTAAAAGTACCATATAGCATTGCATTGAATCAAGGCCAATGTTTGATATTTATGGCTGTTGTTTTTTGGTTCTTAGCTATTATTCAGTCCATCTATCTTTGTCAGCGAGCTTTGACTTGTAATCCCATTTCATTTTTACTGATAGAGTTTTTCCCTTGTTTGCCATATGATCTCATTGTATTGGGCACTGTTCTCTTTGACACATACATTAATTTTGTGACTAGCACACCTGTAATTCAGCCTCTTTCAAAATCTGTTCTAGTGTTCATGCTGGTTTAGAAGCTCTAATTATAAACTGTTCATTTTAGGTGTCTTTTATAACAGAAATATTCTGGTTAGTAATATAAACATGCTTAAGGGATGTTAAGAGTAATTTTAAAAGGGATGTAATTACTGTTGTTGCTTAGGGACGTTTGTCTCTGCTGTGGGGAGGTGCGGAGGCCTTTGGTTCCGTCAGGCACAGTGTGATGACATTGTGGCACCATGATGTCATTGTGCAAGACACGTAATGCAAATATTTTCACAGTCCAACATAGGTATGTTTATCTAAGTCCTTGGGTTCATTCTTAAGCTGTTCCTGATCTCTGACTGTCCATTTCCCATTTAATTGACTACGCTCCTCGATTCTGATTTTGTACCTCACTGTCTGTGCAATTTTTACCTTGGCCAGTTTTTTTTTACTATGAACTACTGTTTTACCGGTTCTCTTGCATGCCCAGAACTCTTGTCTTGATTCTCTCACTATAAGACTTAGCAGCAACAGTGTAGCGGAGGACACTTCCCGAAGAGAAAGGTGGAAAAGGAGCTCAGACCTGAATCTTGGCATTTGTTCTGGGTTTTCGGAGTTCGTGTGTGACACTTAGACATTGCCAAATGTAGGCATCTGTGTCAAATTAGCACAGCTAATGATAAAGTACTGAATAATAATACTTAACTCTACATGGGCTATATAATTGGATATATGATTGTCTATGCTGTATGTTAATATATGTTTTTGTAATTTCTTAAACCAATTTCCCTTTCACAAGTAAAGGCAGTACATGAGATTCAGTAGACATAAGTAAATTGAGTGTGTTGGAACTGCAAGCAAAAGAAAGTAGCACATCCTCAAGACTAAGAAGCATATAGTGATACAAATTGGAGGACATTTTACATTAAGATATTTGCATTTTTTACATTTATTAATTGTTGCCCCCCTCTATTTCTCTTATAACAATATTTACTACATTTCCCCTTTAAAGACGAGCACTGAGAAATAAAATGTAGCCTTGATAAGAAGCCACTGATGAGCAAAATATTCATTTTTCAGGATGTGAAGACGAGACAGCTTAAATATAACCAATGGAAGGTTATATTACTATTCTAAGATATAACAGAGGTATTTATTACAGAGCTTTTTAGATTTAACAGTGAGGAATGTCTGTAATCTGCTTTATGGTTACCTGCTGCATATCTGTTGAAACAATTATGCATGCAGATTAGGCCACACAAAACCAGAAACTATTATAAAACTACTCAAATGTTTAAAGTACCTGTAATAGACAGAATGGGAGCAATGGAATTCCTTTTAATGCATACTTCACTTTGTAAGAAATCACAAAGCTTTACAAACGTTCTGAAAAAAAAGTATTGCTTCCATTTGCAAAACTCTTGATGACCCTATACGTATATGCATTATTCTATACATGGAATATCCAAAATTTTGCCTTGAATAGAAATGTAAGACATGAATTGACATCTCCATAATGTTCACCTTTTTGAAGTTCTGGGCCAAACCTGAAGGTTTGCAGATCTGTTTTACATTTAAAACTGAGGGGTAGATATGTCCTCTGGATTCCCCAGGTTGGTTATAAACCTGTGTGCCAAGGAAGTTATCCTAATCATCAAAACTGTGTTTAATGAATTGACATGTTTATCAAAGCATTTATTGCTTCAATGTGTTCCTGATCAATATTTCCATTTCTGAATGTGTGTTGAATGACTACTTTGAACAGCTGAATGCCATCCTGTGCTATGGGGCATTAAAATGAAGGCAATGCAAGTTAATGTGGGATTTAACTGTCCAGAAAAGCTCTTTGGTAATTGTAACTATATTGGTATTTTTTTTTACAGAGCTGCAGCCATCAGTCCAACTTGTGAAAAATCTCGTCATTCAATGAAGATTTTCCTTAAAGTAGATATGTGATATTGTTTTGACTTGTATAGCGTCACAGAGTAAAATTAAATAAACTATTGACCCATGAACCTCATCATGTTATTGTGCTTGCACAGGAATAGCTGTGGCAAAATGTTGTTATTTTAGCCAGCTAAGTTACTTAGAAATGATCTTGGAAACAAAAATCTCTGTGTTTTTAATTATTTGTATTGCCTATCATTTGTTTTAAATAATGGTACAGATTAAATTCAATGTTGGACCCAATAAAACATTGCCATGAAATTTAAATACTTTCAAGACATTCTTTTATGGCTACAGTTGTGTGAACCACAAAATTCAAGGGTGGGATGAATATTTTCCTCCTGATATTTTCATTAGAACTTTAAAAGGAACAAAAACATTTTATCATGTGAGTTTACAGTGTCTGTTTCTGTACACTACAATGAAAATGTAGGACATTTTTGACTAGCTATGAATCCAGTGATACTAAAAAGCTACATGAAAACAATTATCCATTCACTTAAAAGGGGTTGTTTGCCTTTAATTAAATTTTAGGATGATGTAGAGAGTGATATTGTGAGACAATTTGCAATTTATTTTCATTTTAATGATGTGGGGGGGGGGTTGAGTATTTAGCATTTATTCAGCCGCTGGAATTATCTTAATAAAAAGTAGCAATAATAAAAAGTGTCTTCTGGAAAGTCAGAAGACAGAAATAAAAAAGAAAAAATAACGGGCAATTGAAAAGTTGCTTAGAAATAACCATTCTATAACATAATAAAAGTTACCTTAGGTTACATTAGGTGATCCATCTTCATTAGAGAAAAACACAATTAATTAATAAAATGCTTAAAATATATCCATTTCCTTTAACAGTGTAAATCTAAACAATGCATCTACTTGTCATCCTACCTTCTTGAGATTAAAAAGTAAAGTAGCTGGTGATTAACTATTTCGAACCTTAAAGTTAACGTTTATTTTGTTTTAGATGGTCAATTCTTAGCAACTTTATTTATTTTTATAGTTTTTGAATGATATGCCTTCTACTTCTGACTCTTTACAGCTTTCAAGTGGGGGTCATGTTACTCGTATATCTAGTCAGACCCTCTCCTATTCAACTTCCAGTCACTTATGAAAATCAGTGCATGATTGCTAAGTAATATGGACCCTAGCAACCCTACAGTAATATGGAACCTAGCAACCAAACTGCTGAAATTGCAAACTGGTGAGCTGAAGAATAAAAAGCTAAATAACTCAACAACCACTAATAATAAAAAATGAAAACCAAATGCAAATTGTCTTGGAATATCACGCTCTACATCATACTAAAAGTTAACTCAAAGGTGAACAACTCCTTTAAAGTGAAGCATAACTTGCTAAAGATAAATAAAAATGATGATTATGTGTGAGAGTAGATTGTCCAATAGACTTAAAGGAAAACTATACCCCCAAAATGAATACTTGAGCAACAGATAGTTTATATCAAATTAAGTGGCATATTAAATAATCTTACCAAACTGGAATATATATTTAAGCAAAACCATTGGGTGATGGTCTGTGTGTTGCCTCAGAGATCACCTGACCAGAAATATTTCAACTCTAACTGTAACAGGAAGAAGTGTGGAAGCAAAAGACACAACTCTGTCTGTTAATTGGCTCATGTGACCTAACTTTATAGTTTGTTTGGTATGTTTGTGTGCACCGTTGAATCATACGATCCCAGGAGGCTGTCGTTATTTTTTAAAATGGCAATTTTCTTTTTATGATTACCCAATGGCACATGCTACTAAAAAATTATATAATTATGAAAATGGTTTATTTACATGAAGCAGGGTTTTACATATGAGTTATTTTATGCAATATCTTTGTAGGGGGGGCATAGTTTTCCTTTAAGTGACTCAGAATTTGACGCCAAGCTAGCTGAGTCTGTGTTCTACAGTATGTAGTTATCTATTTCTGTTCAAATATTTTTTTTCTATAGTAATCCATATTTATGAATGTCCTTTAATGTTGCATGCTTGCTTCTACCTGTTGCTATAGTTACTGCAGTGTTTATGCATTATTTACCCCATTCTTTGACACTCAGCTATTTGAGTAAGCAGATGTTTTGGTTTCCACTAGAAAGTTTTTTTTTCCTCTATTCCATTTTGTAATTTTTTTTTGTTAGGACTATATGCGTGCTGATATAATCCTTTTTTGTCAGACACAGTTTGCCATTTAGTTTTTAATTCTAAGTTTGGTTTCTATGACAACATGCCAGTTGTCATAGAAAATTGAGTTTCATTTTGAATATTAACTGTACATTCGGAAATATAACAGCATAACATTTAGATTTAGTATTTTTTTTATTTTATTTTTTTTTTTAACCGTAGCAAATTTACTATGTTGCCCTATAACAGGAAGAGAAAAAAACACCTAAAGACTAAAGATAGGAATACAGTACAGCTGATCAACTGTGGAAGGCAACAGCTTTCTGAGCCAAAGGAATTTTAAACTAGCAGTAATAGCAGAGAGATGGTCATTAGTGATGGGCGAATTTGCGGCGAATTCCCGCGATTCGCCGCTGGCGAATAAATTCGCGAAATGCCAGCAAAAATTTGGCGCCGAAAAATTCGCCCAAAAAATGAGTCGCGCGTCGATTGACGCGACGTGCATCGGAAACGACGCGATGCACCGCCCATCAAAAACAACGCGCAACTCGTTTCGCGAATTTTTGCGCCAATTCACGAATTTGGTCATGTTATCCAGATCTACAGATCAGTTTGAGCATTTCTCACTTCAACCCAGTTCATAAGGCCGTGCATGTGAAATGCAGTGACAACGCACTTCATGCTGTACCAAGCTGCTGTCCCTGAACAATATAAATGCTACCCCATTATTATGTATTTAATTATTATGTATTGTTATCAGTAAGTGACTAGGGAGGTATTGTTTTACATTTCAAGTCAGGTTTTTTTTATATTACCTCAAAGCAATGTCTTGTTTCCCTTAGGGCA
>CM044439.1:90017889-90039263 GCA_024363595.1 Xenopus borealis
GAAAGAGGCACCATTGAAATCTTTAATGAGAGAAGTTGACAGTTTTGGATAAATCTGTCAGGCTAACCAAAGAAATACATTAGACAGGAAAGAGAGATGTTTGTGGTAGATTTTATTGTGGAACAGTATGGTTTACCTATAAATTGGACAGGAAAGGTGACTCCTCAAGTAAAAATATTATACACTGGTTTAATTACATGGGCACTTTCGAAATATGTGATTTGTAAGCAAAGTGCTACTTGTGTTTTAAATATGAGAAGCTATAATGATATTGTAGCCTTTCTTTTTGCATTTTTAGCAAGATATTCAGTCATACTTAAAAGGCACAGAAAGGTAGGCAAATAATAATGATGCAAATAAGCACCCATTTTCATACCAAGCTCTTTGTGTCTTCATGAGGCCCTTTGTGATAAAATGCAGCTTTAACACAAGTGAGAGCAAAGGGATACATGAACTGTGGGAACATTTAGGTCTTTGGCATTACACATAATGGCACATATTTATTTATCAAAATAGATATTTCACATGATTTTAAATTAGCAAATCTATACTTTTATTTCTTTATGCAATTTATAGAATTGTATAGACATCTTGCTAGATGAAATATAGTTATGTTACATTTGACAATTGTAGAGTCCAAGGATATCTACATTTTGTGCATTGTTCTAAATAAAAGAAAATGTAAATTCCAGAGGAAGATCTTAGGGGGCACAGGTATGTTATGTCTTGTCAGCAAAATTAGATCTTTTATTTTAAAATGCTTCAAATGATTTTTAACAAAATAGTTCAGAAGAGCATGAAGCTCTTGTACCATTCCCTTTTTAGATATGTCATATGTAGTTCTTGTACCGTTCCTGTTTTAGATATGTCATATGTAGCTCTTGTACCGTTCCTGTTTTAGATATGTCATATGTAGCTCTTGTACCGTTCCTGTTTTAAATATGTCATAAGCGCGTTAAGAAAAGAACCCTGCTTCTTTACTTGGCCATGTGACATGAGTCATGTTGCTTAAATATCATTTTCTGAGATTTCTGTGGAGGACAACACTCCCTTTCTTTCCTTTCTGTTATATCTACCTCTACTGGCCAGCACACACAAAAGCAATATCCTTCTTAATCTCTTTTCAGTACCTGAGTCTGTGTTACACAATTCACAGTAATGAAACACATTTTCTTCTGTGTCCAACATGGCAACATCAGGGTTAAAAGCCATGCGGAAACTTGCTGTTTGCAGATCTGAAATGCTGAAACATTTATTAAACATATGCTTCCCTTAAGCACTAAACCACACTAATCCACAAAGACAGTGTCGGACAGGGGCCCTGTGCTCTGGGCCCGCCTGTGGACCCTGAGGGCTGCTGCATCAGGGCCTCCCATCTAGTAACCCTCCTCTCACCCTCTCCTCTCTGTGTGTGCACTTGCGCATGTGCATCAGCCCACAAACTGTGGATGCGGCATTGTGCATGTGGCTCTGATGTGCGTGCGCACTTGCTCACATGAGCGGCGGTGAGGTTGTTGGAAGGGAGGCCCCAAGCCAGTAGCCCTCAGGGTCTGAAGGTGGGGTCCTGAGACAGAAGAAATCCAGGTTGCGGATCTGGGCTGGCACGGCCCACTAGAGCCAGGACCCACCGGGTTTTTTCCCGGTTACCCACTGGCCCAGTCCGACCCTGCACAAAGATGTGCAACACACTTTTGAATATAAGAGCTAACTCTAAACATTTAGGTGGTTGTTTATCAAAATTTTACCAAACTACGAAATACGTTGGCACTATAGAAATACATGTTAATAATAATAATTATAATAATAATAATAATAATCCACAATTTGCCCTTATTTATCCATTAAAAAACTAATAAAAAATTCAGATTGTCATGTGAAAACCCCAAATCTTTCAAGTTTGATGTCCGAAAAACCTGGATTTCGCGGAATAACTGCTTTCGTGAGGGTTAAAACATCTTCAAATGGTTAAGGGGACATCTGCCATTGACTTTCACATGAATATGGCAGGTGTTAGAGTAGTTTTGTATTTGGACTTGGAACAGATTCAGAGCATAATCAACTGTGGTTGAACTTAGTATTTGTTTGATGTCACTATACTTAAAGCAGGGGTGTCCAAACTTTTGGCTTCCCTGGGCCACAGTGGAAAAAGAAAAATTGTCTTGGGCCACACATGAAATACACAAACATTATATTACTATTACTAACTGTGCAATTGGCTGAGTCCCCCCTTCTCCCTACTCCACATTGTTACAACCTGGCATAGTAAGCCTGTTCCTAACAAAACAACAGACTAAGGTGGTTAATGTGTCTGGACTTGGAGAGCACAAAGTGTTATTTCACTTTCTTGTTTTCTCCTATTTCCATACGTTTATTTCTTTTTTCCCCTTCTCTTCCTTTTCTCTCTCCTTCTAAATACAATGCAAACTGACAATTTCAAGCTGGGCCACATTCATATCCATCCCAGGCCACATACACCCTCAGACCACAGGTTGGACACCCCTGACTTAAAGCAAGCTGGGAACTATGTGTACATACAATGCTGCTCCTAATCAGCAAGAATCCCTTTGGTTTTAGCTCTCTGCAAAGAAAGACTGCTCTGCTGGTTTGATGGCAAGCTTTGTTCAGCTGTGAAATAAGGCCATGTTTTTTTTTTGCCAAGCAAGCTTCTAGTATTTTTTTGTCTGTCATCTTGTCTCTATAACTGTACATCATCACTATTACAGAATACAGTTGCAACCTGATTTTTAGTGTTTAGCTTAGATTATATTTCTGTTGCAAGTATTTAAAAAACAACAACATGGCAATATGTATATAACCTTTATAAAAGAAATTTAGAAAGTTGCTCTTGTGCAAAAACATCTACATATTCCCTTCAAAAAGATTAACTGGAAATAGATCCTAGAGGAGCTGTTTAGAAAAACTGCAGTAAAAATATGGGAAAACATGAAGAAGTTTCTCATTGCTAATCAACTTTCTTCTCACCCCTTTTTCTGTAGAAGTCAAAAGACAAAAAACTTAATTATACATAGAAAACAATAAGGGATGTTCCAGATCTGGGATTCTGACAAGATTCAACCTTTTTCGGCAGGATTCGGACAAATTCAAGTGCCATGGCTGAACCAAATCCGAAACCAAAAAATTGTGTGACTTCGTCACACAAACAAGATAGTCGAAAATTTCTTAACCACATGCTCAGTGCGTGGCTCTCTTCAAACCCTTATGGCTAATTTGGGAAATTTGGCAAATTAGGGTTCTAATTCAGTTCGGTATACGTCTGAATAACAAAGGATTCGGTGCAACCCTAAAAACAATTCTCTTCAATAAAATCTTAATTATAAATGCAAGAGAATTCACCATTGAGAATGTTTGTTACCTGTCCTATGTCAGTCATCTTGCTGCTTTCCTATATGCAGTGTTTATTATGTAATTTTGGCTTTGTAAGCTTATGTCATTTTGGCTTTACCGTATTACAGTGTAATCTTTGCAGTATTGCTAAGAATACAACCCTGATGCTGTAACCTTGATTTTATGTTGATACATGCTGGGATTTGTAGTCCAGCAATGACTAAGTGCAGTTAAACAGGGCAGTACAGTCAGGCCCGGATTTGTGGAAAGGCCACCTAGGCTCGGCCTAGGGTGGCAGGATTTTATGGTTCTGTCCAGCCACACCCACATTGGTTCATAAACACTGGGGATACACATGAAATACGATAGTTTTTCAAATTTCCCATGCGCCAATCCCATTGCTCCAGTCCTGACGATGAAAATTTGCGAATAAAGGGCAGAGTATGGGGTCTAGGGGCACCCGCTGTGTAAAACAGTAGGGGTTTTCTTATGTGAATGTGATATACCCTTCATTGCTAGGTACAACAGCAAATGATGAGTCAAAAAGCAAATGTACTGTAATCAGAGGGTATAGGAAAAAAGCATGAATTTAGGCCACTAAAATATGTTTGAACAGCATTTGTAAAGAATATTCCCCGGAGAAAAAATACAAAATAGTCTGCTTGTAAGGATAGTACTTCTATCTGAAACATAATTAACAATATTATGAGTTTAACAATGAATTAAGCAAAACTAAGAATATTGTATATACGACAAGCCTACAATCACTAAACAATTTGTTTTAATTGCGCAAATTAGACTTGGTGAAGGACTTTTCATTATAACAAATCAATATCTTAACACAATTTACAGAAAACACCATAAATGTGCCTTTCCTCTATCATATCATTAGAAGTGGAGTAAAGCACTAAATGATTTGAGTCTATTGATTTTCCTGTATTTATTTGCCTCTCAATGTTTGTAGAGCCGTATCACTTGGCTGATTATCCATTATTATTCCTCTTGCTGCAGATTTGTCCGCTGCATAATCTTTTTATTATGTCCTCCAGATACAGTATATGTTACTTTGCTGGCTGGATTAAGCTTCTGATTCCAGATGAGATTAAAGATCAAGAAGCATCTTAATGTTAAGAACAACATAAACATGTTGCTTTTCTTCCATAACAGCGGCAGAAATGTGGATAAATTTGATAAATGCAGACAAGTGAAACAAATAAAATATGGTAACTATTACTGATCTGTGCCCATTACACATTAGCAACCATCCGACTGCACTCATTGACTGCAGAGAAAGAAGACAAATCTCATAGTTTAGAATTCATTAGCTTTTCAATTTTCAGTTTGTGATTTAGTAATTAAATTTGCTTCTTTGGCTGATTAGACAGTCAATGGAACTTTTGGATTGGTTGCTATTCACACAAAAGTATTGGAGTCATTTACTATATCATGTTCAAGTTTAATGAGAAGACATGTATAAGTTACCAAATTCCAGTGTTTCCTTTGGCCCTCACAGACACAGTTAGGTAGATTAGGTATCCTCAGATTTAAATTGAAGCTTTTATGATATGCAGAAGTCCAAATCATACGTGTCTATACTTGCTATAATTATTTATCAGACCTCTTTGGGGGAAACAAAATCTGAAACAGAATTATTTCAAGTGAATATGATTAAAGAGGAAACTGTTAAACTACAATGCACTGAAATAAAAAATATTTCTTGCAATATCAAGTGCTTCCTAGGGGGCAGTCATGTGAAGCATTATTGCAGCTTTAAAATAATTTAAAGGATAACGGAACTGCTTATACAATTGTCATAGCCACTGCTGCTCTTCTGTGTCTTATGCCTGTGACTGCTCATATACAATACTGGGCAGCTCTTTCAGTCGATCAATTTCTACATCAATATCTTCTAGAGTTGATCAGGAAGCATATTTTGGAAGAAACCTACTGCAACAGTTAAAGGAAATTTTTACAATAAAATGAAAATGTTTGCACACATCACTGCAGGACAAGACGGGGCAGAAACTAGCCTGCCAAAATCCACAGACTAATTTCAGCCCCTACCACTAGCCAAATCTTCTTGTCTGCTCTCTTTGGAAAGCCTTGTGTCGGCAGATTTCTGAGAAACGTTAGACTTTGCATTTGGAGCCAAAATCCATGCCGGAGCTGATACAAGGCTTCCAGACAAACAAACAAACAAACAAGAAGATTCAGCTAGCATCTTGGAATACTTTTAGTAACTGGATCCAATGACTTATTTTGTATACAACAATTGTTTGATTATACAACCTAACCCACATCAACAAGCATGCTACAAATTTGGTCTAACTCAGTACCTAACACCAGTACCATACAAACTATAAAATAAACAATGATTTCTTCCTGGAATATGATATTCCAAATATTATATGTTGAACCAATAACAACCTGAAAAGATTTGCTGATTACAGATTAATTTGTATCTTTATAGTAGCTTTGACTGTTTTATAGATATGACCAACTATGGCCCTACCTTGTGTTCTTTGGGATAAATGTAACATTAAGGAAATAAAATCTGATGACATTTATCAGAATACTTAAGCATAGTGATGGGCAAATCTACCCAGTTTCGCTTCGCCAAAAATTTTGCGAAATTTGCGAATTAGCGAAAAAATTAGCGAAACGACGCGCGACTCGTTTTTAAAAGCGAATTCACCCATCACTATTTAAGCAACAGATAGTTTATGTCAAATTAAGTGGCATATTAAAGAATCTTACCAAACTGGTATACAGTATATAGTTAAGTAAATGTTGCTGTTTTACATCTCTTGCCATGAACCAACATATTATTATGGTCTGTGTGCTGCCTTAGAGATCATCTGACTAGAAATACTACAACTCTAACTTTAACAGGAAGAAGTGTGGAAGCAAAAGACAGAACTCTGCATGTTAATTGGCTCATGTGACCTAACCTATACAGTTTGTTTGGTTTGTTTGTGTGCACAGTGAATCATATAGTTCCAGGGGCGGCCCTTATTTTTTAAAAATAGCACGTCGGGTAACAACTGTCATAGAAGCTGAAAGGCTGATTAATAATCAGAATGAGAATAAGAAGATTGCACTGGCATGTAGTGTAATGTGGGGTTTAAGGGTTTTTTTTTGTATTGTTCAATAAAAGCATATCAAGTTCAACCCCTCCAAATGAAACCCAGCATCCATACAGACACCCCTCCAAATATCTATGCTAACTATAGAGTTTAATTTCACAATAGCCTTTGATATTATGTCTGTCCAAGAAATCAACAAAGCCCCTCTTAAAAGCATTAACAGAATCAGCCATCACAACATCACCCGGCAGTGCATTCCACAACATCACTGTCCTCACTGTGAAGAACCACCTACGCTACTTCAAATTAAAGTCCTTTTCTTCTAGTCTGAAGGGGTGGCCTTAGGTGCAGTAATCCTCTTTATGGGTAAAAATGTCCCCTGCTATTTGTCTATAATTTCCTCATATGTATTTGTAAATAGTGATGGGGGAATCAGCAGCGTTTTGCATCGTCAAATTTCTAGAGAAATGCACAAAACGGCAAAAAAATTGTGAAACATTGCAAACAGACACCGGCAATGGGCGCCAGCGTCCAAAAACGGAAATGGACGTGTGCATCCAAAATGAGACGCCAGCGAATTTTCACCAGGACGAAATTTCGCCGGTGTTTCGCAAATCGCGGGAATAAATTCACCCACATTTATAAAGTGTAATCATGTCCCCACACAAGCCACTTTTTTTCCCAGAGAAAACAACCCCAACTTGGACATAGGGGCACTCCACCAATGAGGCAAGTTGAGCTACTCGATTCAGATGGCAGTGCCCCCTGGTTACCAGTAGCGGCAAAAATGCTAAATTTCCATTTTTTTAACCCCTAAAATTTGGCTCTTCTAGTGCAGAGAGCGCTGTCTGCACTAGCATTGTGGACCCCCCGACCCCCTCCAGCACTGAAAAGGTGAGGGCGGCAAAAAGAAGACCATCTCAGGGGGAATATTGGCCCGGATCACCCAGCTTGGACAGTCGACCCTCATAATTTAAGTCTTCTATCCCTCTAACCAGCTTAGTTGCACATCTCTGCACTCTCTCCAGCTTATTTATATCTGTAAAGTCCACTAATATAGAGGTCCTCTAAAGTGCAATCATGTCCCTCGCAAGTGCCTTTTTCCAGACAAAACAATCCCAAACAGTTTGGTTGCATGTCTCTGCACTCTCTCCAGCTCATGTATATCCCTCTTAAGGACTGGAACCCAAAACTACACTGCATACTCCAGATGAGGCCTTACCACAGACCTTTAGGGAGGCAAAATTATATTTTCATTCCTGGAGTTTATGCCCTTTTACAGTATTTTATTTGTTTTAGTGAACACAGATTGACACTGCCCGGAATTAGATAACTTGTTACCTACAAAAACCCCTAGATACTTTTCAGTTGAGGAAACTCCCAACACACTGCCGTTTAGTGTATAACTTGAATTTATATATTTTTTGCCATAGTGCATAACCTTGCATTTATCAACATTGAACCTCATTTTACAATTTGCTGCCCAGTTTTCCAAGTTAGTCAAATCACTCTGCAAAGTGGCAGCATCCTGAATAGAACCTATAGTTCTGCAAAATTTTGTATCAGAAAAAATAGAAACAGTGCTTTCAATACCCTCCTTCAGGTCATTAATAAACAAGTTGAAAAGCAAAGGACCAAGTACAGAGCCCTGTAGTATTCTACTAACGCATAATTGCATGAAGGCACAAATGCATAGTATTATGATTTTCTATGAAGTCCAGTATCTTATCCTTTAATAACTCTTTGAAAATCTTTCCTACCACTGATGTCAGTTTTCAGGCTGGGAATGGGATCCCTTTTTGAATCGCAGCACTAATTCAAGAGTCTCTGCACCATGCCAGACCTCAATGAATCCTGAAAAATTAAGTAAAGAGGTTTGACAATCACAGAGTTAAAGAGGTTGTTCACCTTTGGGACAATAAAGCTAGTTTAAAAGCCCATGTCATAAAAAACTTTTTGTAATGTATCTTTATTACTTAAAATGATTGATTTCAGAGATATATACCATAGAAGCTCATCATCTCTGCAAAATCTATCAGTTCTCTCTCCTATGAATCCGAGATTGTGGGACAGGCTCTGTGTAAAAACGACAGGTTGCCATATAAGGAAGTAGAGGGTGGAACCTGCACAGAGAATGCTATCTCTCTCTCCTGCTTCATTTGCATATTGTTGATCCGATTGGCTTAATCTTGCCAGCCAATGGAATTGAAGATATGCAAAGGAAGCAGGAGAGAGAGCTAGCATGCTGTGTACAGAGTCAACTTCCTTATATGGCAACCCGTTTTTTTTGTGCGTCAGCAATCCCAAAACACAGAAGAGAACTGAGAGAGATTTGGCAGAGATGATCCATAGCTTCTATGGTATGTATCTCTGAAAGCAAACATTTTACGTAATAAAGATAAATGACAAAAACTTTTTTATGACATGTGCTTTTAAACTAGCTTTATTGTCTCAAAGGTGAACAACCCCTTTAAGCTCGCTAAGTAACCTGGAATGAATACGATATGGCCATGGACCTTTGTTTATCTTAGCATGCTCTAGTCTCTTTTGAATTTCTTCATGTGTGAATGGTGGATTATTAGTTGTATTACTAGAATTTGGACTAGGAAAAGGAATAGCTGTACCCCACTTTTTTTATTTTTTCAAGTATTTCCCTCGGTTATTATTCTTTATGAGAACTTCTTTGCAGTTGCCATTTTTTTAAAGTTACGTCATCAAGATCGCTGCACTGAGCAATTTTAGCATGCGCACTACCTGAGAACTGAAGGGAGGATTTGCTGCATCAGTGTATGGGAGCGCTCTCTCTCAAAGTGCGCTCACGGATTTTAAGTGTGTGCATGCGCTGCCTAATACTTCTATGTTCTGTGCATGCTACGTGGCCTTCATCTTGCTGAGGGAGTGTAAGGGGGCCTATCGGCTCCGAGCGGGAGTTGTCAGGATCAAGGAGGAAGCTTTGGGGTCAAAGTTATCATCTGCAGCAGGGAAATCAGATAAGACAAAATCTTGTGGAAAGGATGTTGCCCATATACTGACATAAAGGGAGATCTTCCAGTAGAGGTGTGGCATAAATTATTATGAGTAAATTCCACCAGCAGAAGTAGAACCAATCATCTTGACAGAGGGAGACATGATTCCTTAGGAATTGCTCTAGGGCTTGGTTCACTCACTCCGCTGCCCCATTAGTTTGAGGGTGATAGGCAGAGGAGAATTGGAGAGTGATACCCAAAGCTTTGCATAAGGAGCGCCAGAAACTGGATACAAACTGGGACCCTCTGTCAGAGACAATTTCCGCTGAAAAGCCATGTAGCCTGAAAATATACTTGATGAAAAGCTGAGACAGTTCTACCGCAGAGGGTAGTTTTTGTAAGGGGATGAAGTGTGCCATCTTGCTCAATGAAAAAGGGTAACACAGGATCAGGATGTTGGAGGACAGAGGCAGAGGTAAAACATCATTCAGGGATTGGAAAGCTTTGATAGCAGCTGGAGGCCATGAGTTAGATTTAACCCCTTTTCGGATAAGAGCAAGAATGGGGGCAATGTGGGAGGAGAACCCCTTGATGAACTGTCAATAGTAGTTCGCAAACCGATGAATCTTTGAATGGCTTTTTTGGTCAAAGGTAGGGGACATTCCTGGATTGTGGAGACTTTGGTGGGATCCATCTCAAAACCTTCTGGGGGAATGATATAGCCAAGGAAAGGGATCTTAGGCACTTCAAAGACACATTTCTCAATTTTGCCAAAGAGAGAGTTCTTCCTCACACGAGAGTACCTCTTTTACCTGAGAATGATGACTTTCCAAGTCTTTGGAGAAGATTAAGATATCATCAATAGTGATGGGCGAATTTATTCACCAGGCGCGAATTCGACAAAATTGGCCGGGGGAATTTCGATTGCGTGAACAAGACGCACCGAAAACTTATAGATAGATTCGCCCATCACTAATCATCAAGGTACACAAACACGAACTTCCCTATGGAAATCTCGAAAGATGTCATTCATAAACTCCTGGAAGACGGCGGGTGTATTGCAGAGGCCAAAGAGCATCTCAAGGTATTTATAGTGTCCATCATGGGTATTGAATGCCGTCTTCCATTCGTCCCCTTCAAGGATGCGGATGAGGTAGATCCAACTTAGTGAAGATTTTAGCCCCTTTCAGTTGGTCAAACAGTTCAGAGATCAGAGGCAAAGGATATCGGTTTTTAAAGAAACAGAAAGAAACAGTAACCCGGTGAAGTGGAGTAGCAGGAAGACAGTGTTCTTGGCAATAAGGACTCCAACGAGAGATCTGCCCAGAAGATCAATCAATGGTGGGGTTATGCAAGCGCAACCATGGTAATCCCAACACAACAGGAGAAAAGGGACAAGAAATAATTAGAAAAGTCAGTTTCTCAGAGTCTAAAGTTCCAATCAGTAAGAGTAATTCCCCAGTAGTCAAGGAGATTAATTCTGACTATAAGGGTCTGTCATCAATGGCAAGGGAGAAGACATGGGGTACAGGGGAATAACCACAGGAAGACATAACTAGTGAGAGTTCTCTTGAAACTTGGAAGAGACACTGCCAACAAATGACACTCCAATCTTACTTTGGGGAGGAGAACTCCTCTGCTTCATAGGACAGGAATTAGCAAAGTGGGATTGTCCGCCACAGTACAGACACAGACCAGCCACACGCCTTCAAAGTTTCTTTTGCTCAGAGAGACAAGCGTTCCCAACTTGCATGGGTTCTTCTGAAGGAATAGTTGATGGCTGTTGGCTAGGTAAAGGTAACAGAGGTCTTTGGAAGCAAGGTGCCAACATTGGTTGAAATTTCTTGCTGCACTCCATGAGGTCTTGAGTGTCCAATTTAATGGTGAAAGCAATCAAATCCTCCAACGATTCAGGAAGTTCGAAGTCGACAGGCCTTGGTATGCCTCGTCATTCCATGAGGTCCATTAAAGTTCTAAAGTCAATATCATACCCACTAGCAATGAGACTGCCCTGATGGATTTGCAGAAGGCAAGATGAGGCATTAGCGACCGACCAGGGGCATCAAAGATAGTTCTGAACAACTGAAGGAATTCTTTTACATCAAACATCAACAGAGATTTTTTCTCCCAAAGAGGTGTTGCCCACTCAAGCGGTTCACCCTCCAAATGAGACATTACATAACCCACTTTTGCCTGCTCAGAAGAGTATTGTGAGGGTTGGAATTCAAATTGAATAAGACACAGGGTGACAACCCCTCTGCAGGCTTGCGGATCCCCATTGTAGCGAGGAGGAAGAGGGATGCTTGGCTCATGAGCCAGAAAGACCACTAGCAAAGGAGTGACATCAGCAGGGGGATTCCCCACGACAGGAGGAGTGGGAGGCATACATGAAAGAAGCATGTCAAGTACTTGCCCAATACGAACTTGCTGAGTCCCAAAGGGATTCTTCTGACATCCAGCATAGCTTCCTCTGAGTCCATGGACCAAGTACAATATAAGCCTATCGGCTCCCAGCAGTAGTTGTCAGGACCCAGGAGGAAGCTTTGGGTGAAAAATTCAAGTTCAAGGTACAGACATGGGTTAAACAAGAGACGTGGTCAAAATCCAGTATATGAATATACGTAAAATTTCTAAAATATTTAGTTTTTTTGGACAATTACTTGTGAAAAAAATTCATAGACCTCTAAAAGTCTGAATGGTAAAAAAAGGGTCCAATAAGTTCAGGGCAGCTCTCGTTGGGGCTAATTTATAGACACTGGGAAAATAAGAACCTGGGTAGTAACCCATGGCAATGAATCAGATGATTGCTTTCACTGTTCAACCTGCAGCTGGCTGAAAAAAAAGCTAATCATTGATTGGTTGCTGTGGGTTACTGCCGAGGTGGAAATTTGCCCACTGTTTGTAAATTAACCAAATTGACTTCTATGGGACCTCAACTGCTTTTACTTGGCAAAGTTTTATAGTACAGTTTTTTGTGGATTGTACTATTAATAAATCTTTTTTTAGACTTTTAGAGAAACACATTTTTCAAGAAAAAATGCCAAGGATTACTCATGTGTTTCCCTTCTTGATATTATTACAAATGCCTAATAAGACACTTGTAATATCTCCATAGTATTTAATATGAATACTTAACAATGTTTTTAGAATTCTAAGGAAAATCACAACAAAAGAATAAATCCATAGCTGTACATCTTATTTCTTTTTGAATACTGGTCTTTCTTTTATTTGTTTTCTTTTTTAGACATATTAGATAAATTAATAAAATATAAAAGGAATCTGTAAGTAAAGTAGAATGAGGAGTTTTTTTCTACTGGTTCTGTAATAGCTGTATATTGACATGTACATGTCTACAAAGTTCAGATACATTAGTGTGTATTTCTCTTTGAAGATTGACACTGCAGTTTACTATGATGCATTTTTCCTAAGGGCTTCAGTGAATTGAGTTCATGGCCTTTCTCTTCCTTGGGTTTGAAGTCAGCAGCACAAATCTAATTAACATACTGTACTTAGTAACTACAGTAGCTGAAGCTAGACATTTTGTAATTGTTCTATATCCCAATGGTAGGAAATTGCTCCTAGTTTACACTGCACATGCACAATTGACTAAAAGTGTTTTCTCTATCCATATGTTGGCACATTAAAATTCAATTCAGGTGTATTGGGGGATAAGATATCTAAATTACCAGACCTTCTGATAATATATAAAATGTTCCTGTAATACATATTGTATCAAAAACTATTTTCTGCATACGTTTGTTGTAAATGCTAAATGGGATTGTTACATGAATCTTTAAAAATCAGGCTTTTCAGAGAGTACTCAATATGCTGTTTCAGCAATATCTTTGTAAGGGCAATGTCAGACCTTGGTCTTTCACAAGAAATCACCACACCTGTTGTGACGAAGACTTCAAAATATCTTAAAATCCAGAATAATGGGAATCATTGTGTGTAAAGTGTTTTACATGCAGCTATCCCTATTCCTATGGTTAAAACATGCTTTCTGACACCTTTCTCCAACAGGAGAGGTGATGTCCCACTGGTTACAAAACGTTACATCTGACTTTACACAAAGATGTAGCTGCATCTTCATAGTCACATCACTAGTGATGGGCAAATTCCCGCGATTCGCCACTGGCGAATTAATTCGCGAAACACCAGCGAAATTTCACCTGGCGAAAATTCGTTGAAAAAACGAGTCGCGCGTGTCGTTTTTGACGCGACGAAAACGACGTGACACGCGTCAAAAACATGCCGTGACTCGTTCCACTAATTTTTTCGCTAATTCGCGAATTTCGCAAATTTTTTGGTGAAGTGAAACTGGGTAGATTCGCCCATCACTACACATCACATTTATTACAACAAATTCAATACAATATGTAACATACACAACATATAAAGAGTAAAATAAATCATAAATACATTTATATTGAAGTAAATTCTTCAAAGACCCACAACAATCAGTTCCCTGCTGAGCGCTGAGCTGCTTAAAAGTATAGTTTTTTTGGAATGTAAAATTTACTAGAATATACTCGTATACAAAATTGCTATATAATGTGTATGTGATTATTGTATACTGTGAATTCTATGAATTTTTTATGCAAGTAAAAATCATTATGGACCACAAAACTCTTCTAATTGATCTTTTTTCACACTTTTCATAATTGCTAGTATCCTCCAACCAAGGGGCCTAAACCAATAAGAACAATAAGAATTATTAGAAATAATTTATAATTATAGCCTTATATTCACAATCGGTTTTTGAAACTACATTATTGTATAAACCCAGATTATCATACATTCCTTTAGAAGAACTTGTGTATATGTAAGCCAATGCACTAATGATGATGACGACAGCCATTCCTGCATAAGATGTGTTGATTTGCATTCCTTGTATTTTTTTTAAAGGGATGCACCACATCATTTGGTTCAGGATTCAGCAGGAAAGGCTAATCACCCAGCAACAAATTGAGATCAAAATTATTACCATAATATCTTTAGATAATGCAACAAAATTATGTACCAAAACATAAACTTAAGCCTTGTCAACAAGTCTGAGCAAGAGAAAAATTATTTAGGAATGCTTGATGATGTATGGAAGGAAACTGTTCTCTGCATGCCTTTTCTTAATGAAACTGATAATGTGGATGTTTTAAAGTGATTCTAACTGTACCAAGATTTTCAGAGAGCTGCCATGCATTAATTGTTGAACATTAATTTGAAGAACATGCATAAAAAATCCATAAGAAACTGTTTTTTGTTTCACCATGTTGGGATAAATGGAAAGATGTTGAACAGATTACAATGAAGCTTAAGGGATGTTTTCTAATTCAGAGGAGAAGTGATAACCGGCACACATGATTAATGCTGGCAGGGTAAACCCTTGCTAGTTTATTGCGGGATGCAATGTTTCAGGGCTGAACCCTTTTGTCAGGAAAGCCCTGGAGCTATAACAATATGACAAGGGATCCCAATGACCAACAGCCAGTTTACACTGGTTTATATTTAAAGATTTGCAGAATCAGATGTAGCTGTGAGTAGGAATGAGTTAAGGCAGGAGAAAGACAGGGATATGATGTCAGGGGAAGAAGCAGTTCACTTCCTTATCTTCTGAGCAGGTAGAAACATGAGGCAGAGATCTCTCTATAATATAATGTTAGTAGCTGCAGTATATACATATTAACTCAGTAAACGGCTGGCTTTGGGGGGTAGAACTCTTTGGGCAGCTGCTTGTTGGTCTCTTGCTGTTTATTTGCTGTTTGACAGCAGTTAATAACAATCTAGCCACTGAAGCAGCATGGCAGTCAGCCTGGGCCCAACATGCACCATCTGTGCTATATATAAATCCAGCCCGTGACACTGAGCTGCTGCTACTGAAACTCAGAGTATACAGAGAGCTGTAGTAGGATTATACAGAGAGGGCAGTGGGGCTCAGTTGGGAGTAGAGCAGCCTGAATACAGACATTTTTCTTGGGCTTTGCTTTATTAAGTCTTCATATTGCACTGTATTTCTATCAATATAGTTACATAATGCAGCAGCCTGTCTTCAGAATCTCACCTAATTTTACTGGGCTTTATTGAGTTACAGATGCCATATATCTATATTGAGTCTGTAGGTTAGCCATATATTGATTTGGACAACATTCCAGCTGCCCTGTCTTTATACCCTATAGAGAAGTGATCCCCAACCAGTAGCTTGTGAGCAACATGTTGCTCTCCAAACCCTTGGATGTTGCTCTTAGAGTCCTCAAAGCAGGTTCTTATTTTTGAATTCCAAGCTTGAAAGCAATTTTCAGTTGCATTAAAACTAAATATAGTGCCAAGCAGAGCCTTTTGTGTGCTGCCAGTCCACACAGGGGCTACAAAATAACCAATCACGGCCCTTATTTAGCACCCCAAGGAACTTTTTCATGCATGTGTTGCTCTCCAACTCTTTGCACATTTGAATGTGGCTCACGGTTAAAAAAAGGTTGGGGACCGCTGCTATAAAGGCTGCACACTGTCATGCAGACTGTGTGCATAGGGCAAAGTAGTTATAATTTGATAGGACAGTTCCCCCTGTGAGTTTATCATGGAACATGAGTCAGAGCTGTCTCTTTTACATAAGGTTATTAGCTGCAGTATATACACATTCACCCCTCATTATACTGCTAGCTTTGGGGGTGTTAATCTCTTACTGTTTATTTGCTGTTCTACAGCAGTCAGTCACACTGTTGTCACTCATGCAGCATGGAAGTCAGCCTGATTAGAATAAACAGAGAGCTGTAGTTGTAGTATAGAGGGTATATTTTCTGGGTGTTGCATTCAGAAATCAGCACATTGTATATAATTAATTGATGCAGCAGCCTATTATCAGATTCTGACCTTTATATTACTGGCCTTTATTGAGTTACTTATTTCAGCTCCTGCTCAGGGGACAATCCACTGCTACTGCAGATGGAACCTACATATAGTAATCCTCTGTTAGAATGTCTAGTAGGTTTCCAGATACCAAGTGGTACTGTAAGTATGAAGCAGTTACCGCTTTTTGTAGCTTGGACAAAAAGTGAGTCTGTCAGTTAGCCATATAAGTGAGGAGCGGCAGAGCATAGTAGCAATCTCTTATGGCATTCTGGCTTTGAATATTGCCTTGGGGTGAGGCTGGCAAGGTCCTATTTATTTGATAAAATGTGAATAAATACTGTGGCCATTTTCACCATTTTCTGGCTCCTGGCGTTTCTTTACTGTATGTAACAATGGGGTTCAATGGGATGCCTCAAGGCAAAGGGTCAATTGAGGAGTCCCCTTGTCATGTTAGGTTCTGCCCCAAAATGTTGCATTCCGCAATAAACTAGCAAGGGTTTACCCTGCCAACATTACCCACATATACCGGTTAATCACTTTTCTTCCATATTGGTTACGAGGTTGTTGATTCCTCTTAAACCAGGTACTTGGGATTCATACTGATCGGAGTGCCAGTGTAATCCGTTATATCCACCTGTTTTCTAATTCAACATAATTGTGGGAAGTAATGGACATGCATGGGCAGGGGTGATTTCGCCCCCTACTCCTCCCCAATGTACTCTATGCACTAGAAGGATCTAGCTTTTTACTACCACTAGTAACCTGCAAGGCACTGCCACCTGAGGTATAGTTCTCAAGGCTGGGTTTTCATTGCAGGAGCACTGCTGCTTGTGGGACTGAAGTAGTTCATGCATTAGATAGATAACTATTGCAGAATATAGCTACTTATCTCAATTCAATTCAAAATCTGGTCATTAAAATTACCAAAAGGATATAAAACTTACCCAGAAGAAGAAGGAATGAAAGAAACAAGGAACAGGTGATGTAACAGAAAAGAACATAATACTACATACACCCACACATTGGACATTGGAGTAGTGTTTTTAAGATTATATGTATTTTATGTTGTACTCTTTTAATACAACACTTTTGTACTTGGGATTGTTTTCCATGGGGCAGATTCACTAAAATGTGAAGTGACTAAGGCTAGTGAAACTTTGCCAGCATGACATATTTTGCCGATTTACCAGCGAAGGAGATAGACGCTAGCGTTGCTTCTCACTCGAATGCCAGGTGAATTTTCGCTCTGGCAAATGGACTTAATTCCACAAATTCATTAAGATGCAGAATTTACTGAATGTTACCTCTTTCACCAGACTTGCCTTCGCCAGCTCTTGCCTGGCAAAGTGCATTGGATTGCATAGAACATCCTCAGTCTTCTGTTATTTACATAATACTTTTTTGGTGTAATATCGTCTATGTACAAAAAAACGCTGGCGTCTTTTAAATTTTTCAGATTGTTAGGCTGCAAAGGCATATAAAATATTTTCGGCACCCGATTTACCCCAGATTTTTTCTACCATATGGCACATTATTTAACTTAATGTAGGGCTTAAAAACAACACTATTGCCTTTATTATGGTTCCCTTGGCATATCTAGTTATCAGTGTAAATGGAATGAATTAGATGCTCCATGTAACATAAATATGTCCATTCCACTTTAAATTTGCCACCGTATGCAAATTAGCCTGAGCACTAGTGATGGGCGAATCTCCTGAGTTTCGCTTCGCCGAAAAATTCGTGAATTTCCCAAGAAATTCGCAAATTGGTAAAAAAATTAGCAAAACGAGCGTCGCTTTGTTTTCGGGGCGCGTCGCGTCGTTTTCGGTGCGTCGCGCCAAAAACGACGCACGACTCGTTTTTTCGGCGAATTTTCGTCAGGCTGCCGTTTCGCGAATTTATCCGCCAGCGGAGAATCGCGGGAATTCGCAGCGAATTCGCCCCTGCCGAATAAATTTGCCCATCACTATTGAGCACAAGATCTCTAGCAAAGTTGCGCTAAGCAGAATTGAACAGTAGCGCAGCTTTGCTTTGGTTTGCTCGCTCTGCCGAAGTTTGCTAGCATCGGCGCCCTGAATGCAACTTTGCACTTTAGTGAATTAGCGATGTCTGAGAGAAATTTCACCTGGCAAAGTGTTGCAATGGCTGCAAAACCGTTTCTGATGAAATTGCACTCTTTAGTAAATTTGCCCCCATGTGTGAAGATTTTCATCATCTTCTGTAGAGAACTAGGGGGGAACAGTGGGGCAGCTTTTATGTCTGGGTTGAAATGCTGGTGAGAAATAACTCTAATACCTTTACAATCAACCAAGCAAACATAAAATATCTAAAGCATTTCAACAGTCTGACTGAATCAGTTTAGCCTTTTCATTGACAAATCAGATGTCTGGAACATTTACAGCATTTCAAACAAAATATCCTGATCTGACAGAAGAGCAACATCATAAGAATGAACGGCCAGTAGGACTTATAACAAAGGCATTCCCAATGATATTAAAAGGATATACCAAGTTCAAGGGAACTCTGTAAAAAACGAAGAGACTTTTATATTAGACCTGTCACAGAATGATGCTATCATTGCCTAACAAGGACATCTATGATTTCAGCGTGCTTGATTAGAATGCTAAAGAAGACTTCATGAAACAGTAACAATTCTACAAGCCTATGTAATTATAAAATGCCCCACTGGCCATGCATGAATCTTTATTTATGTTAAAATGTATATTAGTTTACACTCATTTATTCAGAAACGGTTTGGCTACTACTAGCTAGGTAGGTTTTGCCTACTTCAAATAAACCCAAAAAACCCACAAACATGAAGGTTTGCTTATTTATTAAAAAAAATAAAAAAATAAAAAACTTGATTGAAGAAAATTGTGGAAAAAACTAAAAGATTTGTGAGTTAATAAGCTCAAATAAAATGGAAAAACTTGAAGTGATAGTGCCTCTATTCATTTAAGGGAATTATTAAACCTCACATTTTTTGGTAAGGCTTTTTGGGGCAAAAACTCCAACTTTTAAGGGAACAAAAATCAATTTTTTTTGAGATTTACTATATCCCAATGCTGCAAAAAGCCCCAATCCAAAAATCCTCCATCTCAGACCTGTCAAGCTCCTGTATAAGTCAGTTGGAGAGGCATATATCCCCAACTGAAGTTATCGTGGTCTACACTGGGTTTAGCCTGAAAATATGACCTTTTTCAGGCTTTTTAGAAAAAAACTTAGAAAAATTTAGATTTTCAGGGGAAAAAGAAATTAGAGTGATTCAGGTTAAAGCTTGATTTTATCAAGTTTTTTCAGGATCCAATTAAATAGAGTTTTTATTAATAAATAAGCTAAACTAGGACATGGGAGTTTCCAAGCTTATTTTAATGGGACAATTAGATAACTTTATATTTTAGTAAATAACCCCCTTAAAGTCATTTATCAAAAGACAGTAATTTCATTTGAGCATAGTTCTCATAGGGTTGAGAAGGAATGCTGTTGTTACCTAGATGTATTATTTGGATTGCAACATTTTGGATCATTTATGCAATAAAGATAAAAAACTACCACTCTGAAAGTTTTTTTTTTCTATTTACACGTGTTCTTACTGCAAATAAAATAACTTGCATTATTTAATCTGCAATACTATAACATTTTAAGAAATTAGTTTGAAAAATTAAACTGAAGCCTCTCCAATTGGACTCCAAGGGGAAAAAAGGCTTCTTGACCCCAAGAAGAAAATTGGACTAGTCCCTGGATCAACGCTGTGCTAAAACTTAATTTCAGTAATATGAATTTCACCCCTTTGCTAATGTATCTGCCAATACAACCACTTCCAATAATTCTACAATTTTACACATTTTTTTCCCATTTTAAAATGAAGATTCCTTTCTTTCATTTCAGTGGACGCCCATGTGTTTGCTGGGAGTACACTAATGATAAAGCATATAATAGCAGCATAGTATGCGATATATTGTATTATTTGATATATATAGAAATAGTGATCTTACCTGTCCTTAAGCACCTGTTCTCCAGAGTATACACTTCCAACTTGGCTATCTTTTCTTCATAGCTGAGGCCTTCTGTTTCCTTTACTAGCTTAGTTGGTCTTCTTTAGTCATTTTTCTATTCTTTATATTCATGTATAAACAACTGAAAACATCAGACAAGCCATCAGTTATGCAACACTGTTTCAAAAGTTTTGGCAAAATCCAAATAAATCTATCATAAAAAGCAATAACATTTGTTTGATACAATCTGTCTATCATAAAACCATGCTGATTACTAATTATAATGCATAACTCTTCAGAACATAATCATGAATGTAATTCAGATATAAAAATTGAATAATTTACAGGACTAAAACCGCCAGGTTGAGACTACTTTTTTTAAATACTGGAATTACATCAACATTCTCCTGAACTATAGGTACCATACCGAAGTGAATCTGAGAAAAAGTTAAATTAAAAATTTTAAATTGGCTATTCTTCTTCCAAAGTATTAAGCTTTACTTTACAGTTTCATCCACAATAATGTCCCTAATTTTGGTTATTTTCCAAATGTAGGTCCTACTGTCAGCCTTGCCTATGCATTTCTCCCCAAATTAATATCAGTCATTGTAGGTATTTTGTTATCGACAGGGCACTAATAAACTTTCTGGATGGCAATATAGTTTCCTTAATGGCTCCATTTTTGAGATCATACATAAATAGCTTTTTTATCTGTATTTAAAATGTCTTCAAAACATTTATCTTACATACCCTTTGTCAGGGGGGCCTAGCGGCTCCCAGTGGGTAGTAAGGACCAAGGAGGAAGCTAGGTAAAAGTCCAAGTTCACGGTGTTACAAAGGGTTAAAGCAGAAGGGGTAGTCAGGAAAAGGCAGAAGTCCACAAGGCAGGCAGCAAGGATCATAGTCAGTGTCACAGCAGGGGTGAAAGGTCCAGGAACAAACAAATAGTGTATAAACCCCCAGGTACACTCGGAATAGCAACCTATAATTGGGCAATGAACTGGTGCCCTGAGCGCCTTTTATTTTGAATATTTTGAATTTTCACGCCAATGCGCAGGGTCATGACATCACATGTTTGCTGCGTCATAATAGACAGGAGCGGTGCTGAGTGCACATGGCACTCATGACACCCTTTTACC
>CM044439.1:90062662-90073654 GCA_024363595.1 Xenopus borealis
CTCATCGTACTGACATGGAGTTCGCCAAGGAAAGGAAGATCACGGTAAGTATGACACAATTTTCCCTTTTCACAGATTGTATTTTTCAAACAGTATGTTTATGTCAAAACAGTATAGTCATAAGGATCATACATTTTTAGTATGGAACAAGGGGCACAAAATGTTACTCTTGGCCAGGATCACAACAGAAAAAAAATTTGTCTCAAACTACATGTATGTCAGAATGTATATTTGAGTATCAGATAAAGGACCAGATTCGATGTAGTGATAAAAAGTTATCTCATGGTTTATCATGTGAAAACTCATGAACAAAATTCAATTTGAGATACAATTCGATTCAGAGAAACTTATCTCATAGTTTATGATGTGAAAACTATATTGAAGGGTATGGGAAAAAACTGCAACTGACTTTGGAGAAACGTTATTTCTCCTCGAATTGAATTTTGTCAAAATCATGAGAACTTTTTCTCACTTAATTGAATCTGGCCCAAAGTTTATCAGGGAGCTTGGGTGTGCATCAGCCCAAGCACATGCATTATAGATCATTCATCCAGAAATAATACATGAATATCTAACTATAAAATATGAATTAGGGGCATATTTTTATAAAAGATTATGGGGGGGGAGTTGACAAAACGTTTTTTCTCAAATACTAGCTTATTAAAGAAAAAAATTTTCTCACAAGCTTTTTTCTAAAAAAAAAAAGTTGCATGCCAGTGAGAATCACATTGTTTGTAAATTTTCAATGAAGTGGAAAACTAAAAAAATTATAAAGCTGTTAGAAAATATTCCCAATGACTTCTATACAACCTCACCAGCTTTCCAAGTTTTTTCCAGCAAATTTTCACTTTTTTCTTTCGACTATTCAAGGTTTAATTTTTTTTGCATCAGTATTTTTTCTTTATGTTCTTGTTGCATTTAAAAAATTAGACTTGATAGTTGAAAAAATCCACCCCTTTATACAGTATAAATATAATAATGCTCCTGTGTAATTATAAAAAGTCATTTTACACTAAAGCTGAATTTCAGTTAAATTTCACTGCAAAAATAAAATAATATTTTTGTGTCCACGTGTGTTCCCATGAATGCAAGAGCCTAGGTGTACCCACACATCCTTTGAAACCAAACCCTGGCTAATATTTTTTATGGGGCCCACCAAGAATTCTAATGGCAGTCATCTGTGCTTCCTTATTCTTACCTTTTTAATATTTGTGGAATCTCCAGTTCTCAAATACCACAACAACTACAAAAGTTGCTGCACAGAAAAGATCAGGAAAAGTACTAGCTAAGTTATTGCTTATTAAAAGTCTCTGATTAAAATAGTAATATTATAAAGAAGTGTCATAGCTTCCTTTCTGTCACTTTTTATGACTGGTTTGCTCCACTTTGATACATTTATCTGCAGTGGCATTTAAGACATGGGTAAAAGAAGCTTTCAATTGGTTCCATCAATCTTATGTCCTTGTAGGGCTGCAGACTGCAAGGAAGATAAAGTTGGAATCAACTTCTTTTGTGACTTTTTCTTGCCATAGGACAGCTACAACATACTCATGTGCAATTCCCACAGGTAGCAATTTATCACAGTGAAGTGATTGTCATCTGTCTCCTGTATATGTACAGTATGGATCAATACAGCTTTAGTATAAAAAACATACAACCTACTGCAGTTTTGTTTGGAGGCAATATTTGTATTTCCTTGCACATTACATCTGCTCCAGCCCCAGGTATATACTGTACATATTTTCATTATTGTTATCATATTCTTATTATGCAGATAGATATGACAAATGCTAACACATTTTAGAGAAGTAGGAAATAAAACTATTTGACAATATTTGAGACATAGAGCCCGAATAATAAGTTTCTTTTTCATCTTTTTTTCCTTTCAGAATTAGCCATTATTAGTGCTGGCCAATTTATTGGCCTGGCTCGAATTCACAGCGAATTCCCCCAATTCGCCCCTGGCAAACAAATTCACGAAAGACCCGTGAAATTTCGACTGGCAAATTTTTGGATGCCAGCACGAATGTGCACTGGTGTCCAAATATGGACGCATGCATCCAAATCGAGACACCCGAGTCCAAAACAAGACGCCGGTGGAGTTTTGCTAATTTTTCTCGTTTTTTTTGTACCATATTTGGGTGGTGCTGCTGCACGTCTCTGTATATTCTATAATGCATTATCTGTCCCTAAAAATTTCTTAAATGGAATGCGTATTATGGTCAATGGTGTGGTCAATACTTGGTTGTTTATACATTTATATGTATTTTTGGTACAATTCTTGTACATTGTTTTTTTATGGTGTGTTATGTATAAAGTTTTCTTTGTTTTGAATTGAATTCAAGGAGAGTCCCAAGATGGGCTGGTTTTGACTAGAGTGAAGTCACACTGAAGGTTGGCGATAATTAGGTGTTTAATTGAATCACATGTGTAACTCTAGTGTTCACAAATCTAATTGGTTCTCTCTTGTTTTAAATCAAATCTTGTTTGAATTAAGTAGCCTATGATTAAGCATCCTATTGATACAAAACGCATTAGGTTGTAGCCTAGTGCACTTTAATAAATAAAAACTATTTTTTACTGACAAGTCTGCCTGGAAGTTTGGTCTTTGGAAGTGCCTGCTCATTTTTCTACACTGGGATCTGGAAACCCATTATCCAGAAAGCTCCTAACTATGCAAAGGCCATCTCCCATAAACTCCTTATGAAAAACTGTTATGAAAGAACTTTGGAAATCTAATGAACAATGCACTCCTGTACTGGGGATAAGTGGGACCTACCTAACAAACTATAGGTATCACTCTGACTGTCTCTCCAACACAGTCAATTTTATTATCACAGTCCTAATCCTCTGGAAGGGGTTAATGCCCACACAGTTCAGTTCAAATGGAATGCCCCTTCCCAAGAGCTCTTAGGTCCCCAGGTGGCACTACCTCCTCAAGGTACCTTGCCTTTTGGAAGTAGTAGCCGTTCCCACATGGCAGGTACACAAGCCAGAGCTATCCTCACCCTAGGGGATCGCACAGTGGCCAAAGTATCCACAGGCAGGAGATAGAAACTGGCTTTCCCTGAAGCTCAAAATATGTAATCAAAGCAGAGTACAAAACAGCCCTTTCCAAACTCTTCCCAAATTAGTCTTTTTAAGCAGCACTCTCACACCTTGCACACTGTCTCTGGCTCCTTTATAAGCTCTGTCTGTAACCCTGTACATTTGTTTCCAAAGTCAGGCACTCCCCCCCCCTCCCAGGGATGCACTGGGGCACCCAGCCAACTTGTTCTAAGAGCTATTTTCCATAACCCTGTATTCCCTCACTTGCTAAAAAGTCATCCAACCCCTTCTTATGTATCAGCCAGAACAACTGATTCAGGGAGAGAATTCCACATCTTTACAGCTCTCCCTGTAACAAAACCCCTTCCGAATATTTAGTCGGATCCTCCTTTATTCTAATCACAATGGGTGCCCACATGTCAGCTGGAAGGACCTTCTGGTAATTAAACCATTAGAAAGATTATTAAATGGTCATTTTATATTCTTATTCATAGTTATCATATCACTCATCAAGCTCCTCTTCTCCAGGGTGAACGAGTCTAACTTGGCCATCTTTCCTCATAGCTGAGGTCATCATTTTATCTCCAAAAATAAAGTAATATAATTATCCAAACCAGTAAAACCACTGAAAAAAGAAATTAATGCAAATGTCACTATACATATTTTCTTTATTCTTACAAGAAACAAAAGTAGGTCCCCTGCAAGCTCTGTTGACTTATGAAAACAACCCCACTTGGTAGCCATTCATGCACCCATTAGGGTGAAATTTCCTAAAAAACTGGTCTGTACCTGTAAAATTGGGTTCCGCCATACTGTATTTTCTAAATGAATACATGAAGTTAAATGCAGAAGGTGTTGGGAGGTCAAAAAGTTTAAGGGGTACCAGTGATGCAAAATATTTTTGGATCAGGTAATTTTCCCCAATTTTTTTTTTTCGTCTGGAGATATATATTGTCCCATGGGTTCCAATTACTTCTTGTTTTATCACTGATAAAAATTACTTCAAATAGGAATGCTACAGACATTATTTGAAATGTGTGCATTCAGTAGTTATATTAGAAATATTACTCTATGGAAAATCGCTCTTAACTCTCCATGTCATTACAATACATACTATTTTGAATTATGTAAAATAAAACTACTTGTCATTCAGTCAAAAAGCATTAATATGTTGGTTTCAGATGAGCAATTTTATTTTACTAGCTTGATACAAAAACTGATGGAAGGTGCATCTTCAGCTGAATTCTCCTGTGGCAAAACATTGACATTGTTGTTTGTCTGTAAACATTTAAATGGGCCTCTAAACAGTTGCACATTTTTTTGAAACCAGAAAATTTCTGAAGCTGAAAATTATACAGTTTAATGTCGTAAAATCAGAATCTAATGTTTGTGCCTGTATGCCCCAGGCATCTTGTTAGAAGGCTCAAAAGTTATTATGTGAATCTTAACTAAATAACCGTGTGCATAAAACTGTGGGTAAACCTGTATGAAACAAAAGCATTAAATACACACTGCTTTATTCAAGGAGAAAATGCAATTCTTTAAATCAAAATTCAACAGTCGCAACATTTAAATAAAATTTGGAATTATTTCAAGTGCAATATTTATTAATAAAAATGTATTTCTTTAATCGCACACAATTATTATCTAAAGAAGTTAGATAGGTTTGCCCATTTTTTCCCTGAAAATGTATCATTAACTTACGTTAACTTCTTCATTATGCTAAGTATGTACAGATATTACAGTCTTTTGATGTATACCATATGTTTTAGGGAGCTATGGATTTTTAAGTGGGCTGGTTATGCTGGTGTATCTCTTTATGAATGAAATATAAAAGAAAATAAAAAGGGATTTGTTTGGCAGGTAAGATATCTAATCAATTACATTATTATTTATTATAGTTACATAGTTAAATTGGGTTGAAAAAAGACAAAGTCTATCAAGTTCAACCCCTCCAAATTAAAACCCAACATCCATACAGAAACCCCTCCATACTTTCCCATAAATTATATATGCCCATAGCTATACTAACTGTAGAGTTTAGTATCACAATAGCCTTTGATATTATGTCTGTCCAAGAAATCATCCAAGCCCATTTTAAAAGCATCAACAGAATGAGCCATCACAACATCACCCAGCAGTGCATTCCACAACCTCACCGTCCTGACTGTGAAGAACCACCTACGCTGCTTCAAATGAAAGTCCTTTTCTTCTAGTCTGAAGGGGTGGCCTCTGGTGTGGTGATACTCTTTATGGGTAAAAAGGTCCCCTGCTATTATCTATAATGTACTGTAAAGTATAATCATGTCCCCTTGCAAGTGCCTTTTTTCTAGAGAAAACAACCCCAACCTTGACTGTCTACCCTCATCATTTAATCTTCCATCCCTCTAACCCTCTAAGCCATATTACAGAGCAACTATTTGTCCCCAGAAATAATAGATCCACTTATGACATAATCTAATTTATTACATGCAGATAGTTGGGTTAGTAAGAAATACAAAGGACAGACCTTGCCTGTCTACAAATAGAAAATTCATATTTACCCAGTCTAGGTAGGGGAGGACAAACATCCTCCTTAAAAGATATACATGTTTAGGGAATAATAAATATCTAAAACTTGAAGTTAATTTAGAAAAAACGCTGGTGACTTTTACTTTTTTTAAATGCTATTGCCTTCAAAAGTCCTAAATATTTTGTCCCAGACATTTGAGGGGCATCACAAATTTGTTTTACGGCTAGTCCACACGGTAAGATTTAGGGCTAGTCCACACGGAAAGACCCGTGTCTTGTGCCCGCTAAAATGTAAAGTCGCCTGCTCCTATTCACATGCTGCACTGCGTTTTCCTAAGTCGCTCAAAATTGCCTCTATTTTCAGCTACTTAGGAAAACGCAGGGCCGCATGTGAATAGGCGCAGGCGACTTTACATTTTAGCAGGCGCGAGACACTGGTAAGCAATTCAGGGAGATTAGTCGCCCCAACGAAGCAGCGATTGGTCGCCTGAATATAGCTGCCCTATGCAAGTGTTAAGTACACTCCTGCTTGTTTTTGTGGGTATACAGTACATGTGGACATGCATGTGTCTCTAATTATGTGGTAGATACACGTTTATTATAAAAACATTCCAGCTGATTCCAGGGCTGTAAAGATTTGTGCCTGACAATGTAGTGTGCAAATACTGGGGAGCCTGGTATATTGTTGGCAAAAACATGGTACTTTTCTCCTACGGTATCTCCACCTCTTCCCTTTGTATTTGTTTTACTTTCAAACATGTAAAATATTTCTAAAATTAAATATCTCATTTAATATGAGTTTAGTCTCTGGGATAAAATATATATGGAAAATCCTTGTCAAAATGTGTATAAACTGACCTGTTGAAGTCCATTGAACTCTATATGAATAAAGCTGTGAAAGTTTAGTAAACTTGAGTTTCTGTAAAAGTGGCTAAGGATATTATATTTCTGCTCTGTTCCTTAAAATATGCCTTTTTTAAATACAACACTTTTTTAACTATGCCCTAGGGCAAAGTATATTATACCTACAGTGTTAATGTAAATGCAAATGAACAGAATATTTTTGCACATTTACAGGTTAATGTAATAAAAGGTACAATGTTTGCCCAGAGCTATTTACTAATAACAACCAAAGATGTAAATTTTCAAACTGATGATGATCAGCAAACACTATCTGCTGATAGTGGTTGTTATGATTTAGAAGACCATCAGAAAACTTTGCACTTTATTACTTTATACCCTTATATTTGATAAAGAAATAGAGGGGTACTGCATGCCTAACCAAAGCTACTGTAGCTACATCTGATTGGACAACACTGGACTCTTCTTAAGTCCTTTAACACATCTTCTCCATTAGCTGCCAGGACTATGTCATCCGTTCCACAGCATGCCCTTTCCATTAGCTACCAATGTCCTGATTAACTACTACTTTATACAGTATGTTACATGTTTATATAAACCTTCTTATGCAAAATTGTCATCTTTCAATTTACACTGGCTGCCAATTCCCAGCAGGTCCTAATGTCCATTTTCCATTTCATTCAGATTTCCCAAGTGAAAAGGATAGGGAACATACTTCTGCACTGGGTGAACTGTCGAAATGTCAAATATTGCTGTTTTAAAAATATTCAAATCTCATTATTACTGCTTCAGGTTGCGGTCATGGTGCCATGGATGTGTAGAGAAAGAAAAAAAAAATGGCTAGCCAGTCAGTCATCTGGGACTGGCTGTATAGAAATGTGCCTTATCCATTTCTTGCTGCATTCACTTACACCGATCAATAAGTAATTACTCTTACCCAATATAAACTGTCAAACAAAATGTCTGCCTAATCAATATGTAATTGATCAGGTATGGCGTTCCAAGAAGGAAATACTTTACAACACACAGAACATAATACTGTACTCAACTGACAATTGTTGGTTTATGCTATTCAAGATAATAAAACAGATATACAGTATCTGTAATTAATTAAGAGAGAGGGTATGGATTGCAAATGGGAAAGAGATACTTGTCTTTTGTTTTTATAAAGGACAGTGAGGCTTTAATATTAAAGGTGGAGTCAATTGCAAAAAACATACAATACTACATACTTTATAGGTTTTGTAAGCAAGCCAACAAATACAGAACTTATTTTGTCACAGTTTAGGTAAGTTTAGCTCTGCACTAAAAACTTATATTGCCGGTTGACTTGGTCACTTTGAATCTGTAGTTATCAGTCATGTATGGGCTGAAAGAATGACCTCTCCAAAATAATTTGTTCATGGCTCAACCCATTGTGAATGACCCACATACAATCATTTCTTAGGAGAATAATGATATGTTTGGAGAAAATATGTTTTTGCTTGATCTAAACTATTAAGTTATTATGCCAAATGTGCCTTTCAGTTTAGCACATTACTATCATGTCCCACTCTTTTTTTACATACATTATATTTATGTGGAAAACACATATATTGCATATAAATTATACTTATCACTATATACTATATAATTATTCTGAAGCATACACTTTCAAAAACTTTGGGGCCCATTTATTGAATCTCAAATTTTTCTGGGCTAGTTTTACATTACAGGGGGAAAAAACTAACATTTTTAAAGCTTTATTATACCCCAAAGCTGCTAAAATATGAAAATGAAAATACTCCATCTCAAACCTGTCGAGAAAACAATGGCAGATGTCCCTGCAGTTGTTTCTTGACATTGTAATCTGCTATGGATAATCCAATAAAGGCAGGGTTTTCGTCTGATAATTTTCTTGGCAACAATTCAATAAAGTATATCTAACACAAGTAACTCAAAACAACTGGACTTGCTGAGTAATTTTAATGAAAACGTTTCACTGCTCATCCAAGCAGCTTCTTCAGTTCAACTGACTGGTGTAGGGGAGTTCTCTGCATATATAGACTCTTCCAATAATCCAATCACAATGGCACATTTTAACTCTTCAGAGAGGTGACATCTGAAATTCACAGAGGTGTTGATTCTGTGTAGTTACTATGATAGGATTACCAATGTGTCATGCAACTCCTAGACACAGGTGTTACTTGTGAGAGTTGCATGAATGGATGTGTGAAGAGCTCTGAAACCACCGGGGTACAGCTGTTCGAACAGCTGTCATGGTCGGCACCCAATACCAGAACAAATGCCAAGCACCCTGGTCTCGACTCGTGCTTCACCAGTAGTGTGGCCGCCTTTGGCTTCGGGAGGAGCCCTTAGCTACTCAGATGCCACCAGGACTTAAACGAGAAGTACAGGGCTAAAGTTCTGGCCAGCAATGGGCACAACTGTATTGAAAGTCTTTTAGGCTGAAGGTCACGGTACAGGCTGGAGTAAGCAGATTCGTGGTCAAACAGGCTGGGTCAAGGCAGGCAGATAACTAGGGTCATCAGGCAGGCACGGGTCAAAACCAGGAGATCAATCAGAAAAGGATGAGGCTAAGTCGGTGGTCAGATAACAGGCACGGGTCAGGATACAGATTTCAGAGTAGTCAAAAGCCAGGCAAGGTCAAACATGGTATTTCAGGAACAAACAGAAACTTATATGCACAGGACAGAGGCACCAGGAACAATTTCCTATCACGGGTGATGATAAAAACCCAAATGCCCTGTTAAATATTTTCAAATTTGGCGCCATTGTGTGCTGACGTCATACGTCACCGCACCTTTAAATATAGGAAATACGCGCAGCGCACACTCTAAGAGGAAGCCGGCATGGAGGAGTGGCGCAGCAGGCGACCCCACTGCACCACCACTAGACCACCAGGGTTAGTCTTTTTTCTTACAACAGCAATGTATGTAGCAGAGAGGTGTTGTCGAAGACACCCACCTCTGTTCAGGGATGGTTTCTCCACCTTAACATAAATCGCCTCTTTCACAGCTCTGGAGGCGGGGGCCTAGACACCACCTGTCTGCTACATTTTGTACATACAAACAAAATTGCTCTTCAAATGGATTGATGGGAAAAAAAATGAATATTTCTTACTGTGATATCCATGTATATAAAACTGCCAATGATAAAAAAAACAATTGGAAATAAATTGCCGTACTTACCGGGACATCTACACTCCTGGGCCCCCCTGCAGCCGTAGGGTCTGCTTCCTTCATAGTTACACCCCTCCAGTCCCCATTAAGCGCTGCTTACTGACATTGAAAGGGGGGACTAATTAATTTGGGCAGTTTTGAAAATAATGAAAATGCCGGAAACACTAAATAATATTTTTTTTAAAAGAAAGTATCAGCCATGGCTTTTGGATGGATGTGGCTTTAATAGCCATAGTTTAGAGAATGTAGCAAAAAGCTATTTTCACATGCATTACATGGGCTGTAATAAGTTTCACTGCATCATTTCATAAACATATTCTTGCTCAAATATACAGAAAAGAAATACAGTATTACTTTTTTTAAACAAACTCAAAATGAAACAAACCCAAATATGTTTTCCAGTGTCTGAAAATCCCTGTCAGTTATTCTTACTGCCTGTTATACAGAAAACCATTTAGATTAATTGACTATATTGCATTCTAATGATTGCAGCAAACTGCAGTACAATGTGATACAGAGGAATATTGTAAACCATAGCTTCAAGGGAAATAGACTATTATAGAAATGTTAGATCAAACTTTTAAATTGAATTCATAGTAACAATCACATTTTAATATGATATTGAGCTATTCACTGGACTTCTGTCAGAGTCAGTTCATTTAAGTCTTGTTCCTGAGGAGGAACTTTAAATGGTGCTATTAAATAGAATCAAATAGAAGCCCTTTTACTGGTGCTAATGTTATTAATATTGCCTTTGTGCTTTTATATTTCTTTATGCTATTTAAACATTAAACCTCTTACCTTAAACTGATCAGACTTTGTGCACATACAGTAGAAAATTACAAAGGTTTGAACTGTAGGAGGTAAGTTATGGAGGATAATACATTTATTACTGATATCATAATTTACAAGCACCATCTACATTTTAACATAGCCTGCTTTCCTTTTCTTTCATCACTTTCTGCATATGGAAGTAAACCTACTTTCATACCTCTAATTGTATTAACACTGATGTACATTGCACACTTCAGTTATGAATGCATTTACTCCTGTAAAAAACCTGAGAATATAGTATACAAGATCTAAAAGTGCTTACTTTTGTATATAAACTTTCCAAAAACTGCATTAATCCTGGATTGTGATTGACATACTGGCATGGGAACCTGTTATCCAGAATTCTGTTATCCAGAATCCTCAGGTACATTTAACTCTACAGTAAAATTGTACCACTGTGTCCCCTTGTTCTCTATAGAAGTTGGCAAATAGACATACAGTAATTGCACATGAAAACTATTCACTAATGAGAAATCTACTGACCAAAAACTTGATTACAAATACAAAATAACTCACCAATGAGAATGACTTCACAATACCATAATATGGTGTTATA
>CM044439.1:90076380-90089881 GCA_024363595.1 Xenopus borealis
TGCTGATTGCTGGTGGTGATTCAACCTAAAGCAAAATTTGCACCTTTCAGAGTGCCACAGAGGAGAACCTTCTCTAGAATCTATTAAAGGGGTATTCCTTCCCTAACAGCACCAAGGTTCCCATTGCTAACTACCATATGGCATAATCACACATAACTCCTCTAAAAAGGACAGTGTGTTTGCCCTTTAAGAGAAGTAGATCAAAGTGCCTTTTAAGTTGTTCCACCCAAAGAGCATAAAGAGAGGCTTGAATATAAAAGTCTGAAAACCACTGCAATGTGGATTTATGCACAGATTTTACAAGAAAAAATTCAGAGGATGTAACATTTCTAAGTATGCCACTGGCATAGCAGTTTTCTTGTTAACTTGTTTAATCATAGTTATAGTTATATTTTTAGCAAACATTTCAGAATTGGAAATACATAGTTAAAATGTATAATTTGTGTGATAGACTTAAAAACCAGATTCTGCAAGTTTCAACCCATTCAAGGGCCTGTGTCCTGCAGACTGCATAATTTGAAGGCATTTTAGTCAGAGAAGATGTTTGCAGCCTATCATTCGTCCCAGTCCCCTGTGGCTGCTGAAGCAAAGTGGTAGAGAGAATTATTCTCTGTTTGAGATGAAACATGTGTGTTGTACAGTATACTTTGCTTTCCAAAGCTCTGCCTGTCCATAGTGATTTGTCGCAATGACATAAGACAAGTATTTATCCGTGGGGAAGCAACAGTGTCTTTGTGACACTACAATTTCTTGCCTTATTAATTTTTTAATCAGATATATTTTGACAGTATTTAATCTGTTCCATTTTTGACAAAATGGATAATAATTGATACACACACAAATCACAACTGTATATAAAATAGCCTTTGAGAAAAATGTCATTGAAAGGAACATTAGAAAAATCACTTTATGATATAAATATGTATCTCCCAGTAAAATATTTGTGGTTTTTGGGGGTTCACCTTTTCTTAAATTAAATTTTAATACTTCTGCAGGTTAGTAATAAACCACAATAACAAAAACCCTGAGTAACTCTTTAATTTGGGGGATAAACCCTGTTAACTCACAGTTTTGAATATGCTGTTTATGCCACTGATGCTTCTATTCCCAAGAAAACAGAGCTAAACACATTGCCCCCTTTAATTTACTGGATCCTGTGCAGCTTAATAATTAGTGGCCTATAGTCAGAACTTGCCTTTAATGTGGGGTTAACCAGATATATGACAGGAACCTTAGTTGTATTGAATATACTGTCATTCCACAACCTGTTGCACTGTTATGTTACACCAGCTTTTCCTTAATGTAATATTATTACAAATCTACAGTTAAATAATAAGAACTAAGGGTTATTTTCACAAGTGTAATGCTATGCTATTGCATAGAATCAGGGAAATCATTTTAATCAGTGACCTTCTTGGCAGTGCTTGTGTATTGAAAAATGCAAGAAAAATGCAGTTGTAGGGCCAGCAGAGCCCTACAAACCTTGTACAATTTACTGTAAGTACAAGTATGGGATCCCATATCTAGAAACCAGTTATCCTGAAAGCTCTGAATTACCAAAAAGCCATTTCCCATAGAGTCTATTTTAAAAATATTTTTTTTTTTTTATTTTTTCTATAAAACAGTACCTTAATGGCTTAATTATAGAGGAAGCAGACCCCATGTGGGAGACCGGGTCTCAATATTACCACCAGGAGGCGGTGGTTGCAAGTTGGTGGTGTGAGGGTCAGAAAATGGCCCCTCCAAAGATTTTATTGTGGGAGGCCTGGTGCACAGGTGTTATACCGCTGCTTGTACTTAATGGTAACTCAGCTGCATGAATCCATATTGGTGACAAATCAATGCTATTGGGTTTATGTTTGTGGGTTCTTAAAGGGCACCTATGGGGCTAAAAAAATTCCCACATTCCGGTTTGGGGTTCTAGTAGTTTTAAAAAAAAAATTGCCCCCTGCAGGCGCTGGCTTATTCGCACCGGGAGGGAGCTCCTGGTGCGAGCCGTCATGACAGTCCATGCGCATGCGCAGTATGCTCATGTGACGTCATGCGCATAAGCAGAATGAAAAGCTGCCACAATTTCAGGCAGCTTTTCATACTGCACATGTGCATGGACTGTCATGGCGGCTTGCACCGGGAGGGAGCCAGCGCCTGCAGGGGACAATTTTTTTTTATTTTAAACTACTAGAACCCCAAACCGGAATGTGGGCCCTATCAGCCGGCACCTTCGGTTTGGGGAATTTTTTTAGCCCCATAGGTGCCCTTTAAGAACCCACAAACAGTACATAAACCCAATAGCATTGATTTGTCACGAATATGGAAGAATACTTGTAACATACATACAGTATATTATTCAATTTACTTTTTATTTTGCATTGATTTCCATTTTGCTACTCTGGAATGTGAAGGGTTTAAGCACTCACCTGCAAAAACAAGTATAGAGTGCATCTGGGCTGATAAATTAATTAAAGTTCAAAGCTGCCCAAGTGGGGTTGTCAATAGCAACCATTCAGCAATTAGTTTTGATCAGTCTGCTACAAATTAGAGTATGAAAGCAAATATCAGATTGGTTACAATTGGCAACTGCACCTGTGTGACCTAAGCCCTATTTTAGAAAATTGACCCTTGTAAGTGTCACACTAATTCATTGTAAATTACATCATCACCCTCTGCAATTATCCATTTTTTGCTTTATCCTGTATCCTTCAATATACTTTCTATTTTTTTTTCCAGTTTCTCTTAACGCCAGCATCAGAAGACATGATAAATGAGGCAAATAAAGTATGTAGTTTACTAAGCCCTGAATGTTATTGAGATGCAAGAGAATTTATGAAATTGGGACCCTTGAGGGAAGTCTCAAACTTTTAATATAATTATGATTTAACACAATCACAATGAAAAAAAAATACACTGCAGGAGAAAGGTACACCACAAATCTAGAGTACATCTTAATCAGGATGATTTTCATTTTATGAACCATTCTCATGAATAATGAATGAGTACAACTTATTATAAATATTTTAAGCCCATCAGGTGAAGTGGTACCAGGTCTGTGGCATTTCTATAAAATACAATTTCTGTTAAGTCTCTCTCTTATCTCTTGCCCTGTGGATGAGTGTTTAGTGGCAGAAAATGTATGACATTATACTAAGCTTGTAGCGTACATTTCCAAATGAATCATTTATTATATGCTGCACTGTGCTGGAAAACATCTGTACAATTAATATGAATACAATTGTATTACCCATATGATGCATGTGTTTCATACCCACAGGGGTACTTAATCATACCCATGATTAAGTACCCTTGTGGGTACAAAATGCATAGGGCCCATGGGGATGCAAGAATATTTTTAACTTTGTTTAATAAAGTCATTTTTTAACGAGTACTTTTGGGCTTGCAGAGTGCCCAATAGCCCTGTTCTTCTTGTTGCATTTCCTGGTTTGCCGCTTCCTGATGCTGAAGGTCTGGGGCTGGTGCACCTGGATCACATGATCTACATAGTGAGCTATTTACATTAATGTTTGTTGTGAGTAAACTTAGGGCTCCAGCACTGCAAGGCGGCAGCATTATTCACTGAGCCACTATGCTGCCACTCACTTAACAAGGTCACCAAACGAGTAGGTCTTTTACTAATTTTGCCACCTATATCCTTGGCCAGATCTCAACTATTGGCCAATAAACAGTTCATAGCAGGACCCTATCCCAGGCCCACACCAAGTACTCACCTGACAGTATTTTTAAACCTTCCCAAAAGATGTCTGGGAGATTTTTGCCAAGATAACTGTAGGAGTGGTAGTCAGAAAGGGACAATAAATGGATAGATAAGCTGCCAAGTTTATATGAAGGGGCTATATTGGCATCTTAAATTTGCATGTGTATGGAAAGCTTAACTCCAGATTTTCTAACCAACTTAAAACTTAATAGTAGTTTAACTTGATATGGTGGTGTTATGAAATGTACTATTTTTAAGGGTTGATTTTGGTATAGTCAGCTAAGAAAGAAGAAGCACTGCATGAGTTTTATGAACTGGTCACAAACCTAAAAATCACATATCCCGAAACCGCATACATACTAGATGGTGATGAACATCTTGCTACCCACAAGGGGAGGCAACTCACTTGATCAGTGCTACACCAGCTTAAAGAAAGGTACAAGGCCACTCTGAAACCCAACTTCGGAAGGTCTGATCTCTGTGCAATACTGCCTAGCCCAGTCTATAAAACGCACCTGAAGTCAACATTGTCCCAAACTTGGGAGTCCAGAAGTGGACCAATAGTACTATACACCAGCTAAATGACTGCTTTGAGTCCACAAAATGGTTCTAGATTAAACAATTAGCTGACGATATTCTCAAATACGCCGATACAGTTAGCTGCTCATCAATTGGTGCAATTCCAACTGTGTTCCCCAAACATAAATTACAGTTTACCTTGGTTCAACAGTGAGGTATGAAAAAACTGAAAGAACATCACAAAGCATTTAAAGGTGAGGACTAAACCCAATATAAGGTCACTCAGTTTGTACTTGAAAAAGCTTTCAAGAATTCCAAAAAAGAATACACTGACAAGCTGTATAAGAAATTTGCAGGTAATTCCCATCAACTATGGCAAGTGTTTCAAAACATTACTAACTACTAAGGCTAAAAACTTAGCTACATACACATGAATGTTAATCTTCCGGAAGAGCTCAACAACTTCTTTGCACATTTTGAAACTAAAGGGAAGGTTTCAATTGAAAAATTTCAATCAACTTCAATAAACCTGCCCTCAGTTCTTCAGACCATTCAATCTGACCATATCCCACACATTTTCAAGCGGGACATTCGTAAATCATTTGAAATGGTAAATCCTTGTAAGCCTACATTGTTCCAAAGGGAGTCTCTCCAAAGAAGATAAATAATCGAGGGCTGTAATGACTACAGACCGTGTACATTAACGCCAAGCTATGAAGTGCCTAGAAAACTGGTTCTCAAAGCTATTAACTCCATTATTAACTTTAGACATGCTCCAATTTTTTGACCAAACAGATCCATAGAAAATGCAGTTGCCCTAGCTCTGCACTCTGCATTACTACACCTGGAGAAACCCAACACATACATAGGCATGCTGTTTCTAGTCAACAGTTCTGCCTTCAATATCATAAACCCACACAAACTCATCAACACACTCGCAACTCTAGCTCTGCCTCAGCACCACTGCAACTCTGCAGTTAGAGAACTGTATGTCTACCACAATCTATTCTAGTACAAGCACACCACACAGCTGCTGTCTCAGTCCCAAGCATTTTTTCTTTATACACAAGTCTACAGTCTACAAGTTTGGAGATGACAAAACAGTGCTTGGCCTAATACAGGATGAGAACGAAACAGTATACAGACAACTAGTGTGTGATATCATTAAGTACAGCAGAAATTCTGGCCTGGTTCTTAGCATAGCAAAAAGGAAAGAGATGATCATAGATTTCAGGCAACAACAATGTCAATATGAACCCTTACAAATTGAAGATGTCCAAATAGAGCAGATTGAAAGCATTATATTTCTAAGCCTAAATATTTCGCAAACTCTCTAAAATCCAAAAGTTCATAAAAGTATTAATTTTCCTTAGAGGATTGAAGTGGTGTGGTGTCAACAAGATACCTTTTATAGAGCCACAATCAAAAGCATTTTAACTGGCAACATATTAGTATGCTATGGCAGCATCACACAACAGGAAAAACACTATCTCCAAAGAGTGGTAAGAACTGCTGAACAGCTCATCACTACTAAACTTCCTTCTTTATTTGATCCAGACTCTACCAGATGTAAGAACAAATTTGCAGCAATTACTAGCGATGCAAGCCATCGAGGCAGAAGCCTAACTATTCACTCAGGCACAAAAGGCCAAAAAGCATAAAAACTAGATGTAAAAGACTATTAGCGTTTCACAGCTTCATCCCAAGAGCATAAATGACAATTGAGTCCAAATGAAAGGAACAGTAACAGACAATAGGACTTGTCACACCTTATAAATGGACTTACTGCACTTTATTACAACTCACTTTACTTTATTTATTTGAATTTACTGCACTTTATCATTGTACTACATTGTTAAATTCTAAATGTGTCCTAACCCATGCTGCCTTAGTATTACTACAGTACTAATGGCAATACATTAAAAGTAAAACTATGTAGCAGTCCATCAATTAAAAGTCATAGATGTTATATTAATTAATTAATGCAACATTTTGTAATCAGTGCCATGACATAAAAAACATGTCCTTTGTTTTTACACCACACTTGACATCTAAGAATCGAGTCCAAACATAAGTCATTGTCTTATTTCATCCAGACAATCACTTACATGTGTTTGCTGAATGCAAATACATTTAAAGATCAGATGAATATTGCTCTTGAAAGACAAATTACTTCTTTGAATATTCATTTAATTCTAGCCCTAGGGCTACCATTCAAGTATTTTGCTGACCTTTCTTAAATGCAACCCTTTTTATGCACTTAGTTAAGTATTTGTCAAGTATTGCATATAAAGTGCTGATTTAACTAGTTTGCAGCTGACAAAAGTATCTTTTTTTTTAGCAGATTCTAAAAGGGTGCATCTCATAAGCAAACCATCATAAAGACTACTTAATGAAAATCTAAGATGTAAGAACAAAACATTCCAAATAGTACATTGCTTTAAAGGAGAAGGAAAGTATGTTAGCACTTGGGGTGTCAAATGTTAGGCACCCCCAAGTGATTGTGACTTACCTGAAACCCCGGGCTGATGCTCCTATCAGCAGAAAACTGCACCGGCCTGGGGGTTTTCTAGCGAGCACCAAGGAGAGATCTTCTTCCTCTTTCTTCGCTCAGCTGCACATGTGCAGTAGAGTGAAAAATCAAACAGTAAGCTATTTTGTTCTAATGCCCAAGTGTTTGCCCTGGGAAATTTGAAGAAAGAAAAAGAGGGAAGAAGATCTCTCCGTGGTGCTTGTTAGAAAACCCCAATTTCTGCCTATAGGAGCACCGGCACTGGGTTTCAGGTAAGTCGATACAATTACTTGGGGGTACCTACCATTTGGCACCCCTCAAGTGCTAACAGACTTTCCTTCTCCTTTAACAGCATCATTTTATAGAATTAAAATGGCGTGGACTGAATAACACACAAAAAAACTTATTTTAGTTATCTATTTTGTGCATTTTACTAATAATATGTAATTGGTGTTTTTAATTGTATAGGTTCTATCCTTCTGTACTCAAGAAAAACTTCCAAACACATTATTAGGAATGGTATTTTATTCTCATCTATAACTAATGGTTTATATTGTCAGAGTGTGGGGATCATAATTACGTGTCTACCTACTTCTAATTACAAACATATTTCATAAAATTTCAATTGGCTGTTAATGACTGTTTCCTGATGTGTATTATCAAACTTGCATGGTAAAATTTATTAAATATAATAACAACTTTAAAGGACCAGCAGCATCAAATAGTGATGAGCAAAATGATGAGCCAAGCCATGAACATGACTCCCATAGATCCAGTGGGTGAAAATAAACTAAACTGCGGCCACTATAACTGCCTCATTCTGCTTTGAAAGGAGCATTAACTAAGGATGATACCAAAACTACCTTTAACTACATAGAGGACAGATCTTGCAAGAATTGTATCATTCATCCTCCTTCTGGTTCTGAATTTGAAATGCCTAGACTAGAGTGGCATGTGTCCCAGACCACAGTGGTTCTGTTCTCAGTAAAGTCACCATGAGAAAACTCACACTTATCTTACTTTGCTACTATCTAAGTAAAGGTGGTTATTTATTTTCATGTTTAATATAAGTCCTTGAAATTTTAAATGTTCCTCTGTTCTCATTTGGGTCATTCGTGTAGATAAAGGCATAATATCCTATTGTGAAGCTCTTTTGAAGTTTGCTACTGAAGGGAAAATGTTCCCTACCATCTAGAGTAGTCTTCGGAATTATCCCTAGCTTAATACAGTATGTAAATGTCACCAATTTTTGGTAATATTCTGAAATATAGCACTCATGCAGGGTCGGACTGGGGGGCCCACCGGGACTGCGTCCAGAGCCCTCCTGCCAACCCCCATCCTCACTCCCTCCGCCCGTAACTGTAAAGCACCAGGCGCATCACTGCACCTGCTAACCGGCGCTTTTTTAATTTGAAATTAGGAAGGGGAGAGGGGGGTCTGTTCTGGCGGGGGCCCATGAGGGTCGGGGCCCACCGGGTTTTTTTTTCCCGGTGTCCTGCCAAGCCATTCCGACACTGCACTCATGAAAGTAATTGCAAACTATAAAATGAGCCACATTAGTATCGGTTGCATATTACAAACAGTCCAATATCAACGCTGAAGTTAAATCAGATTTTTGTGTAAAAAGTATTATCTGGCTGTTGGTCTTAGATAAATATAAGCATATATACCTGTAGTACAATGTCCAATTATATTTAGCTATTGATGTTAATAACCACAATATATGTTTTAAAATTACCCGAACACAGTAAATTCTTAAGGCTAAAGGAGAAAGTAATCCATCAAGATCAACATTTCACAAAACTTAGTGAGCATTTATTGATTCAGAAGATGACAAAAAGAAAAATGAAACATACTACAACACACTGGAAGATCAACAAAGACAAAAAAATTATGTTTTCCTGTTAGCAAAAAAAAATTCCTAATATATTTTTTAAGGAGAACAAGCTCATATAACTTTCTAAGTGCCTCCTTTCAAAAGAAAGCAAGCTTTTGATTTTTTTTCTTCATATTTTACAAATCCCCATAAATCATTTTGTTGTCTTGTACAATTTCCTCATACTTGTACTACAAACAAATGCTAAAAACTCCTGGCCTTAAAGGTCTTCAAAAAATTAGCTGTGTTGCTTTAAGACTAGGTTTTTATTGTTGTTATCCCATTTATTAAAGGGATACTGTATGGGAAAACATGTTTCTTCAAAATGCATCCGTTAATAGTGCTGCTCCAGCAGATGTCTGCACTGAAATCCATTTTTCAAAAGAGCAAACAGATTTTATTATATTCAGTTTTGAAATCTGACATGGGGCTATGCATATTGTCAATTTCCCAGCTGCTTCAGTCATGTGACTTGTGCTCTGATAAGCTTCAGTCACTCTTTACTGCTGTTCTGAATGTTGAAGTGATATCACCCCTCCCCCACCAGGAGCCTAACAAAAGAACAATGGGAAGGTAACCTGATAGCAGCTCCCTAACACAAGATAACAGCTCCCTGGTAGATCGAAGAACTGCACTCAATAGTAAAAGCTGAGTTCCACTGAGACTGATTCAGTTACACTAAGTAGGAGAAATAACAGCCTGCCAGAAAGTAGTTCCATCTTAAAGTGCTGGCACAAGTCAAATGACTGGGGCAGCTGGGAAACTGACAATACGTCTAGTCCCATGTCAGATTTCAAAATAAAAATCTGTTTGCTCTTTAAGAAATGGATTTCAGTGCAGAATTTTACTGGAGCAGCATACAGTATGTTTTGAAAAAAAACGTTCCCATGACAGTATTCCTTTAACCCTTTATAAAATACTGAAGGATGTTGTGATTTGTTGTCCCACAACAGTAGTGTGGAGCAACACTGATTTGGAAGGGTTACATCTTATTTAAAATCTATTATGCAATTTTTTTTACAACAAAACAGCATCTAACGAATTATTTCTATAAAAGCTATACAATTCTATGACCCCTACTACCCAGAACAATTCAGTAACATGGACGCCAACATTCTCTATTACATTGGAACACTTATGACATGTTTAGTGCTGAGAACTGCATTTGAAAAATGTTCCTGTTGTTTTCTGACAAAAGGTTGAAAGGGTACCTTAATATATTTTCTTATTCAGGATAAACAATCTGTGAATGCATTTTTCATGCAGTGTCAGTATACAGTATACTCTGTGTGATTCAGCCTCGCACAATTTACTGTATGAGGAGCAATATCCTCTTGAATCAATGCAAGCAATTGTCATGGTTTGACCTTGGGCTTTGTAAATTGTTATAGCATGGCATACTTTAACTGGACATTGTAATCACTTGAAAGAAATGTAATAAGGCATTATAATTAGTGGAATCCTTGGAATTATAACCGCATCCCCAGACTAGTTGCACATGCATGTTAAATCTCTATTGGGTCTTTTTATCATAGTGTTTGAGGTCATCAACAATAAATTAAGGGGCTGATTTACTAAGGGTTGAATTTCGAAGTAGAAAATACTTCAAAATTCAACTATCGAATTAAAATCCTTTGACTTCGAATTTGGCATTCCTGCAATCGAACAAAAATACATTTGAATCGTAAGATTTATTGATTGAATAAGCGTACGATTGAACGATTTTTCTTTGATAAAATAAAACTTAGAAAAATGGTCTAGAAGGTCCCCATAGGCTAGCACTTTGGCAGCTTTGATTTTTTTTAAAAAATCAAGACCGTTCTTCAAATATCGAAGTCGAAGGATTTACTATTCGATCTTTCGAATCGAACGGTCGAATGGACGAAGTAACCTATTCGATGGTCGAAGTTTTTCAAAAATTTGCTCCGAATATCGAATTTTTTGCATTCGAATATTTACTTCGACCCTTAGTAAATTAGCCCCTAACATTTTAGTTTTGTAAAGGAAAACTAAACACATCTTTTCATTAACTTTAAAAACGCAGTATGGTAATTATGTGTTATATGCAAACTTTTACATAAAAAATACACTTGTTAATTCATTTACACAAGTTTTTTTTAGTCTACTTGTAAAACTGATCTTTTCCCTTCAACATAAATTAGAATAAGGTGTATTTATGTAGGGACCCACAGGTTATAGAACCTTGTGGCTTCATGCCCTACCGGTGCCTCATTTCCTTGTTGCTAGGTTAAAACCAATGCAACCATCTATGCTGTTGTTGAGGATTTCCAGGGGGAACAATGAAGGGGCAGAACTATATACATCCAGAAGAAGTCGTTGCTCCTGGTGGCCTGAAGTAGTGAAATCCAATGTGTTGATCTTGATATATCTGGAAGCTTCCAGTCCCAAGCAAGAACAAGGTTAAAACTCCTAGAAAACCTGGTAGAAATACAATGGTACCTGAGCAATGCCCTGTTGGTAGTGAGCCAAATTGAGGCCAAGAATAACTGGCATGCAAGCCAACCACAAGCAAAATAAGAGTACCAAATGTGTGCTATACCATAATGGTATTGGAATTTGAACCTTGGTCAGCTCACTTACAATTACCCTTACTATACTGTCTACAGAAGTGTTTTGATGACCAGGGGGCTGATTTACTAAGGGTCGAATTTCGAAGTAGAAAATACTTTCGAAATTCAACCATCAAATTAAAATCCTAAGACTTCGAATATCAAAGTCGAAGGATTTTTCACCCAATTTGGCATTCCTGCGATCGAAGAAAAATCATATGATTCGAAGGATTTTTGCGTACGATCGAGCGATTTTCCTTAGAAAAATGGTGTAGAAGGTCCCCATAGGCTAACATAGCACTTCAGCAGCTTTTATTTGGCGAAGTTAAAAAATCAAAGGATTTTTGAAGAGACAGTTCTTTAAATATCGAAGTCGAAGGATTTTACTATTCGATCATTCGAACTGAATGTTCAAATGGTCGAAGTAGCCTAATCCATGGTCTAAGTTTTTCAAAAATTTACTTTTTTTGTTTTAAATATTCACTTCGACCCTTAGTAAATCAGCCCCCAAGAGTTTTTTTGCATCAGAACTGCCAAACAAAGTACTTCAACACCAACATACTGTAATGAGGTTGGTATGGTCAGCACCATAAGAGTTGTCCAGGATTCTATAGGCCAGGTGAGGATATCCAACCACCTTCAGAGAAGAAAACTGTAACTCTGTACATAGGGAACACCTGATGGATTTTGATACTCGGCAGTGAACCAAAAAATAACTCCTCCCATCCCCAGGGGCACACCCTGTCTTATCTAGAAAGTTTATGGTAATTACCTCTCAACTGAACCCGTGCAGGGAGAGCCGCTGAAGGTCCATCCTGCTGAAAGAGGGCCCACTGTAGCCCATGATCTACTCTACTAGTTGGTAATTTATGTTTTAAGCCAAAATAGAATTATATTGACAATAACAACAGAGATGTTTGTTGTTCTAAGTGATGTTCTGATGTTGAATGTTATTGACAGTGTTACTTAGAACAGCAAACATCTCGGTTACATAATGTATTAAGTACATAGAGTCTAAGCTTGGCCATTATGCACATGTGTGACATTACATTCATGCACATAATGAGTGAGATGGGAGACTTGCTTACAAGTAAAAAAATATTATTATATTAGACTGACTTCATAATGAACTATGAATTAATTTTTCCCCTTTGTAGATTACCTTGTTTTCTTGTATCCTTAAATTCTTTTCCAATAAATATATACTCTTAGAAGACATTTTATCAAAGGTCAATTCTTGTTTTTTCATAAAAATCTGAGTTTTTTTAGGGTAGTTTCAGTAAAAACTCAATTTTTTTTGTGATACATAAAACAAAATTTTTTCGATATTTATTATGCTCTGAAGCTGAAAAAATCTCAAATCCGAAAACAATCCAGCTAAAATCTGTCAAGGTCACGGATAATTTAATGGCAGAGGTCCCTTGAAAAATTTTCTTTGTTTCTTTTGGTGATTTGTGTTCGATCACTTCAAGCTATTCTAGTTTTTCATAAATAAGCAAACATACGATTTGTGAGTTTATTTGAGGTAGAAAAAAATTCACAAACTTTTGATATCACCTTTGATAAATAATCCCATTAGTAAGGCTATACACAGGCAAAACAGGCTTCTGACTCAGTCAACATTATTTTGGCACATGTATGGGGGACTTCTGATGGTCTGCTCCATCAATATCCAGATATTAGATATCAAGAAACAATATAAATCTAGAAAACTAGGCTTATTTGCTGCTACCTCATGCAGAATGCACTATATTGCTCATAGAACACCTCTGCCTTAACTCTGGTTGGGCTGATGCAGAGACCAGCATCAGCATGTGTGGGCCAGTAAGGGGCCGCACCAGCACCACTTCCTAATGTGCCACCTCCTCCCTTCTGATGAATACAAGGCTGCTGAGCACAGGCTGCATTCTATTCATGGAGGCAACTGCAGGTCTTTGTGCTCTGTGCTTTTGCTGCTTTGTGCTCTGTGACCCATAAATGCAGAACTTATATATACATATATATATATATATATATATATATATATGTTTCAATGTCCTTCATAATGGGTTGAGTGTGGAGGACCTTTTCTATTGTGGATTTTAGGATCACACACCCTCATTGCACCCCTACTTAATGTTTTTAAAAATGATTGATGAGTATCACTTTCCCTTGTTTGTTATAATTTATACAGGAGCAGTGGCCAGCTCCATGTTTTAGTTCCTACCCTTTCCAGCTATAGTCAGGTGATCCCATTGGTGGCCAATAAAAGGGCAGCCAAGTTTGGGATTTTACTTTGAAAGCAGCAAATACTGTAAGTTGCAGGTAAAACTTAG
>CM044439.1:90089891-90116913 GCA_024363595.1 Xenopus borealis
CAATGATGACATTTGGAAGCTTATGGCGCTATTATAAAGTCCAGCAGGCATTCTAGAAAATTGTGGTTCCTATGTGATTCCTGACTCTTTAGTATGAGAAAATACTCTCTGGTTTATCAATGTTTAATCATGCTAATATTATGATGCATTTTATTATTATTTCGTTTCAGAAATTTCCATATGTGATGTTTAAGCCAGAAATCATTCTGACACTGGAGATTGGGGAAAGTAGCATAAAGCAATATGTCTAAGAGTAAAATTTCCTTAAACATGACAACAATGAATAATATTTGCACATTAAAAATACCTTGAAATAATTTGAAGCAAGGGAATACCTTTAAGCATACTTGTCAGCAAAAAAATAGGGACAGGCAGAAAGGGTATCGTATCATGCAGATCTAGCAAATATATATATATATATATATATATATATAGTGATGGGCGAATTTATTCACCAGGGGCGAATTCGTGGCCGAAAACGACACGAAAAAAAAGCGTCCCGCGACTGGTTTCGCAAATTTTTCGCCAGTTCGCGAATTTCTCTGGAAATCCGCTAATTTTTCGGCGAAGCAAATCTCGTGAGAGCAAGCTTTTTTTAGCAACCAATTGCTAATGTGGTGCCGCTATTCAAAAAGGCATCCCATTCTATGCCTCTAAACTATAGGCCAGTTAGTCAGACGTCAGTGGTAGGAAAGCTTTTTGAAGGATGTTTATTAATGACCTGGATGCCTGCATTGAAAGTTTGGTGTCTATTTTTGCAGATGATACTAAATTGTGCAGAACTATGGGTTCCAAGCAGGATGCTGCCACTCTGCAGAGTGATTTGTCTAAGTTGGGAAACTGGGCCGCAAACTGGTAAATGATGTTCAATGTTGATAAATGCAAGGTTATGCACTTTGGCAAAAATAATATAAATGCAAGTTATACACTAGATTGCATTGTGTTGGGAGTTTCCTTAAATGAGAAGGATCTTGGGGTTTTTATAGATAACAAGTTGTATAATTATGGGCAGTGTCATTCTGTAGCTACTAAAGCAAATAAAGTTGTGTCTTGCATAAAAAAGGGCATAAACTCAAGAGATGAAAATGTAATTAAACCTCTTTATAGATCCCCAGTAAGACCTCATCTGGAGTATGCAGTGCAGTTTTGGACTCCAGTCCTTAAGAGGGATATAAATGAGCTGGAGAGAGTGCAGAGACATGTAACTAAACTGGTTAGATGGATGGAAGACTTAAATTATGAGGGTAGACTGTCCAGGTTGGTGTTTTTTTTCTGGAAAAAAACACCAACCTGGACAGTCTGTTTCTATTTAATTAAAAAAATGATGATGTCCCTCTGACCTTTCCTATTCCTACCTTCCTTGTTCAATTAAGTCACAATGGTTTTTATTTCATTCTGTCATACATGTACAGTAAGGGGCAGATTTACTAAGGGTCGAATTTCGAATGCAAAAAAAATTCGAAATTCGACCAGGGAATAGTGGGGAATTAAAAAAATTCGAATTTCGAATTGAAATTTTTTTGGCGCAATTCGATCGATCGAGCTTCAGGGATTCCATTACCATGGCAAAATGATCTTTCCAAATTAAAAGTATACTTGATATAAATTACTCTCAGATCAGTTTTACAAATGCTATTAAATACCATTTCCTTTCACAATTTGCTTAGACTGTCAGCATATAATTAAGGGACCTCAAAGCAAGTGATATGTATAATATCTTAAAGGCTTTTTGATGGGTGCTTCACTCTAGTATGAGGGGTTTCAGCCTAAGCAAAAAAAAGCTGTAAAATAATATCTAGGGGGTTATTCATTAAAGTCAGAATGCCAAAAACTCAAAAAGTTTCTTTTTACAATGACATCAGAATTTTTAGTGAAAAAAAAACTTTATTATACCCCAACAATGGAAAAAGTCCAAATCTGAAAATCCAGTATCTCAGACCTGCCATGGTTGTATATAAGGCAATGGAAGAAAACTGAAGATATCCTGATCTGTGCTGGGTTTTCTGCAATAATCTAAAGATTTTGTGGTTTTCAGGCAAATATCCAAACAATTCGATTTTCTCATGATTTGTTTTTTTCCTCACAGGAAATCTTTGGGAAAATGAATTGATAAAATAAGGAGAAATAGCCTGTGTGGATTTGGTCAGATTAGATTTCTGAAAATATGAGATTTTTTGGATTCTGATAAATAACCCCCTATTGTTGTATATAGACACAGATATGCAAATAAGAAATAATCTTTTGAATAGCAGTACCACATTAGCAATTCGCTAATTAAATCCAGCATTTCAATGTATCCTATAACATGAAAGACCTAGGCCAAGATAATCCCTCGACAACCTCTCTCTCTCTCTCTCTCTCTCACTCTCTTTCTCTCCATTTGTTTACATACAATATGCTATAATTTTTAGCTTTATGAAACTTTGCTACCACTAAACAGGTAACAAGTAGTGATGGGCGAATCTGGGGCATTTTGCTTCGCCTAATTTTTTGCGAATTTCCCAAGAAATTCACGAATTTCAAGCAATTTCACTATAAATTCGTAAATTTTGAACATTTTCACTATAAATTTGTGAATTTCAAAAGTTTTCACTATAAATTCATGAATTTCGATTGTTTTCACGAAAAATTCGTGAATTTCAAACGTTTTCAAAAAAAATCGGGAAAATCGGTCTTACCACAATTGTGAAGTAATCTAATCCCTTTGTTCTTGCCCATTTTGGCTTCAGTGCCATGCCATTCTTTGCTTTGATTCCCCCAGTACTGCATGATTACTAGGGGTTCTCTCTGTTATTTAGGTTTCAGTGTATAATTTGTGAGGTGAGGATTTTTAATAGTGATGGGCGAATTTGCGGCGAATTCCTGCGATTCGCCCATCACTTATTTTTAATTGTAGTTGTAAGCCATTTTTGGGTTTGCTTTTTTGTTATATTTCCTGGAATTTTATGTGATCTGTGATATTTCTCCCTTCATGTTTTCAGCTTGTTTTTCTCCTGCCTGCTACTTTCATAAAGCTTAAGTTTACTATGGGATTTAAGTACTCTGTCCCACTTTTTATCTGATTTCTGGTATCCAGGTACTATTTAGTATATTCTAAGCATGGCAAATATTGAAGCAGCCAAGACTTCTCCTTCCCTACACTTTAACCATGGCAGAACCACAAAGTAAAACAAGCCTTTTGATTCGTAATTCACCCTTATAACCTTTACTATGTGGAAATTTTCATTCTGGAAGGAAAACTTTACATAGTTTAATACTTAAATCCTTCAATTGTATTAATAATTAAACTATCATGAGCTCAGCTAAATGTGCCAGCATGACTGAGACTCTGATTTAAACTCTGTTTAAAGAAGAAACAGCCACACAGCAGGCTTCTACAGTATAGAAAGAAGATCTTGCTATAAGCAGCAAAAATTTAATTTTTAGATTAACTACAATGATTTTAGGTCTTGAGCAAGATCATTCATGGCTGTATAACACCTTAGAGCTGATGTACCTTTTTAATGGCTCGTCTTTATGGAGTGGGCAGAATCTGCAGGGCCGGGCCAAGGGGTAGGAAGAGTAGGCACGTGCCTAGGGTGCAAAGATGGAGGACACCAGGCAAGTACCTGTTCTGTCGCCTACCCCATGTCGGTCCCCTAACTCCCCATCCTCTTCTTGCTCTTCTGTAAAAGACGTTTGGTGCGTCTGCGCATGCAGTCCATCGTCAGCTCACAATGTACACCGGCATCGCCTCACACATACATGCTGACATTATCTCGCGTATGCGTGCAGGCATCAGCGCGTGCTCAGCCGGCCAGGTTGCCTAGGGTGCCTGCTCTGTGTGGCCCTGCTCTGCTAATCTGCCTCCAAAACTGCCCTGAAAGGTTTCAGGTGAGAAATTTGCAATCACAGTCAGATGTATCATAAGCAACTTTTGTCTAAGTAGGCCATTGCTTCACATTGCAGCAAAAATCACTATGCTCCTAGTTTGTGATAGTTTACTTCCATCTCATCCCCTAGCTGTTCAAACTGCTAATTAACCTATTTATTGCAAGTCAACCATGTGACTCCAGTCATTGCATACTCTGCATACAAAAGCTGTGATTATTTAATAAATATGTAAATAATAAATATTTATAAAAGCTGAAATATTTCATAAAATTTAGTCAGTGTTAGAATGCAGGGATTTCAGTGATATAACATGTGTTTATTGGATCTTCATGACAATATGTGACATATTTTTATTAGCAGGCAGATACAGTCTCATGTTCCATATACTGAATAGAATTTGCAAAATATAAACTTTCTGTGGCCAGTGCCATCTAGACAGACTTTGGTAGTGATGTTTAAAGTTTAATTAAGCAGTTTTCTGATTTCTGTCACTGCTACTTTCAAAAGTCAGTAATAGTTAAGAATTTAATTTACAAATTTCAAAGTGTTTCTCTGAATCTAGTGTGTCTTTTGCACAATGTCAGTATGATCATATTGTCAGGGGCTTTGCAGACCAAGTAGAAAGCACCAGGAAGAAAGCCATTTTGAGGTAGCCAAAGGGTCAAGAATAAGTGTTGTCAGGATTCAGACAAGCGTTCAAAGGCAGGTAGCGGAGGATTGAAATCAGGAATAGTGATGGGTGAATCTCCCGAGATTCGCTTCGCCGAAAAATTCGTGAGTTTCCAGAGAAATTTGTGAATCAGCGAAAAATTCGCGGACGAGTTGTGTCATTTTCAGCGCACGTCGCGTCGTTTTGGCGCGACTCGTTTTTCCGGCCAATTTTCGCCAAGCGAAATTTCGCTGGTGATTCGCGAATCACGGGAATTCATTCATTCAGGGGGTATTGGTTACCTTTAACTACAGTATATAGGGTATCATGTAAAATCACGTCAAAATAGATGAGCAATTTAGTGGATAAATAATGTTAAGGACAAAAATTTAAGATAAGATATTTGAATATTAATATAATGATAATAATGAAAATATTCTTTATTTAATAATTACAAATAATCACAAAAACATATACAATTTGCTGTGATATCTAGTAATATCTGATTTCTGCAAATGTAGCTGTCCAATCTTTAATGTTGCATTTCAGCAAATGTACTGTTAGCCAATTCCAGGAGAAAAATAAATCAAGATAATTTGAACAGGTGATTTTGAAAAATGGTATAGTCATCTAACATTAGGAAGAAAACTGATTTAATATATTAATGTATTTTCAGGTTTTCCAATTTAGAAAATTGCTCTGCATGTCAGCACCTGTTCACAGTTATCTATGCAAATTAACATTCACCTGACATGTCTTTGGTAGTTATGTATCTGAATCTCTTGGGTGTAAAATAACACTCACACAATCTATAACTGAATCAATTGCATTGACAATGCAGTACTGAATGCTTTTGGTTACTGAATGCTAGTTGCTCTAGGCTTACATTAAGTCCAAATGCAGAAACTACAAGGGAAGCACATAAAAGATTTCTACCTCCACTATGTAGTAGATGGCATTTTCAGGAAAAAAAACAATGTAAATAAATGTAAAAAATAGTTTTTCCTTTGTACACAGTTACAGGGAACATATACCTTTAGTTTATAGTTTGTCTTATTTAATTACATAGGTTTAAAAATTGAAGGCAGTATATTTCGTACTATACCTTTCCAATCCATTTTTTCTACAAATCACAAAAGCACTACCTGTTTCCTTTATATCCAGTGTTTGGTCAGTGTTAGAGTGCAAGGGGGCCTCCGGCATTGGAGCCGTTAGTTAGCTGAGTACTGTGAGAGATATCTGATTCAAGTACAGCCTATAGGAACAGAGGGCGTGTCTTCCTCCTAAGCTGGTTTTATATGGGTGGCACTGTTTATTTTACCAGGGTGGCCAGGTTGGCTGGTTTCCAGTCAAATTGGGCTACTAATTTAAAGCTAATTTAAAGGTGGGTTTTGAAACTACAAACTAGCCAAGGAATGGATTTGGGCCCTTGGCTGTTTTTTACTTTGGAAACCAGTTAAAGTTTTTTTTCTTGTCCTAATGAGCCAAGCCTGCGTATCCCAGTGCATGTTCGGTAATGTAGTTTTTATTTAACAATTTGCCAACTGCCAAGTTTAATATATGACTACAATACCCAGCATGCAATGGGACTGACATGTAGAAGTCTGGAGGTACCAGATTTTGAGCTCTGTACCCCAGTCTCATGTCCTTCTTAAGCATTCTCGCATTTTCCAGTGACTTTCCTCAATTTTATACAATTTCGGATCAAAACTCTGCTGGCCAACAAAATGTCTAGAGGTTACGCTGTTTTAACAATATTTAATGAAATTGCATGTGTATTAGGGCCTCATGGGGCCCCTATACCTCCTGAGCCCCCCTCTGCTATGCCCCTGGTGAAGGGGGCTGTAAGGGCTTACCCTGGTGGTCTAGCGAGCAGCAGGGTCCATCGCCGCTCCTTTGGCTTTGATGCCCGCTGCACTGCTCCCCTTCTTCCTGTGCCGGCTTCCCCTAAGGCCCGTTATAGGTTCAGTTTTCTGAGTTCCTGGTGCCTGTGCTGGTTTATCTGTGACTCTATCTGATTTCTGTTGTGACCCCTGCCTGATTCTGACTACTCCTGATTTCTGTATCGAGACCCTGCCTTTTATCCGACTCTGATTCTGCCTTATCCCTCTGCTTGACTACCTGGTTTGACCTTGGCTTGTTCCTGACTATTCAGTTTTGACCTTTTCCTGCCTGACTCCGCTTGAATCCTGCCTGTCCTGACCCAGCCTGTCTGACTACGTTATCTGCCTCTGTCCTGTCCTGTGACCTTCTGCCCCAAGACTTTGCTTAACATTCATGCCCCTTGCTAGCCAGAACTTTTCGCCTTGCACTTCTCGTTAAGTCCAGGTGGCATCTGAGTAGCTGAGGGCTCCTCCCAAAGCCAAAGGCGGTCACACTACTGGTGAAGCACGAGCCGAGACCAGGGTGCTTGGCATTCTGGTTTGGGTGCCGACCGTGACATTATAACGGGCCAAAGATCGACGTCGAAGGTCACGCTAATGCTGCTCCTCCCACCACCACTGAAGTGCTGCTCACCACCGCTCTGCAGCACTTGGAGGAACAACAGCAGCAGCAAGATTTCTTGGTGCAAACTATGCAACAGCCTGTCACGCAGATTGGACACTTCTGAACAGAAGTAGGGATGTAGCGAACGTCGGAAAAAAAGTTCGCGAACATATTCGCTAACTTGCGTAAAAATGCGAGCGGTTCGCGAACCCCATAGACTTCAATGGGAAGGCGAACTTTAAAAGCTAAAAAAGACATTTCTGGCCAGAAAAATGATTTTAAAGTTGTTTAAAGGGTGCAACGACCTGGACAGTGGCATGCCAGAGGGGGATCAAGGGCAAAAATGTATCTGAAAAATCTGCCTGTGTGTGCTTGGAAGAGCTAGTGTAGGGAGAGAGCTGTTAGTGATTTGAGGGACAGTTGATAGTAAGTTTGCTGGCTAGTAATCTGCTTGATACTGCTCTGTATTGGAGGGACAGAAGTCTGCAGGGATTTGAGGGACATTTTAGCTTAGGTAGCTTTGCTGGCTAGTAATCTACTGTTCTCTTCAAACAACTGCCATACGTTGACCTTGTAGGCATTGTTTGCCCAGTTTTTTTTGTCGCAGCCACTGCAGCACAGAGGCCAGAAAAAATATGCCATATAAATGCTGAAAATAGATGAGATCAGAAGAGATCAGTGCCCACAGCAGCTACATACAGAGCACTGCAGTAGAAGGTAGATTACTAGCCAGCAAAGCTACCTAACCTAAAATGTCCCTCAAATCCCTGCAGACTTCTGTCCCTCCAATACAGAGCAGTATCAAGCAGATTACTAGCCAGCAAACTTACTATCAACTGTCCCTCAAATCACTAACAGCTCTCTCCCTACACTAGCTCTTCCAAGCACACACAGGCAGAATGAAAAAACGCTGCAGGGCTTCGGTTTTTATAGGGAAGGGGAGTGGTCCAGGGGGTGTAGGGGTGGTCCAGGAGGGAGAGCTTCCTGATTGGCTGCCATGTATCTGCTGGTCTGGGGTGAGAGGTAAAAAAAAAGCGCCAACTAACGCGAATCCAAAATGGCGAACGTTGCGCGACGTTCGCGAACTTCCGGCGAGCGCGAACAGCCGATGTTCACGCGAACAAGTTCGCCGGCGAACAGTTCGCTACATCCCTAAACAGAAGTCGAGTCCGGGGGTCCAGTCTTCTGTTGCGGTAATGGGTAATACTCACAAACCCAAAATTCCTTTCCCCGATAAGTTTAGTGGGGACAGAATATCTTAGTTTTTACTCCCACTCTTTTGCTACCAGGGTGGAAAAAGAGAGGTTTGTTATGACCCATTTACAGGGTGACCCACAAATATGGGTGCTACGATTATCCCCCTCTGACCCTGCCTGTTTTTTTTCCCTAGAGTCCTTCTTTAATTGTATGGCAATACTCTATGATGACCCAGATTGTGCTTCTTCAGTCGATGCTGCGATTCGTAGATTACACCAGGGAAAAAGGGTCATAGAGGAGTACTGCACTGAATTCCGCCGGTGGTCTGTAGAGACTGGCTGGAACGGCATGGCTCTTCATAGTCAATTCCGGGTAGGACTTTCTGAAGCTGTAAGGGACAGCCTAGTAAACTACCCTCTATCAGCTACCTTGGATGATCTAATGACCTTAGCCAACCAAGTGGATAGAAGACAAAGGGAGAGAATGGGTGAGAAGGGTACTTCTTTCCTTCCGGAGTATACAAGTGTTAAGCCTTCTAACTCCTCAGTGTCTTTGCTTCAGGAGGAATCCATGCAATTGGGTACTATACAGATGCAGTCACTTTGGATTGTGTGTTAAATGCGTCATGACTTAACTCATCTATCCCATTTATCCCACTTATCACAGAATATTGTGTCACAGCATCCCATCCAATTAAAGAGTTCACCATTGAAAACAATGGGGCTTTGGTATGCTAATGAAAAGTTTAAATGCATTAAATGAGTTAAGATAACTTTGGATAACACAGTTTCTTCAATTAGCCCTGAGTCACGACGCATTTAACTTACAAATCCAAGTGACTGCATCTGTACATCTAACTCCTGAAGAAAAGGCTCGCAGGCGGTCTCTGGGTCTATGCATTTATTGCGGGGAAAAGGGTAATTTTCTCAACCATTGTCCTAAGAGGCCGGGAATAAATTATTGAAACACCCGAAAAAATTTGCCTGGCGAAAATTCGCCTAAAACAAAAAAAAACAAGACGCGCGAATCTGCCTACATTCGCCTATCACTAGACGGAAAGACATCAAAGCCTAGATGGAGAAGGGGAGCTCCATTTGGGTCGAGAAGCTTCCTCTCCCCAAATGTCCTCTAGGATTATGGTACCTGTAAGGTTAACCTGGCTCACAGGCTCTGTTATGGTTTCTGCTTTTGTGGATTCTGGGGCAGCGGGGAATTTTTTGCATGCTGCCTTCGCAGTAAGGTGTAATATTCCTCTAATACCCCTTAGTCCTCCTGTAAGAATCTTGGCCGTTGACAAAAGCCCCTTAAAGTCAGGTTTTGTAACCCAAAAGTCTGTGGCGTTGACCATGTGCGTTAACAAACTGCACTCTGAGGAGTTACCATGGCTACGGGTATACAACCTCCACATTGACAATTTCCACTATAGGGTATGGACCAGTAAATCTAGGGCCCTGCTTAAAATATGGCATTTTAAGCTTAATGTTTGTAGTGGATAACCATACAGAGTCCCCTACCCTATATTTGGGTATCCCTAGGAGATCTATCAGATGCCTTTTCTTGAGAAGCCGTAGCTGTAGAAAGGAAATTGGTAGATTGTTTGGCAGAGAAATTTACAGATGGTAGAGGAAGTGTCTGTTATGTAATATCTGTAGTATACTGTAGTATAGATATGTATTTCTGACATACCAAGACTTTTTTGGTACACAGAGGTCATCTATCATGCTGATTCATCCCTTCAAGACTTTTTTTTGCTGGGGGCCCCAGTTACTTCCATGATCATACTATTAGATTATTTTAAGGGGACCTGCTTCTTGAAATTTTCTGGAATGCTGCTAGTTGGGTAGCTACAAGAAAATCCTGTTCAACCTTGAGAAATTCCATATAATCTTTCCCTAACAAAGAGTGATGTAATTCTTCCCAATAAGTTATTCTTCCCAATGGAAAAATTGCTGTTTGGAACAAAATGGTATTGTAAATTGTCATTTGCTGTTAGTGACTTGACTAGTCTCATTATGCATTAGTGATTTCAACTATGAAACAAAATGAGTTGTTCTGCTTTGCCATTAAAAAAAACATAGTCAGTTTACTCATGTGCATATATAAATATCCCTCTAAAAAATTGGGTGCAAAGGCAGGCTAAAAGGAGAGCTTTCACTTGCCATTATAATAAATATAGACACATAGATCAACTGAAAGCTTTTTAAGTGAAATTTATTGTAAACATGCACTGGCTTTCCTAGAGTTTCTTAAAAACATTTAAGTATTCAAGTATTGTGTGTAGTGTGAATAAATGTTGCTCCACAATAGATGGATTTACCCTGCAGTCATTCTAATATTTAAACACATAAAAACAAGTGCCTTAAAACCCTTGTCATAAAATATAGCTAAAAAATAATAATTTGCAGCATGGCAACCAAAACAGTGGTCCGGAATAAAAGAGCCAATATTGAGATTACCTTCCTTCTCAAACAGGAATTTTGTGAAGTCATTACCATTAATAATGAAATTCCATGCAAAACTGTAAACTTTCATAATTTGCTCATGCAAATTTTACTTTTGCACACTTGTCCTTTATAAGGTGTACTGAGTATCCTGCTGTGAATTTGGACTTCTCTGGCTTTTTATATGATACACTACATCTACAATATATATTTATTTGCATCAATGTCCTATGATTCTTGAAGAAGAACTATAAATTATTTGTGGGGTTTGGGGCAAAAAAAGTATATTATATAATTATGTGAATTAAACTACTGTATATAGCAATTTGATCTAACCATTCTTTCTATAACGTTACATTCCTCCTTTACTGTGTATATTTTAGTTTACAAGCCAAGACAGTGGTATGATACAAATCTTTTTTTACACCTTTGGTTTTTTTTTCAACCTTTCTAGTAAAACAACATCTTTTACCAATTTGAATGATTAAGCTTTTCAGGAAGGCCAGTTTAACAGCATGTAGTAGCAAGATACACTTCAAGTTAGCCTGAAAGCCATTATTATGACCTTGCACTGACCACATACTATGAAGTGTTACATGATCAGGGACAGGGAAGTTGCTTAATGGAAGTTATATAGAAGCTAGATGTATCCTTGTCACACTTCATCTAAACTGATACATTGCAATGGTCCACACTGCTCAGACCTGGCAATTACTGTCCAATTCCAATCTATTCCACACTGCCACTATAATGAAAAATAATTAGGAGCCTGAAAATGAGTTTTCGCATGAAATGGTTTCAGTGCTTGGACACAATCGCCTTTGGCAGATGGCTGTGGGTTTACTTTAATATAATAAAGACAGTTAATCATCTCTAAAGAGTGCACTGAATGAATAAACTTTTAACACCAGTTTCTGTATTGAAACTCCGGGGCTGATCAAGTGTTTAATTCTCAAGAGTTTAAGATTTGGTTGTTGAATTTTTTAGAGGCTCTGTAGAGTATATCTTGTATCTCTTAAGTAGAAAATAAGAGCATTCAGACTTTGGAGTGAGTTAATATGAGCTTCATTGATATAAAAATGCCTAGACTACAATGAATTTATTATTTTGATACATTTTGAAACATGTTACACAAAAGCATATACTGTACTACATTACAATGGTGTGTACATTTTACTTTGTAATCTGTATACAGTATGTAGTTCCTAAAGAAAATCTTGCATTGAAATTGTGTATTGAATAATTCATTAACTGCTGTTAGAGATGAATGAACCACTGATAATTAAATTTAGCAAAATGTTTGCTTTGGCCTCTGAAAATTTCAGCATTTGCCAACATGGTGAAAAAACAGAATGTTCTGTAGTTTAATTTGCAAAATAATAATTCTGAAAATTAAACAGCTTTTTTGTGAAAAGGTTATTTATATGGCCAGTGAGTGATATGTCACTTCTGATTTATGGGATATCACTTCCTGTACTGCTGTTCACATATCCACAAATCTGTAAGTATTTATTTAAACAACAGTTATCTACAAAAAATGAACAGAAGTGCAGAACAGTTGTGCTCCAGACCTTTCAATTTGCCCCCAAATACTCTCACTGGTGTCTGTAAGACTTAAATTGTTGTGCCCTGGACAACTATAGCAAAGCCCTATACTACAATATTGTAGATTTCAGTATTACAGCAACCATAAAGATTGATCCTCCCATCAAAACTGGACACCTCTAAAAAGTGGGAGCAGCATGACTGCATGTGATATTGTTGCACAGAATACAATGGAGCATACAGCATACATTCCAAACTGACTAGTAATCAGCCATCAGCTAAAAACATTTACATTTTTTAAGATGTGTTGCCAAGCCCTTAGTCACTTTCAATTATCCTATCCCTCCTAGGTTCTTGGAACATACTACTAACTTCCATCCCTCTCCCTAATCTAGGACTAAATCTGCTCCTTAACTGTTATAAATTTTAGTATTATGGTTCTTGCTAAAGTAAAGGATGAAACGTGTTCTCTCTGTGCGCTTCTGCATTTCACTAAAGGGCTCATTTACATCCCTGCATTATCCCCACGTTCAGTTATATGTGATACCACGTTCAATAAAGGTATATGTGGAGGAACCCTGGAGCTACCACCACCTCCTAACCAGGGGTAGATTCCATTTGCACCTAATAGGTGTAGCAGAATTGTGTTTAAAGAATTGGGCACAGGCATCACTTGTACTCAGAACACCGGGAATGACAGTAAATTGAATTTCACACAATTGCATCTGATTTGCCATGAAATGTGCATGCAGTTTGGTGAACTGAACACATGTACTAGGTTCAGTGCAACTGCATCATGTGCATTTGCCCCATTACAATCACAATGATGCTGAAATTTAGGGGGAAAACAGTGCATTGTGGGGGGAAATGGTGATAGTGCTCAAAATTGCATTTTGTTCACTGCTCTTGTAGATGGAAAGGAGCTCTTGTATGTCCATGTATACTGCATCATTCAAACTCTTCAAAATCAAACTGCAATTCCTACTGTACCTCTTGGAGTGCAAAAAAAAACATTGTAAATAGGTGCACTTTTTATCTTTGTATTAGAGTGTAAATTCTGTGGGGAATGGACCTATTTTAAAATGTACAATGTGGTCTATAATTATAAAAAATATACAGTACCTAATGTAAAAAGACACATATAATTAGGTCATAGTTCATTGACAATGAGGCCACTTTGCAAAAGGCATAAATTGTAAAACAAAAAATCTGACTTTACTGTGGTGCTACTGCTGCTGCTTTAAGTCAAATGGCCCAGATATTATGCTCATAGCTGATGGCATAAATGGTTTCCTAGGAGTTACAGGCTAAAGCCATTTCAAGATATTAAAGCAAAAATGCAGCTTTCCATTTGAGCTGCCAAACTGGATAAGACCTGTAATGAAAAGCATAACTCCCTTCCATTATAGCTTTTATTGACTCAAGAATTCTTTGTAATTATCTCTTTCACATTATTTATCTTCCTGAGCTAGTGCAATAGTTTATCTTGCAAGATTTCAAAATTGGATTTAATGAGCCAAGTATACTATATTTTTTCATATTGTATTCTTGACTTTTACATTTCGTTGAAGTAATGTCTTCATTATTTCAGTGGTTTCAGTGTCCCAGGTATTGTGATGCACATGTAATTCCTTGATTAATTGTGACTATGCTAAACCATGTACAACTATACATGGAAACATTATAAACCAAATGCAATATGTTTTTATCTCTTTGCATGTCTGTCCTCCAGTTTCTATGACTCATGGCTCAGAATCCAGTTTTAGCCTTGACTAAACTGCCAATATCTCAGACAGAAGTTTCTTTATTACTTCCCACAGTTATTTTTGTGTTGTAGTATCTTTACAGAATGCCAGGCAGTCCAGGTTTATGGTCAGCTAAGTAGGGGTTTTAAATAACTCTCTACAGCAATGACAATGTCTATGGGGCAAATTCACTAAGTTCCGAAAATTCGCTAGCGTTGGCTTTTTGCCAGCGCTACGCAAATTCACTAAAGTGCGAAGTTACGCTCAGGTCAGCGAACAGTAGTGTAGTTGCGCTAGTGTTACATCGCCAGGCAAAATGCAGTTAAGCTAGTGATGCCTACTTTGCATACTGCGGGAACTTAAGCGTATAATAGAAGTATATGTTACAGCCACTACATTCCACTACACAAGCCCAGGCGAAGTAAAGTCTAAAGTAAGTGGTAGCGTTCAGGAATTTGCGTAATTACGATCCTTCGTCAGAGAGCAGCTTCGCCTGGCGTAAGGGTGCAAAGTTGGGCAAGTCTATCTACTTCGCTAGCGAAAATTTGCCAGAGTCGGTGTTAGTGAATTTGCGAAGTTCCAAAATGACGTCAAGCTGGCGAATTAGCACTAGTGTTAGACGCTTCGCGCTTTAGTGAATTTGGGCCTATGTATAATGCAATCCCAACTATTTGCATTTTAACACATCAGTTCATTGAAGGTGCATCCAGATAGCTCCTTAGATAGATGGGAGTAAAGCTGAGGAGAGCTCCGATACCATTGGTCGATGAGAAAGGCAAGGTGGGGGATAATAATGACTTATTTTTTCAAGCACAAAAGACCAAGATTTTTTTTCGGTGAACCAGAACTCATGTTGGGTTCCTGAAAAGTTTCACAGCTATAAATATCAAGGTTTTCAAAACTGCACCAGGCAAAAAAAGGTAGTTTATCCCCACTTGTCCCACTTTTGAAGTGGAGACTGGTTTGTGTATAAGGCATTGCAGGCACAAAGAATGTTTGCACATATATGTTAGCCAGAGTTATAACCATTAGAAATCAATCAGAAATGTGCTATTTGTTTAGTAACTGTGTTGGACTGCCCAGAACTAATTTAGCATGATGCATTTAATGCAATGTGACTACGGGTTTCATATTTTATCTCTTGCTATTTCAAAATGAAATGCTGCCAAATGTTTGACTATGTTTGAAAATCAGTGCTTTTAGGGGAAATTAAACTCAAAATGTTTCTATAATTATACACTAACACAGATTTTCTCTATGCCTTATGCCACTACTGTATAATGGTATAACAAACTTTGGGCCAGATACAATTCAGTGAGAAAAAGTTATCTCATGGTTTATCACCTGAAAATTCATGGACAAGATTCATTTTGAGGAGAAATTCATTCCCAGTCTTTTTTTTTCCAATTGAGTTTTCAAGTAATAAACCGTGAGATTCATTTTTCTGAATTATGCATCTATTTTGTATCTCGTCTGTGAGTTTTCACGTGATAAACCTTTTTCTCACTGAATTGAATCTGGCCATTTTTGTCTTTTGTTATCATATTCAAGGCATATCTTGTTGTGCAATAAAGTTTGGAGTAGTTTAGGATACTGAAACTGACTGTACAAAACATGATAGCAAATGTAAGGATCAAACAAGGCACAAGCTCTGCAACAAATTGACTGTTCTTTCCCTATTATATTGTTACCTTATAAAACAAATTTCCCAATACAAATATACAAATATTTATGTAAAAAAATATAACAAAATACGGAAAATCTTTTTATTTTTGCCCAGCATTTCTAATAATAGATTATTTCTAATAAAAGGCTGGTACCACTTCTGTATCCTTGAAAGAAAATGATAATTTACATGACCTAAAAATAATCTTATGGGATTCTAATGAGATATTATGTTAATGCTTAAATCTTAGTAAGGAACATTATAATCTTGACTGAAACAGAAAAAAAACTAATTCATATTTATCATAAACATATGCATATTGAACAGTGAATCCAAAACTTGATGGTTGATAAACTATGTATGATGTATGATAAACAAAACTGAGTTGCGATGATCTCAATTAATGGAACATTAATATTTTTACCTTTTGCGCAAGTCCTTATGTATATTTTTACATTTAAGTGGCACAAATCGCCCAGGTGGTCTATAATCATTTTAAAGAACCTGTATAAAATACAATACTGTTGTCCTGCGTTATGTGGCCCTTATTCCATACTCGACTATTACTTCCACTTATTAAAATAGCTTCATGTATATATTTTAGCGCAGTATGAGAAAATAGACATTTAGGCATATTAGAGCTTGAATAATCTATTATCAATATGTAGGCTCAGGAGGGTGGAGCAATTATGCTGATGACTACAGATAAGTGCTTGAAACAGATTTACAGATAACTGCAAAAACGCATCATTACTATTTATTCTGCACAGACCTTAGTTCTGATTTAAAAAGAATTCCCACAGAGTTATGAAATTGAAGTTATCTTACCTTAAGGAATTAGAAGAAAGCACATACAGTGTAATTATATTTATTTTCACATTTTGCTTCCCAGTATTCATTTAAGATTTTGATAGTAAAACGTATTCTTCCATGCAGAGAATGTATTTATTTCTCCATGCAGAGACCTGGAGATAGTAAATGGCTAATAATTGCCACAATGCAGCTGAGCAGAAGGCTTCCTCTAAATGTCTCAAGAATACTTTTGTCCCTCGCTGCACCAACAGCGTGGATGGTTTAGAGTCTCATCAGACATTCTTTGACACATTGCCCTACAAAAACTGTAGTTAAAAAAGCCCTGTGTTGCATAAGAGATACTATTATTACAAAACAGTCAAATTGCTAGGACAGATATTTGTCTCAACAGGAACTGATTTTTACTGTGTTAAAACACATACAAATTATCAAATTGACCAGTATGATGTGCAATATACACACACTTGAACATTTTGACTTTATTGTTAGAACACTTGAACTGTGTTTTGATTCTAAAAAAGAACTTTATTGCAATTCTGCTTATGGAGATACTAGGGGTCATTTACTTGCCACCGCGAAGTTGCTGAGCTGCATAGTTCCTGCAGACAGTTGCGCAAAAAGTCCCATTCATTAAAGGTGCTTATGTCAACATTGACATTGTACTTCCAAATATTAGTGCTCAGTGCTGTTACTTTCATCCTGCCTCCTGTTTCAAATGAGCGTCACTGAAAATTTTCAACACAATTGGGTTCTACTGGAGTCAAAGTACAAGCAAAACTGTGTTAATTTTGATATACTGAATGTGTCAGAAACAACTTTCTCTTGTGACTTCAACAATGCCAGAACACTGGGGTAAAAGTGCTGCATTGTAGGTAAAAAATATGGAGCCCGGAATGAAATGAATGAAATTACGTGCCCTTCTTCCCTCTTGATCCTCTCACTTTAAGACCTTGAAGTATCCAAGTAGCGGTGGGCTCCTCCCGAAGCAAAAGGCTGTTGTTATAGGCAGAAGCATAAAACCGGTACAATGGGGTTTGTTATAAACCCCTCCAAATACTCCCCAGCTCATATACAATCCTGCTTTTGAGATATTGTATAAATATAAATAAAAACTCAATGCATTGATTTTCTTAATTTCCCTCAATATGTATTTGTGAGCCATTGGAGCTCCTTGAATTGTATTCTTTCCTTCTTTTTAAGGAAATGGTATATTTATTTGAAATCTGTTTGCTGATGTATATCAAACAATTTACAACTGAATGTACCAGGAACTTTCAGCCAATTCTACTTGTTGGTTAATTGGGGTCATTAACTTACCACACTGCAGTATGCAAATTGCAATTTCAGAATCATTCACAATTTTTTTACCTTTAATGCAGCATTTTTCTCCATAATTTCAGTGCAGGTGTATACACATTTTGTTTATTCCCAAACTCACAATAAAGATGTGTCCATGTCCTCAACTTTGGTCATTCAATCAACAGCTGATATTATCCCATAGATGCCATAGAACTTTGAGTAAGCTGGGTTTCAGCAGCTTTTCTTTGATTAGATAAGTGAACTTTTAATGCACATAAAGGTCATTTATATATTACGTGTAGAGGTAAACAGAGCAATGTCGGCAGTTCTCTATTTCAAAATTAATATAGTTTTTCCAGAGAACATCTAAAAATGCGGATTCTTACAAAACCTTCAGTCAGCAATTTCTGCTATGTGTAAATCAAGTTTTATGAACAAATAAGAGTCAATGTAAACTTTTAGGTTTGCACTACAGTGTATTTACAATTCAAAAACTTTCTGTGTACAGGTATGGGACCCGTTATCTGGTAACCTGTTATCAGGAAGCACCAAATTACGGAAAGATCTTCTCCCATAGATTCCATTTTATTCAAATAATCATTTATATGAAAATCTGAAAATTTTTCAAACTGATTTCTTTTTCTCTGTAATAATAAAACAGTAGCTTGTACTTGATCCAAACTAAGATATACTTGATTATTATTGGATGCAAAACCAACCTATTGGGTTTATTTGATGTTTACATGATTTTCATGTAAACTCCAGGTTCCGAGAATTCTGGTTAACAGGTCACATACCTACATTAAAGGGATACCATTAAGTCTTGTGTTTGGTAAGAGTATTATTTGTTATTTAGAGGACACTATCAGCAATATAATGTGTTGGGCCAAATTCAGTTCTCTAGGAAAAACATCACATATAATGAAATTTCGATTGAAATCCATGGAAAATTAGGAAATAAGTTTTTCCTCATTGAACTGAATCTGGCTCTTTGCCTGAAAAAGCACATTTTATTGAATTTAATTAATGTTGGGAAGTCTGATTTTACTTTCATTTTTATCCAGTATCTGCTTACTTTCCTAACAGTATGAGTTAGTTTACTTTTACGTGTACATTTTAATGACCTGGCTGATTAAAAAGTCTATGTAATTGAATGCCCTAGATCCCAACCCATTCATCTGAAAAGCATTTGCCTGCAATTGTCAGGCAGATGCCGCTCAGAAATGTGGCAGTCAGATTTTAAGAATGACAGTTGCCTGCAGTTGATTGCTGTTAAAATGTTTGGGGAGAAATTTTAATTTTTTGTCTCTACCCATGGAGCTGTTAACATCTAAAAGACAAAATGACAAACATTACTTCTATGTATGTTATTGTTCTTCCAAACACTACAGCCTTAGGATTCATTTAAACATAAAAAGTGGGGAAAGTAACAAAATAAATTAAATTAGTCAAAACAAGCTCACATACTTGTAACTCCTCAATAGCAATAATTGTATAGACACTGAAATCCTTGACAAAACAAATCTCCAAAATCTAGGCAACACTATTTTTTATCTTTCCAAGCTGTAGTACACAGTAATAATAACTATCAGTTTAGATAAGCACTGACCACTGACCATGTGTAATTTTCTTGTAAAGGCATAGCAAGAAAGGAAGAAGATTGCACATATGTTAAATTTTGTTGTCATTTCTACAAAACAAGTTTTCAATTCTTTGAAATTAATATTAATAATTGTTAACACCAATTAAACATTGTACTATATTCTGGGGTATCTTTTTCTATTATGCATAGTTTCTGGTAGAATTATAAGCACACCAGTCACCGTGGCCCCTGGATGATGTGTCTTGGCAAGAGGTAGAATGGTGAACTATGTGCATCATGAAGATATTAATAAGTGATCATCCATCATATGCTTTTGATTACAGTTGACCATACACTGGCCAATATAAGATGCCAACTCCTCCATACCAACCTGTTTATAAGGCCTTTGGAAAGAACTGTCTGACCCACGTTTGAAAAGCCCATCAGATGAGGACTGTATGGTCATGCAGTTGTTGTCTGGTGAGTTTTCATGGATCTACAAAGTTTGTGTATATGATTAGGTTCTGTGTAAACATGAAATGTATTAGGCTGATTTTTGGGCTCAATTTTTTGAGAAAAACCCTCCAAAAAAAAAAACAACTCAAACCTCATGAAGGCGATTAACATCTTTAAATGGTTCAAGGGACCTCTGCTATTGACATGACATTGACGGGTTTTAGATGTGTATTTTTGTATTGCATCTGTTTCCAGGGTCAGGTTAAAATAACTCTCGAATAAATGTAAGTTTTAAAAACAATAAACTCGAAAAATTCAGGTTTTTTTTTAACCTCTAAAAATCTATTTTTTTGTGTAAAGCCTTAATAAATCTGCCCCTAAAAGTCATAATTTTTACATTAATTTTTTAATATTAATTATGAGATCCCAAGTCATATTTATGAGTTCAAAGTCATAATTTCAACTTCTTAAAGTCATAATTATGAAATTAAAAGTCATAATTATGAGCTTTAAAACTCATCAGAATTTTTTTTGTTGGCCCCAGTGCTCTTATGTACTTTCACAACTGAACCAAATGAGTCCACTACAGTTTTCGGTTGAAATGCTAATAGTCTTAGGCAGTATGAAATAGCGAACTTTCCTTTCGAGAAATATGTCCAATGAGATAGTTGGTAGCACCAATAATAAAATTGTTGTGTCTAGTGGGTCACAGAAATAAAACCATATAAGGCCTAGTAAAGCAATAAAGTTGAAAAAGGGATGAGTTTGAAAATATTGCAAGTTGTCTCAAGCCTGCATTATTATGCTTTTACAAAACTGTTTGATTTCTCTACAACTTCAATGTTTATTTTGCTGTCTATCGTTATGAAGATCTTTAACATTTAATTTTAAGCTACAATTTGTTCAGCAGCTCAAACCATCATAAAATCATTAAAGGAAACATTCATAAAAATCTTTATAAACATTTACTAAACATTATAAGGGAGTATAAGTATACCCCTGTTCAACATGTTCAACATAAGTGCAACAAATAAGGTGTGTTTTAATCACAACACATCTTTTATCTTAAAGCTACTCCATGTATGGTCCTTAAAAGGTAGATAACTAGATTACCAGTTTGCAACCCCTCCCTTCCCCCCTTTAAGTTTTCTTAGGAGAATTCAGCTTCCGTGTTTGCCCTGGTAGATTTTGGTAACCCCCAGATGAACAGTGTGTTTTAAGTGCTTTTCTTAGCCTATGTAGTGAGCATCATTGATATCACTGGTCAAACAGGGTGCATTCTCTTGTTTCTTAGCATTTATTGCCACTACTCACAATTGTCAATGGTAATAAGGTAACAGGAGTATTTTAAGAGTACAAGTACTGCACTGGTAGGTTTCCCACTGTCCCCTTATATGCTCCCTTGTAGGTACAGTAGTTCTTAAAGGGATACTGTCATGGTAAAACATGTTGTTTTCAAAAAACAACCGTTAATAGTGCTACTCCAGTCCAGACTTCTGCACTGAAATCCATTTCTCAAAAGAGCAAACAGATTGTTTTATATTCAGTTTTTAAATCTGACATGGGGCTAGACATTTTGTCAATTTCGCAGCTGCCCCTGGTCATGTGACTTGTGCCAGCACTTTAGGAGGGAACTGCTTTCAGGCTGGTTGTTGTTTTTCCTTCTCAATGTAAGTGAATGGAATGCAGTGGGACATGGGTTTTTACTATTGAGTCCTGTTCTTAGATCTACCAGGCAGCTGTTATCTTGTGTTAGAGAGCTGTTATCTGGTTACCTTCCCATTGTTCTGTTGTTAGGCTGCTGGGGGGGAGGGATGGGTGATATCACTCCAACTTGCAGTCCAGTTAGGGTTGCCAACCGGCCGGTATTTTACACCTGCCAAGGCCGGGCCGCTATTACAAATTTACTGGCAATGTAACTGCTGGTAAATTTGTAATACCCTTAAAAAGACACATCGGCCAGCCCTTCTTGAAGGCTCTGATTCGTGGTCACGACCCAAAACGTCATTGTCCCACCCCCTTTGACGTACCACGCCGCTGGCCATGCCCCAAAATGGCATTGTCCCACCCCTTTTGACATCAAGAATTATAAGATGTGGAAATCACAGGCTGACCGCAGAATAACTGCTAATAGTGCTTTATTGTGCATCCACACAACATGTTTCGGGCGGCAAGGGCCCTTGCCGCCCGAAACATGTTGTGTGAATGCACAATAAAGCACTATTAGCAGTTATTCTGCGGTCAGCCTGTGATTTCCACATCTTATAATTCTTGGAAACAGTATCAAGGGTGTCTGGACGGAACACCAGAGGAAATCGAGGCTTGGATACAGAGCATAGAGCTATATATGTGTGTAACCTAACGAATGACCCTTTTGACATCACACACTGCCCCTTTTTTGGCCCCGCCCCCACCGGCCGGTAAAACATTTAACAAAAGGTGGAAACCCTAAGTACAGTAGTAAAGAGTGATTGAAGTTTATCAGAGCACAAGTCTTGGGGTAGCTGGGAAATTGACAATATGTCTAGCCCCATGTCAGATTTCAAAATAAAATATATTTTTTCCATGACAGTATCCCTTTAACAACTGCATTAAATATCTTCTTCTGTTTCTTGGATTTTTATGCTTCCTGACATCTCAGAGCTAGTCAGTTTATTTTCTCACAGCAGGACTGCCTGCTAGCAATAGAAGGGTTCACAGCAAAGAACCCTTCCAATTAGTTTAATTTTTATACCTTTGGCATAATGTTAACAGTGCATATTAGATTACATCCTTACTTAGTGTTTTACATTCTCTGACGAATAAGCTGGATGCAAAAATAAAAAGAATCTAAATACCAATTTGTCAATTTACCTACTGATTTTTAACAACCTGTCAGAGAAAATATACTAAAAGATGCCACCTGCTCATTAAAATGTAAGTAAATATAAATATTTATCGACAGGTGTTATTCGATGCATGCATTTGATTACTTAGAATTATCTGTGCCTAGAGGTATGTAACATTTGCACTTGCATATGTTTCATATAAATGTCATTCAATACAAACCAGTTGTCGGTGCCTGTTTTGCATACATCAAACATTTTAGAAGCAGATGATTGTTAAAAAAATGTGACCTTTAAAAGTCATGGGTGATATACAGTAGTTAATATGGTTAATCAGCATTTGTCAACTAAAAAGAAATATATATATATATATATGTAATCTTTTGCATGAAGAGTTTAATGAAATTGAAACATTTTGTAACTTTCCACTATACATTAACATTTTTAGTAGTTTTAGAGTTTGCTTAAAAAATGTATTGTAACAGAAATTTGTCTATATAGTAAGTTAGGTTGAAAAAAGGTACATGTCTATCAAGTCTATATATAACCTGCCTAACTGCTAGTTGATCCAGGTAGGCAAGAAACCCAGTCTGAAGCCTGCTTCAATTTGCCTCAGAGGGGGAAAAATTCCTTCCTGACTCCAAGGTGTCAATTGGACTAGACCCTGGATCAACTTGTACTATGAGCTAAAAAGCCCCTTCTTAAGTGTACAAGTGATTCAGTGAGAGAATTCCACATCTTTATGGCTCTCACTGTAAAAAATCCCTTTCAAATATTTAGCAGGAATGGGTACCATCTTGTCAGATGAAAGGACCTACTGGTAAATAAAGCAGTAGAGAGATTATTATATGATCCCCTTATATTTTTATACATAGTTATATACCCCCTTAAGCTTGTCTTCTCCAGTGTGAACAATCCCAACTTGGCCAGTCTTTCATTTTATCACATGAGCTTTCCTCCAAACAATAGGTACCATACCAGATAAAAGCGAGTCTGAGAAAATAAGAAATAGAGGCCCACCTAAAACTGAACTAAGCTCTTTTAAAAACCAAAGGTTTATTCCATTTAGCCCTAAGGCCTTGTTCACCGTTATGTTTATTAAAGCTTTATTAACCATATCCTGAATCAGCTGCATACTAGATTGAGCTTAACCAACAGCGCAGCTCTGAGGTGGGTCTGGGAACTCTGATTCCTCTATTGTATACCCTGAAGATAAGAACTGATTAAGCACATTTGCCATTTCTGTATCTTTTACAACCATACTGGTACTATTATTTAAAGGAGCCACACTCTTACCTTGTATCTTTTCACTAATAATATATATATATATTTTTTTTTTAAACTCTGCCACAATGTTATTGTCATTTCCAATCTTTGCATTCCGGATTGCAAATATATTTACAAAATATATTATAGTATTTTTATTTGTTAAATGCAGCTTCTGTCCCCACAGATTTTAAGTTTTTAAATTCTGTTCTCTCCATTCTTATTAAATACTTTACATCTGAATTAAGCCACATAAGCTGGTTCTTGGTGCTTCTACATTTACTTCTAAAGGGAATAATTTGAGAACAGTAACTATTAAATATAATTTTAAAAGACAACTGTGTTTTTAGCAGAAATCATAATGCCCCAATCTATACTCTGAAGGGCAGCCCTTAAGGCACTAATATTCTGGGTTTTATTTGCCCCAGTGTGAACATAGAACCATTGTGAACATTTAGTAAATACAACACATGGTCCTTGCTGTCCTTAACAGTACCCCCAACAAAATCTCCTCCCCCATTTTACCTTCCTATGCCACTACCTCATCTAACCTGTCTTCCGCTAACTCTAACAGAAGTCAATTATTTTCCAAATCTGTTCATCAGAATTCATTCACTATGCAAGAAAAACAGCTTTTGAATGGATATCCTATTAATTTGTTCTTAATTATGCTTCTAGTTGATAACAAAATTTTAACTTTAAAAAATGTCATTAATTATGGGATGCTGCCTTAGTAGCTGTTACACAAGACTCAAGTCAACAATTAAAAAATAATCAACAAAACTAATATTTATAATATAAAATATATCAAGGATTTTAACAAGAAAATAGGCACATGTATATATTTGCCAAACAGTTGTGCAGTGCTGCTGAAGAACATTAGCAAGTACATTCAGTACAGCCAACAATTCCAAGTTCTAGTTGAACAAAGAAAACTTTTCAACCACGTTAGCTACAGTGCCTGTTTGTATTTTTTTTTTCATGCACAGAATAGTTAATATTTTGCAGCACAAACAGAACTTATAAATAACAACAGTAAATAATTGGGTTTGTTCTTTTCCTCACCCAAGAAAGTTTCAGCACTGTGTATTCAGTCAGTCTGTTCACTCTAATTACATTTTATGCCTGCATTATTTTCCTGATATTTCCATAATAACTGTATTTACATATCTGCACTCCTGTTTGTTTACATATATGTGGCTTTTTAATTTGTTTCACTGGATTGTAAATAATATATGGGATTATTTCATATGTATGTAATCAATTTTGCATGGTGTTAGAATCACCATGTAGACATGAGAATGCTCACAGTGCAAATTTGAACAGAATACTTCAATATGTTATAGAAACAGCAACAATTATGAAACTGGAAATACACTTTGATATGAAACATATATACATAATGTTCTTTTTAAAACCCCTTTCTAAATGTTTTATTTAGAATGAAAAATACCTTAGTTTAAATTGAATTTGCACTTTGATAAATACAGGAAACTCCCGATTGTACTTTTTTCTAGATGACATTAATGCCATTAAACTGTTTTTTTACTTGCTGTCAGAAGATAAAATCCTTTGAAGCCTTCTTTTATTTAAATCAGAAGGGATATATGTGTGCATGCCATGAAGGCATACTGTATATATATAAACAGGATTCAATCACTTGGGCATTATACACATATACATTTACATAAAGTAGTGGTATGATCACTTTTCCTCTTGCCTCATTTCTTTTACAATCATAAAGATAGTTTCCTAGTATGCTGCATTTTTACCCCCATACACATGCTTTTGTCTATCTGCACATTTATTTTATAATCAGCCCTGTACATCAGCATTAGTAGGCAGGCTTGTTTAGTGACAACCCATAAGCTTAGCTCCTCAGCAGCAGCCCAGAGCCCACTGAGCATGTACCTTGGCAATGAAAACAAGGACTAACCAGAATCCAAGATGACAAGCTCCTATGAACAAATTTGAAAACACAGATCATTATTGTTCCAGGGTGTAACGGTTGGCACCCTAAATTCTGAACCAATGCTAGGCACACTGTTCTCGGCTCTTGCTTCTGCCTATAACAGCCTCCTTTCACCTCAGGAGGAGCCCTTGGCTAATTGGATGCCACCAGGTCTTAATAAGAGAGGTGCAAAGTGAGATGTTCTGAACAGGATAAGGGGCACAACTGTAATGCAAAGTCTTTTTGGGCAGAAGGTTGCGGTACAAGGCGTAGACAGAATTTATAGTCAGATCAGGCCGCGTTGGAACAGGCAGGAGTACAAACGAAGTCAGGCAGGCAAGGGTCAAACCAGGAGATCAATCAGACGGTTAAGCAGAATCAAAGTCGGTAAACAGGCAAGGGGTTAGTATATAGAAAACAGAACATACAAATAGTTCAATGCACAGAAGCACCAGGAACAAACTCCTTTCACGGGCACCAAACAGAAGTTAAAAGGTTCTATTTATATTTTTGAATTTCGCGGCATTGCGTTCTGACGTAGACACGTCTCCGCGCATGCAAAAATAGCAGAGCCACGCGTGTCTTAGGAAGCCGGAAATTCAGGGGAGGAGGAGCAGCGCGGCAGGCATCTACGCCACACCGCTACATCACCAGGGTGAGTTCTTATTACACAGGGCTGCTGAAACTCTAGGCAGAAGCAATAAATTCAGTTTTTCAAATACAGCATGTCTAGCCATATTGATTTTAGGGTTTATTGCTTCTATAACTGAATTAGCAAACATGGTTGGTGATTGTCTCAGCTGTGTCATTTCATGCATTTTTAATGAAAAAGTAATGTATATTATTTCCTCAATTTTTTTTCTTTGCTTCCTTAAAATGAATGGCAGTGTCATCCAGTCTTTTGCTAAAGATATATCTGCACAGGGTTAATGATTTGTAAGGGTTTTACTGTCTTGTTGTTAAGATTTAATAGTTTTTTTTTAATAGATGCTTCTCTTTCCCTCATATATCTATGGGACTTCTTTCTGGCAATGTTTTATAAATCACTTTTATTGGTGATCTGCGAGTCTAGAGAGGTTCAATATTTTATTTTCGAACATATATGTTCAAAAATATCCACCATTAGGGCTGCCCTGGATCTGGCCAAGTAATATGGTGTAATCTGGAAGTTATATTATCAGTTCATAATATGAGATATTCACTAATGTTTTAATCATAGGGAGTTTG
>CM044439.1:90116923-90129812 GCA_024363595.1 Xenopus borealis
TTAATGTCTAGTATATATATAAATACAAATATATAAATATATAACTAGTGATGGGCAAATCTACCCAGTTTCACTTCTGCGAAAAATTTGCGAATTTCCAGTGAAATTCGCGAATTGGTGAAAAAATTCGCGAAACAAGTCGCGGCACGTTTTTGACGAGCGTCGCGTCATTTTAGTTGCGTTGTTTTCGTTGTGTCAAAAAAGACGCGCAACTCGTTTTTTTTTGGCGAATTTTCGCCAGACGAAATTTCGCTGCCATTTCGCAAATTAATTCACCAAAAAATTTGCGAAACAAGTCGCGGCACGTTTTTGATGTGCGTCGCGTCATTTTCGTCATTGACGCGTCGCGTCAAAAAAGACATGCAACTCGTCTTTTTTTTGGTGAATTTTCACCAGACGAAATTTCGCTGGCGTTTCGCGAATTTATTCGCCAGTGGCGAATCGCGGGAATTCACAGTGAATTCGCCCATGGCGAATAAATTCGCCCATCACTATATATAACTAAAATCTATAATACTGTATATTATTTGTAAAATAGAGAGGCATGGTAATAGGAACATTCTACGTAACATGACCTTTATTTGTATTCAATACAATAAGCATATTAGCACATGGAGCTGCTTAAAAGAAGAAACTAAATAGCCTGTGAAGCCTTCATAGCTAACCTCTGTCTGCATAATAAACATGTTTGTCAGATTAAGTGCCATCAAAAGAATATTGTGGCCTGGATGACCCACTTTTGTCTACTGAACAAAATATAGAAGAGGCTGATTTGGCTGAATGCCTAATGTTTTTTGCCACCCAGCAAATTTTAATTATACTGCTAACAAATTGATTAAGGACACAGTATAAAACCTAGAATAGAAAAAATCAGGAATAATGTACACAAGCACATTTTTGAAAGCACATAACATGAATGTTACAATGGTAAAACAGAATGGCACAAAACCTGTTACTGATGTACGTAGCTGGCATAGTGACAAGATGTAGTGATGTTGGTGGGAAACTGATGTCAACATGCCAGCCATTAGGTGGCAAATCCATCTTAAAAGTAGTGCAGCTGCTTCTTTTTATTTCATATTCTCTTGTGTTTCTAGGTGAGTCGTGACACTGAAAAGTATCATATGGCTCCTCATTCTGCCTGCCTGAATCTTATCTTTGCTCAGTGCCTTTTCTAACGTGTTTGCTTTGTCATCTGATAATGAGAGAACTGTGAATATTTCAGCCTTATGACTATGCTGACCTTTGCGCTGCTGAACTATGATAACACTTTATGACCTACTCCTAAACTCCAGATCTTGCCAGTCTGCTGGCTTTGCTTGTAAAATGCTGTCCCATACGTGAAATAATATTGGCCTCACGTGTAATTCAAATGATTTATTTTAGTCATACTGCTAGTATTAACTAATACTCTAGTTATGCAGAATTCTGAGGAAAAATAAACATGTTTTTTCCTAGGTTTAGGAATATAATTCTCTAATTTAAATTTCTCTAATGTTCAAGGGGTTGTTCAACTTTGCTTTAACTTTTAGTATGATATATAGAATATATATCTGAGAAAATTTGCAGTTGGTTTTCATTTTTTATTATTTGGGGGTTTTGAGTTATTTACTGTAGCTTTTTATTCAGCGGTTCATCAGTTTGCAATATGCGCAACTAGGGTCCAAATTACAGTAGCAACCATGTATTTATTTCAAAAAGAGTCATGAATATGAATAGTCCAGGGCCTGAACAAAAACTTGAGTTATAAAAGCAGCACAATGGGGACGTCGATTGTGCATACCATACCATAATCCAAGTTTCTTGGTGCTGTTTTTGTTTACTATTTTATATATACTGAATTCACACACATATATATACAGTATATATATATTTATACATATGTATATATACAGTGCTAGATTGACCAAAGAAATAAAATGTGTTTTTCCTTTAATTCCTCCCCATAAGTGCCAGGAAGGGTGTTAATAAACAGAGAAACGTTTTTCTGTTTAAAGACTTTGGTAGCCAGATCTTGGAAGCTGGAGTATTCTGGAAGGAGCAGGCAAGCCAGGTACACTAATCCAGTAGTCCATCTCACGTTTTGGTGCTCCCTTTCCACTGCAAGGTTGTTATGTGGAAAGGTATTTAATGGTAGTGAGAGTGTTAGGAAGGTCTGTCTGAACAGGGCACAGCAGGAAGTGTACCTGTCTGTGTTAGGAATTCCCAGAGGGGCTGGGGTGCAGCCTGTAACAGCAAGGAATAGAATGAGATGTGACCAAGTGACTGGGAGTCTGTCTGAGGGAGTAACTGAGAAAGCTACGAAACTGAGCAATCGCCTAAAATGAAGTATTGTGAGTACAAGGGTGACTCCAATACAAGTGTTTTCTTACTGGTAATTCACAGGGGGCCAGTTTACTGAGGGGGCTTTGAATCCTGAAATGATCATCCCTGTGTGTAAATAAACTGCCTTAAAGTGTCTGTTGTGGATCACGCAAGCTATACAAACTATATACATATTGTAACCGTTCCAGGTAACAGGGTTGTAGTCTCCTGGGGTAGATGGGCACACAGCAGTAATGAAACCCAAGCAAAACAACCCCAAAAGTCACTGGTAATATGCAACTGGCCTCGACCAGTTTTATTTGTCTGGCTCGCAGGTGAAGAATTCAAAACAACCAAAAAAATGTAAATAAAAACCTTGCCTGTCCAGCACTAGCTATACAGTTAGCTTCTAACTAACTAGGTGAGGACCTAATATCCAGTATCTAAAGGAAAACAGATTTCGGGGCACAGCGCGTACTCACATGCATTGGCTCACCCCACAGGCCTGCACTGCCTGCTTTTTTCCCCCAGGTATTGAGAGAGAGAGACAAACAATCCCTTCCCTACACCGGTTCCTCTCTCAGGTGTAAGACAGACCTGGACTGTCCATCTGGAATTGGATCCTGCCCTACACTCAACACTCTTGTAAAACAGACCCTTTTACGGCTATTACATCTAGCCACAGACCTGTTAAAATGCACATTTAACAGAATGACAGAACTGTGGATGATACATACATACTTCAACCAGTTTGCCAGCATTTCTGTTACAATATATATATATATATATATATATATATATATATATATATATATATATATATATATATATATATATATATATATATATATATATATATATATATATATATATATATATGTAGAGAGAGAGAGAGAGAGCGATACATCTTTAAATCTGCAGAATATAAGTTGCTTACATCGACATGGGAGAATTCAGGTGGAAGTTAAGGTTAAAACAAAGTAATGTCTTTAATTATGAAAAGCTTTTCAGAACACTGCATTTTGTGGAGTAAATAAGCGCAGCTTGCTGTCTGGGAAGAATCATCGTAAGAAAAGCTTTTCATAATAGCCTAGCTTCATAAGGATCTCAATATTGCTGCTGCAACTCATAAAATGTTATTAGATGTAGGATGATGATTTCTGTTTTAATAGAAGGTACAGAATAACTGAGCAAGTCATATTGATTCTGTAATTTTAGTGAGCATTGAACATTGTTTAATTTGAATGTAATTTTTGCCAAACAAAGAAAATTAATTGTTTTGGCTTCTTACAAATATGTTGTATCCATCTGTAATACAGACCATAAAAAATAACTAAGCACAAGCTTACCTACAGTATAGCAGTTTTAACTTGGTTTGGTGATTGCATCATATTTTATACAGGCTATGTTAGGATAAACACAATAATAGTTTAGGACTGTGGGAGTAGAAAGACTTTTTAAAGCTTTTGTGGCAGCAGAATGCAGGGTATCTGTGTGTGTGTGCCATGAATAGCTATTGTTGAATAAATGTATAGTCTTGATTTAGCTAATATAGCAGCTAGATATAAACGTTAAATCACTTCCCTCAGAGTCTGAATTATTCACTTTAATAAGTAAACCTTTGACTCAAGGTTTTTCAGTGGAACATTACACATGTATGACTCAACCCACAGTGGTGCAAACTTAGCCTTGTGTCTATAACTAACATACACCTCACTGCCATTGCATTCAATATATCACCCTCTGTAGAGTAGTAATAGTAGTAGTAAGTGTGCATTTCAGCCTGCTATTTCTCCCAACTAGGATTTACCTACCATAGTGTCACGTATGACTACAGGTGAGTGGCTGGTAGGTAGGAGCCTAGATGCTTGGTAACATGATGTCTCCATATTTGGTGTTAGAAGAACCAGAAATATGTCATGAATTCAAAACTAGATTTCATAAATAACTTAAACAGAGCCAGAGGTTAGGTGCAGGTTGCAAGCTGCAAGCTGAGGCAAGTTGGTGTATAAAGGAGAGAGGTCTTTGGTGGGCAACAGGCAATAGGCAAGTCTGTGTAAACAGGCAGGAGGTATTTGGCAGGCAGCAGGCAGTACGAGTCCATGGAAAAGGCCAGAGGTCAAAAGCAAGAGATCAGAATAAAGACTGGGTAGCTGGAAAAAGGACCATGGGACAAGCAGGAACAAGAAAGGAAATCTGGAGCAAGGAAAAGGGAAACCAAAAACTCTGGCACAAAGAGGGGGCTAGAACACAAACATGAGTCAGTGATCCAACAATAGCTGGGATGCAGGCACTGACTTATATAGGTAAGATCATTAGCACCTGGCCTTAAAAAGATTAGAGGTGAAGACTGAGGAAGCAAAAGTGAGAGGGTATGGTTACTTAGACTATAATCAGCATTTAACACCAAAAGACTCTAGTGGTTCAACATGAACATGAACTTTATGATCACCAAGCAGGCCAAGGGTTTAGTCCCCAGGAGTCCTGAAAAATCATTCTTGTGGTTGGTGGATTGCTCTGTTATGGACATACAGTCTTTTTACTTGATTCTTCAGGACAACTTCAGCAGGAACAGTTTCCTCCTGAAACTCCATATGGGGTTCTGTTTTACAAATTGGCAAATGAGACTCTTTGCCTGATCATTAAGACAATGCTCTTCAGACTGTCTACTTTCATAGTGTTCTTCTGTGGCTTCTAGCTACCCCCTGTGGGACACAACCCAATCCTGGTCATACATTTATGATTAAATGCTTACAATATTTCCTTTGAATCTAATTAAACACCTTGATACAATATACATTATTTGTTCCTTTTCTAAGAATTTTATATATTTTAGTTTATAATACTATAAACAGGTATGGGACCTGTTATCTAGATTGATTGGGACATTGGATTTCCTGGATCCTTTCGTAATTTGGATCTTCTTACCGCAAGTCTACTAGAAAATTAAACATTAAACAAAAAACATTAAATAACCCCAATGGGCTGGTTTTGCTTCCCATAAAAATTAAATATATTTTAATTTGGATCAAGTACAATGTACTGTTTTATTACAGAGAAAAATATAAATCATGTTGATAAAAAAATTGGATTATTTGGATAAAATGGAGTCTATGGGAGACAGTATTACTGTAATTTGGAGATTTCTGAAGAATTGGATACTGGATAATGGATCCCAGACCTGCATATTGAAGTGTCCTCCATGGCATGTTGCTAGTTCATTAGTAACTTCTATTTTTCACAAGTCTGAATGCTTAAAACTCAAACAAATGTATTTTTAGTTGACAAAAACTAGAATATTTAGAGATTTATTATACCTTGATGCTACAAAAAGTCAGAATCTGAAAATACTTCAACCTGTTGACGTCCTGTAGAAGTCAATGGCAAAATTCTGACTTTTCAGGCATCAAATCCAAAAACTTCAGGTTTTTGCACAACAATTTAAAAAGTCTCAGTTTTCATGTGACAATCCAAAAAAATTGTGATTTTTCCTGACCCCATTTTTTTGCATTTTTTTTAATAAATATGGGCAAATCATGGATTCTAGTTTGGTCAGACTTTTTTATTTGAAACAGAAAAATTAGAAATTTGATGAATAACCCACAGATATTGCAAGACAGGTTAATTTGAATGTTATATTAAAACCCTGGTTTGCAGAGTCTTGTATAAATTCTACTGTGTAGTATTTATAAAAAAAAGTGTGCATCTGTGTGTGTAGCTGGTAAACGTAGATAGTCTTATATAAACTCTTCTGTGCAAAAACTGGGAGAATTGAATAGCCGTTCTTAAGTCCAAGCTAGAAACTTGTTTGCAGCCAGTAATAAATAGAAGATACACATCTCTATAAATGATACCACCCTTACTCACATCAGTTGGAAATCACAAAATCTGTGGTAATTTCTGCATCTAGATTTACCATGATTCTTTCATTTTACTGTTGTAAATTGTTTTGTTCACTGTCAGCCATTTGAAGTAAAGTGTTTTTTTTTTAAATTACTGCAAAGCTAAAGCTATTATCTCTCAGGATAAGGTTATCTTGGCCAAAAGGCCAGAACATGGTAGAAAAGCATTTTTTTTTTTAAATTTAATTGCATTGCCATATTAAACACAAAGAAGCACCACTGTTGATTATTTCAATAGGGTTACCAGCGAAAATAAAGCAACTTAAAGTCTTCCAATATTTCTTACATAATGTTATCCTTTCTACACAATTTAAGGCATTGTCAGTGCTATGTACATTAAGGTGGTTGAGTGGGTGATGAAATACTTAAAATGATCCTTTATTCATTACAATGGCAACAACCCGAGCTGCTGATGCTGGCTACTGTATTTTTAACTGAGCTAGAAATTGCTCAAGTAACAAAATGCTCTGAATAACCCCCAGTGTTCTCGCCCTTATGGGCTGGGTCATCTACTATTGCTCTGTTAGGACTCAGGATGCACCAAATCCACTATTTGGATTAGGCTGAATCCCAAATCCATTGTGAAAGATTCAGCCAAATACTGAACTGAATCCAAACCCTTATTTGCATATGCAAATTAGTGAGAGGAAGAGGAAGATCCAGCCGAGTTTTTACTTCCTTGTTTTGTGACTAAAAGTGTCATGGACGCCGCCCGGAGCCTTTCCAGGAGCTCCGGGCGGCGCGTCCTGTCTCATCGATGGCACTTCCAAAATGACGGCGCCCATGGCCACCACGTGGTTGCGTCGCCGGCCGTGACGTCATCGCGCAGCACCAAGCGCGTTCCTGCGCCAAATTCAAATCTAAAGGATGCTGAAGACACGGGTTAGATGGCCGAGTATAGCTCAATCTAGCATTGTGTTCCTGGGGGTTCCTGTTATCCTGCTTGTCCTGTTCTCCAGCCTGTTTCCTGACCTTGATTCTGTGCTGCCTGCCTGTTGAACCTTTTGCCTGGACCTCGACCATTCTATTGGATTAACCTTGAATTGTACTCTGCCTGGACTCTCTGGAAGGGGCTTCCTCCTTGATCCCGACTACCCCCTTGTGGGTGCCGCTGGCGCCCGCTGACAAAAAGTCACATGATTTTAAGGATTCGGGTTCTGTTCGGCCAGGCACAAGGATTCAGCTGAATCCGAATCCTGCTCAAAATGGCCGAACCGAACTGAATCCTGGATTCGGTGCATCCCTAGTTAGGATAGACCATTAAAATTGTTAGCTTCCTTTAAATTATTCATTCGCATTGTTTCTTTAAGACACATTCTGTTATTTCTTGAATTTCTCCTCTGCTTCATGGCTAAAATCATGCCCACTGTAATTGAGACTGCTATAAATGGTACTAGCATAGTTTAAATATCAAACAAACAAGCTCTCGAAGTGAAATGAGGACAACCAAAGATGAAGATAACATTGAATACTGAAGAAATTTAGAAAAGTGCTTCCAGTTCTTTCTATTCTAAATTAAATTTCAACAGGCCTTGTCCTTACCTTGTTCCACAAGATTTGCATTTGTTCGCTCTCTTCATTCATCATGCACAGTATAAAATGAAACAAGATGAGCCTGTCAGTACTGAAATTCCCATTCTTTGGGACAAACATTATCCTTGCTGTCATACCTCTGCAGGTTTTTGCACTACATGAAAGATATATATAGTAAGTGCCAAATTCTAAGACTGCTGTGTTGACTGATCTTACATCCCCAAGGAAAGCAAAAGCCAGAGAGCCCTCCACAAGCACTAAAAAAGAGGACTACAGCATAATAGAATGCTACGTTTAAAAAGTCTTGTTTCAGCAGTAAATCTCCATCAGCTTTGGCTTTTATCTCACTTATTATCCTTCCAAATGCAAGAAAAAGCTCTTTTGAGGGTTTTGTTCCGATGAAACATGTCATAAAAGCAACAACCTGACTGCCCATTTACCATTATTAGTTGCTACTGCAAGATGGTCTGTTCTTGCATTGAGTTGCCTGACAGCACAAGTCATGATATACTGGTTGCTTAACTTTCTTCTACAAGTATTCTTTTAAGGTGTGGTAGCACTACTGAAGCTAATTTATTAACATGTGCTAAAGTGCACCAGTACTTTTACTCTACCAAACATTTAGACCTATGTTTTTATTTTTATTTGCAGTAGAAGAAAACTATATGGCTGCTACTTTCAGCTAAACATATAGAATTTAATGTTAGCAAATTTACCCTACTGAGTAAAAACTTCATATTTTATAAAAGACAAACCTTGCGAGAGGGTCACTAATTTGCTTTATATACTTTTAATAACTTTATATCTGAATTACCATATACGCTTATAATATGTCTTAGAGTCAGAGAATGCAAAATAGCTACAGTATTTGCATTACTCCCATTTACTACCTCATAACATTTTAATCTAGCTTTCTCTTCTATAATCTAAAAAAGAGCAGAGATTCGTAAATAACAGGAGACAACGTGAGACATTCTCTAGAAATATTTACTACTAAAAAGTTTGAGGAAATCAGATGATTTTCATTAGTTTTACAACTATATAATCACACTTCTGTTCTGTAGGAATATTTTCAGATCATAGAATCTTGTTCTCATTTTGATGTATATAATTCATGTGACTTAGTTGTATAAACACGTTTACTTACAGCGCTACGAAATATGTTGGTGCTTTATAAATATGTTAATAATAGTAATAAATGATTTCCATTACTTTCTAGCATTACATAGAAAGTGCTACTTTGTGAAGGCAAGGTGGGCTGATAAGAGCAAAATTGGGAGTAGATTAGTACCTTTCAAATTCCGCTTTCACAACAGTGCTTGCACCCAAATGAGCTCCACTACACTTATAATATACTTTGATGTGCATGTTGCACTGTTTGGCAAATAAGGAGCAAGACAAAGTATGGTCTGGTGCAAGTGATCATTGTATTTTAAATCATTAAGGAGTCTCAGGGTCTTATTGCATGTTATGCCTGTATGTGCTCCTACTTGCACCAGATAAATTACACATAAATGTAGTTATAAAAGGAAAAATGTAACCTTCAGGATTAATACTTAAAGGAATTGTTCAGTATAAAAATAAAAACTGGGTAAATCGAAAAATAGTTCTAATCCAGTTAGCCAAAATATTATCTATAAAGGATGGATGTCTAATACAATAGCCAGAACACTGACTAAGAATAAGAGAGATGTAAAGCAGGAAGTAGTGTTCTGTTCTGTCATGTTAGACATCAAGTCATTCCAGCCTTTATAGATTTTTTGGCTAACTAACTATATTAGAAACATTTTTTTTTATTTTGCACAGGCTATTAAATTAGCCAGTATGTATTTTTATACCGAACTGTTCCTTTAACCAATATATAATTTATATAATAATATGCCATCCATTTATTTTATTTTCATCTATTGCCAAACCAACATATACAGTACATATGGATTAATAATACCCTTTTACAACTTTTACCCAGTTATGCTCTGTTTACCCTCTCAGAGATCACCTAATAGGATATGATGCAGGTTGTAGGACAGGAAGATGTACTGTATGAGAGAAAAAAGACACAACTCTGTACATTCATTGGTTGATGTAACCTAGCTCATACAAGCCAGAGGGCTGGACACAAGTACCTCTATATAGGATTATCCCATGGCACAAACTACTAGAGGCTTCAGTTGTTATAGTGCTTCACACTACAAACACAGCATTTGGGTAAAGAACTTATGATTTTCATCTGAAAATTGCACTTTATGCATGCTTTGCATTAATTAGAGTTTTATCTTCTACATTAAATAAGTCACCAGATCCTTCAGGCAGAACTGGACATATTAAACTATGAGACATTGTTGAGAACTAATCTAGCAGGTTCATTTGGGACATTTTGGGCAAGTGAAACATGTACAGATGAAAACTTGTTGTTTTTGTATTTTGAACCTCCTTGGTTGCAATTGCATTAACTTGAAGTGGCCTGTCTCAGACATTCATTGCGCTTGTAGAATGGAGCGCAAATAGTTGCACTTTTATTCATATGCATCATTTTCTGCACCTGAAAGGGAAGTGCTTTGATGAAACCTGGTTGTTCCTTGAAACTCCTAGGAGCCTATATATTATGCTGTGTAAAACAAAATTTGCCTGAAAAACAGTGCAAAAAGCTGTATAACATAAATTAAAAACTTCAAGATGTGTGATTTATTATACAATGTGAATGAATAGTTATTTTACACTGCTTCAGACCTTTGTAAATTTTTACACAATGATGCCCAACGAATTATTCCCCCATTTTTTATACCACATAATAACTCACCCTCCTTTCTGTACAAAACGCCACCAGTGCAACTTGTTACAGCACATATCAAAACAAGTGAATAATTTCCCTTAGAGATGCTTACTTGTTTATTTTTGAAACAGTGAATGGATTTTTTGTTTGGCTTTATTTTCTAAACATACAGAAAAACACAAAGGATAGACTATCTTCGCTCATCGACACACTGGCTTCAGTTATTGTACCTCAAAAAACAGAAGCAACTACATACAAGTGCAAACCTTGTCTGATTTTGTGATCAAGATTTGGTGAAGGAGAAAACTAAATAAAATAAAATGTGAAAATGTTCAGTAAAGCATGAAATAATGCTAAAATATGACATGTCATTATGAAAGCAAGCTTTCTGTTTTCCAGCTAGTAACTTTTGGTATCTTGGCAGGCGTCTTGACACAGATGTTCAGTAACAGTTACTGAGTAGGATTGCACTTGCTATCTAGAAATCAAGTTGCTGGATAGAAACTGTTTATACCTTGAGCTGACTGTTAGTGATTCTAGCGAAATTTGCGCGTCTCTTTTTTTCGGGTGTTTCGCGAATTCGCAGCAAATTCGCAGCAAATTCGCCCATCCCTACTGACTGTTATAGGAAAGCTATGGTCACTGATATATTTACCTTATACCATTATGTCACATATCCTGCAGCCAAGCAGGAAAATGTAGTGATGGGCGAATCTATCCAGATTCGCTTCGCAGAAAAATCCGCGAATTTCCTACGAAATTCGCAAACTGGCTAAAATTTGCGAACATCCTGTAAATGATATCCTTCTAGATGGTGCTTAGTGTTGTCATCAGTTATAATCAGTGCTTAGTGGTGCAATTTATGTCACATGACTCACTGAAACATGTGTGTTATAGAAAATAAATGAATGGCCTATAGTAAAGCACTCGGCCCTTTGCCTTATATAGTTATAGAATTACTTGGTTACATATATTATGATTATATTTTATAATAGGTGGTACATTATTAAATACACTAACTATGAATTGAGCATTCTATAGCTTAAAGTGATGTGCTTTATTACCATCAGAGTACCATCAGCAGTAAAGCTGATTAACTCACACCCCTTCATTTGCATGGAAGCAATTAGCTGCTGTATTTCTCTTCCCTACTACAGTATGTGGGGAGTTAAGACACATCATATCTGCAAACACAGTAGATGAAAAAAGTGCTGTGCCTTGAGGATTAAGCATGTACCTTGTTGGATAAAGGAAAACTCAGGAAGCAATGAAAAATAGGGCAGAAAAGTATGGCAGTATGAAGCATGATTCAAATTTACTCTTCTGCAACTTTGCTAGATGTTATTTTGTAGCGAATACTTAACTGCCTCTCAGCCAATGAATGCTGCAAACTTTTGGGAGCAGGGGCAAGCCTACTCCCTGTGCCACCTGAGTCGGCCTTGAATTTGCCCCCCCCCCTCAAAAGTGAGTGCCGGACACGGGTGGGGGAGTTCCACGGTGCTAGTGCTAGTGCAAGAAAAACCGGAAATTCAGCTCTTAGTTACCAGGAGCGGCATTTTTGCGCTGCCGCCTGAGGTGAGTGCCTCAACTTGCCTCATTGGCGGAGCGCCCCTGTTTGGGAGCAAAAATGTGTCAATGCAAATGTTTCTTTGCAAATTTTCTCTAGCATTACTTTCTTCCTAGCGAAACTTTGCTAACTTACAGTACTCTTACCTCAATTTAAATATGGTGGGTTTATAAAGGTCATACATACTGTAGGTACTGTATGTATTTATTAGTGATATTCGTGAAATTTCTGGAAGTAGCCACTAATTAAAAATGTCCAAGGTAGCAAAAAAAAGACAAAAGAGTTCCTCAATTGTCTTAGACATGTGCCCACCCTAAAACAAATGTGGCATGGGCACCAAATGGTTAAAAAGTGTAAATAACATAGATTTCACAGTTACAATTTGCAAACATAATCCCACAGTCTGTAAAATGTGAAAAAAAATTTGAAATACAGGATATGATGTCCATTGTCAAGCACGGTGGCCAAAAACCTACACAGAATAACCACCAAGGGGCCACAACAGTCTTATGGGCCACTGGTCTAATGTTTGAAGTAGAGACTGAGGGGCAAATTCACTAAGATGCACAAATTCGCTAGCGTTGGCTTCGCTAGCATTCGCTGCACTTCGCCAGACAAATTTTCGCCAGCACTACGCAAATTCACTAAGATCCAAATTTGCGCACAGGGCGGCGAACGTTAGCGAAGTAGCTCTACTGTTTGTTCACCAGGCAAAGCGCAGTTACGCTAGCGATGCCTAATTTGCATACTGCAGGAAGCGTATAATAGAAGTATATGTTACAGCCACTACATTCCCCTACACAAGCCCAG
>CM044439.1:90132743-90145037 GCA_024363595.1 Xenopus borealis
TGACCAAACAAGGCAGAAGGTCTTGTACAAAATCAACAGGGTTACTGGCTTGGCAGTCATATTAACAAAGCAGCAGAGAATGAATGAAGGATACAGACTGGCATATGAACCTCAGTACCAGGAAAGACTATGGCTCTAGCCTGCCTGAGTAGAGTAGAGGTAAGGGGTGTATGTTGTAATTCACCAGGTAACTGGCTTGAAACCAGCAGAGGGCAAGACAGAGGATAATTCCTTTTGTACAAGTTAAAGCACAAAGGATTTAAGTGTCCAGCTATTGATGGATGAGCATGGTTACACTGCAACCTACACACCAGGGCAGGGCCTTCGCCAGGTGGAAGATAACCTTTAGGAGGTAGTATAACTACAATACCCAGGCAAACTGTACAATAAAAGATGAAATGGGTGCCATGAGGTTCTTTCCAACAAAAGGTAGAAATTTATTAGCATAAGCAATGTCCCCAGGTTTTTACTCTGGAGCATCCAGAGAGAATAGCAGATGATCACACAGGAGTAGTTGAGATATTAGCAGACTTTCATACAACATATCAAAAAGGTGATTATTACTCAGAGTCCTGATAGATAAGGGTACATCAATTCCTTACAGAACACCTACTGCTGCAATGTGACTGATCGGAACACCAGAACCTGCTGCTAGTCCTAATCCCTATCACAATGATGTCCCTGCACTAAAAGCATCACAGGGGAAGCTTTGTAGGAAGATCTCTTCCTGCTAACACTCCTCGTTGGAACACACACTGCTAGATGTGGCTCACCCTAGAGAGACTATAACAGTACTACCATGCACTTGCTATCCCTCGTTCACGGGGTGGCCTGGTCCCCAATTTAGGTTGGAGGTCCCGTTAGGGCATGTGGCTTACTGGGGCCTTGTGGATACTAGGCTCAATGAGCAACCTGCTTGATGAGTACCAGCAGCCAAAGAGGAAGAGGGCCACTCCCTACACACACGTTAAGGCAGTCATTACATTACATTAGTGGTCATTACACTCTTGGCTATAACTATTGGTTAACAACACAAATTGCAACATATGCTTTTGCCTAGTGACAAGAGATAAGGGACTTAACTCCATAGGTGCCAAGTAGAAAACCTATGGGTCCCTACATACACATTGAGAGGGAAAATATAAGTAATTAATTGAGATGGTACCTGGGGTGAGGGGGCAGAGAATGGGGGTATGGCACATAGAGAAGAGAAGAGAAAGGGGTGAGAATGTCACACTGGGCAGAACTTGAATATAGAAGACAGGCACATAGGGAAAGAGTAAGAATAACAGAAGATGCCAAATAGAGAGAATCATAAAAAGAGAAACAGGCACAAGTTTAGATAGGAGACTATTGTATGGCCGATAGGGAGAGAGTGAAGGAGGAGAAATGACACACAGGGGAGATGGGATATACCAGAAAAAAATGGAAAGTATTTAGGCTTGGGATGAAAATAAAAGAGATACTGTCAATCAGAGAGGATTAAAATAGGAAAAATAGAAGGAAATGGTATAAGAGGGACTGAGAAGTTGAAGACTATGCTATTTATGAGTTACAAAATAATGTGGGTATGGGGAAAAAGAATGTGAGTCAGTCTCCTTTTTCCTGTATATTTGTTCTTCACTTTTATTTTAACCTTGATTTTTTGTATTCTGCAGAATGTAATGCCGTGTGGTTGCAGTACTTAACTCGTATTGTTTGCCTTGAATCCTGTATACAGTGGTTTTTCATGCACACCGTAGCAAAATCATTTCTGCTTTAATATTTATTATTCTGTCTTTCACACTATAGGAAAGTGTCCAACATAAATATAATTTCACTTTATCATTCCTCTTTTTCTTAATTTTATTGGAAGTGGAAGAAGAATACCCATTTATGAAAAATGGCCAATATTTATTTTTTTATTTTCATCTGAAAGCTTGTGGTGCATTGATTTACCTTTTTTGTTTGTCTGCACCCGTTATCAGCAATGCAAATCGATGCAGTGAAATCAAATATATGCTTTAATTTTCTTCATTTATCTCATGTTAGATAAGATTCCATTTGAGTAATTGCTTATTTTTCATGCTGCAGTGGAAATTCAAGACTATTTGAAAATACATGTTAAGGCACTCATTCGAGAATCTAATTTTAAGAGAGAAAAATATATTTCTTCTGCAAAGAACATGAAAAGATCTAAGATTTAAAAAGTACTTTATTCTGCATGTATGTATATTTTGCAACATCAACAGCTTTCTGTTGAACCTTGAAGGATTGTAAATGTTAATTTTACTTTCTTAACTGTACATAGTTGTTCAAGATTCTAAGGAAGAAGAAGCTGGACTGAATTTTCTGTTGATGTATGTGTCCTTGGCAGCTACACTTTAACTTTTCAGCAACAGAAAGGTAATGTAAATGCAGAATGTATTAAAGTAATTGCTATTGAAGAACAAACATTTTATCTCCCATGCAAAATTTCCTCCAGTGCAGGCAATTCATGAGGTTCATAATGGAAAGGTATTTTGGCATGTGGAGATGAGTGTGGGCCAACAAAAATGTTGCATGGGTTCTTACTATTAAACATTTGTATCAAAGACTGCTTAATCCAAGAATTATATTTCAGCAACACTCCAATGTAGTGAAAAAAATTGTGCTTTATTTGTGCCTCAAACTAGGCGACATTTCAGACTTCACCAGCCCTTTATCAAGCCTATACAACGGGAAACATACAAGCTTTAACATACAAGCTTTAAATAGATATATAGGGGAGGGGAACACCACTCACACCACCCTCCCAATAAAATTCATATGGTTCTCACTTCATATGTTAAATTGTCTTTTCCATTTAAAACAATGTCCATAGTGTTTTTTTCTGTGTATTGAATATCCAAAAGGTAAAAAAAAGGTAATAAAAGTATTCATATGCCTTCTAATACAATTAGTCACACCATTTGGTCAAGTAAACTGTGCCAGTCTGTTCTTTTGATCAGTTGATCAAAAGAAAGTAGCTGTGAGTCTAAGCTTCAAGGGGAAGTTATTAGAAAATATATGGATTATGGGGAAGGCTCTATTCAGCGCTACGCAACAGGTTGGCGCTATAGAAATACATGTTAATAATAATCAGCTCTGCCATCGGATTCAAATCCTAATAACTCACATATTGGTAATGAGGAGATCACATGCTTCCTATGTCTATGAAGATTCTCATTTATCCAGGACATGATATAGTATCTAGTAGAATTAAATGCACCTGGACATGAAGGGGTTATTTACTTAACTTGATTTATGGTCACTTTTTTTGGGCAGAAATGAAAACTTTTAGAGGAAAAAAAACTAAATGTTTGAGATTTATTATACCCTAAACATTCAGAATCCTAAAATCAAACCATCTCAAAACTGTCGAGGACATGTATAAATCAATGGGAGTTTATCGTGGTTATCAATGAAGATATCGTGATCTGCACTGAATTTCGTTCGATAATACAAAATATTCGGCAGTAAAGTCACAGGCATTCAATCACAATGGTGTCACTGAATTTCAGTAAGGTGTTGGCTGAAATCCACAGATGTGTGAATGTGTCATACAGTCATAATGGAACCATGATTTGCACTGAGGCAGGTGTTAATCTTTCAATGTACATGACTGGACATGTGTATTGTTATGAAACTGCCAGGGTAAGGATGTCAAAATGGTATGTTGGTGACAAGCGGTGTCGCAGACCCCCTCCTCTGGCATGAGATGCGCAGCAACAAAACTCATTCATTTAAGTGTGGAGGTTTATTTTTGGCATTTGTTCAACCCTGTCATGACAATATGTTGATTTATCAAACATCTGATCATTGAACACTCCAGTGTGGCACACAGAACAACTGTAGAGATAGGTAATTTAGCCAGGACAGCCCCTGGCCCCCTTCCCCTTAGGAAGTCATATTAACCATTTATACATACACCTGTGCCTACAACTCCAGTGTAGTGTACAGCCCACAGAAGAGTGGGGTGAGGGAGTTTTCTTTGCTTATGCTCCAACCCAAGTCCCAGCAGCATGATATTATTTCTGTCTACAAGACAGAATTTGCATCCCTCAAGCATAGGGTTGCCACCTAGCCAGTATTTTATCAGCCTGGCTGGTATTTTTGGTGGTTGACCCCAATGTTATTAATAGGAAAAAAAATGTAATATATTGGCAGGCCAGTATTTTTTTCAAAAAAAAGGTGGCAACCCTACTCAAGCATTTGCTTGTGAACTGCAGCTCTCATCATCCCCAACCACAGCAGTGGGCCCCAAGCAGGCATAATAACCTGAGATGTGCAGTAAGTTTACTAAGTTATATGTATGTATGTATGTATAAGGACTACTGCAGAAGAAGAGCCCCATTATAAATTAATGCTCCTCTGCCTTATCTGCAGAACAGAATCAGAATAAAATTGTGCAGCTGCTCTTAATTATCGCTCCTCTTCCCTCTGCCTTATGTACATTTATGGAGCTCATTTAAGTACGCCCGCTGCTGCTCTTAATTAGTTATTGGTCCTTATGCGCTGGGCCCCAACCACTGGACTGTGCAACTGAGCCCGCGTGTGCCTTTGACATGGGCATGCTGAATTTGATGCTGGTTTGTGTGAATTTGATGCAACATGCCCGTAATGTAATGTATGCACCGTGTGTGGTTGATGCCCCTCCCCCCCAGTCCTTGCAAAAGATTTGGGCTCTAAGCCAGTCTCTGTGCCAAAAAGGTTGGGGACTAGTGATGGGCGAAACGGCCGCGTTTCGCTTCGCCGAATTGGCGAAAAATTCGCGAAACGAGTCGCGACTCGTTTTTGGCGGCGAATTTTTGGCGGCGAATTTTCCTGCCGTTTCGCGAATTTATTCGCCAGCGGCGAATCGCAGGAATTCGCCCCTGACGAATAAATTCGCCCATCCCTATTGGGGACCTGTTCTGTGTTTTCCACGTTTTCCATACAAACAGACATAGTGCATACAACATTTGGGTCTGATACTTACTCTTCTCAGACTACCACTAAAAATATATTAATATTAATTAAATCAATATATTTTCTTAATTTTTATATAGCGTGTTTGATTTGTCAGCTAATCCCATTTCAAAATTAATTTTATTCTTCTCCCTTACACACAGAGATTTTATATTTTAATGAATGGTATGGCTTTTGCAGAGACAACATAATTCTTTCTAATTGACATTTTTATCAAATCAACTAAATGCCACCCTACAACAGTTTGAAAACATATTAAATCAGATGACTTTAAATTAATAATTACATTTTAGAGAATATTTGCTTTTTATAGAGAGGCAAAATGAGTTGTTTCCAAAAAGCTTGGAAAGCATAAAAAATAACTATGGATTAAGCACTGATTCAGAAAGGAAAATAAAAAATAATTAAAATAAAATGAATAATAATAACTGTTCCCATATATTGATGTATATTGCAAATAATTGCTCAGAATATTTCCTTTACCTCATAGGTAATCATAACAAGACTTTCCATATTACTAATCCGAAAAGTACTTCAAATCATAGAAAACTTTCTATGACAAAGATCAAGAATACAATTATGTTTACTCTTATTATTTGTTATGACTTTGCAAAAATAGCAGAACAAACATACTAGCCAATTTCGGTTGGCGAAAATTCGGCGGAAAAACCAGTCGCGACGCACGTCAAAAGCGTGCCGCGACTCGTTTCGCGAATTTTTCGCCAATTGGCTAATTTTTCGGGAAATTGGCTAATTTTTCGGCGAAGCGAATCTCGGGAGATTCGCCCATCACTACGCACAAGCAAATTAAGCAGCCCATATATTAAGACTTTTGTCCTTAGGGTCATATCTGCAAGCCCATGTGGTTTTTTTGTAGTATTACATGTAATCTACCATAATACACCTCCAGTAATCACATGCAAAAGAGCAACTAATTTGAGGGACCAGTTAGTGCAAGCAAAAGCCCAAAGAGAGGTGGTGGAACATGGACTTTTCCAAAACAGAGAGAATTGAAATGGATATATGGGTTATAGACACTCTTTCCTGAAGGTATGAATGAAGAGAGGGGTCTCTCTTTGTTTGATTTAGTCTTTACCTCAGCCTGTAGTATGAGAATGTCAGAGATATATCTGGCTACAATTGAATTGTGAATATGCATAGTGAAGATGACTCTTTGAATATAATAACTAAGAAGTCTGCACATAAATACATGTTGTTTGACATCGATACACTTTTAAATAAGTCACTTCTCTATCAAACTGTATGTTTTTAAATGTAACTTTGAATATAATGGTTCAATTTGCTCTAAAGTGACACTAAAGATAAGAGAAAAATGTATCAGATAACCTGTAACAATCTTGGGGTGCCCATAATAATATGCTGTTACAAGACTTGAAAAGTTTTATAGGTTATTGTATCCAAGGTGTAATTGGTGTACCTGGTCTTGTACCCATAGTCACCATGGTAACCGTTGGCATATGGGCATATATAGAATGCAAAGCACATTGTAAATTATGTACACAGGAGAGTGATTGCTGTGTTTTTAGTGGTGCAATGCACAGGGCAAGATTCACATAGCAGGCACCCTTAGGCCACTGTTTGTCTCCCCAATCCCCTCCCCTTTCTTTGTGCAAATTTCCATCATCTGGACCAGAGCAAAGGGGAATGGTGCACGGGAAATTTAAAATAATTATTTTATCTACTGCGCATCCCCAATGTTTCTGAACCATTGTGGGTGTTGTTGGGCAACATGCAGCCCCCTAAAATCCTGCCGCCCTAGGCCTGTGCCTTGTAGGCCTTTCCACAAATCCGGGCGTGGCATTGCAAATGCATGTTCACTGGAGTCAAGTAACTTCCATTGACATGCATCACCAGAAGTGTCATTAGCATAAGTGACGACACAAGATGCAATGCAGAAATTTACATCTAAAGAGGATTCTTTTTAGATTTTTATGGTAAATAAGCCCTTCTGATGTGCTGCACCACAAGAATTCCCCTTGATAAAGGCTTGCTCTGAAACATTGGGGAGTTAGGGAATAGGGAAGGATGGGACAGCCTTTACTAAGGTGCATTCAATTTATGTGGGTTTGTATCAGGTCACTTCTACTCATTTTCTATTCTTCACTCACCTACTGTAAAGACTGGGTTATGGGGTGCAAAAATGTGCAGGGAAACCAGTATCAAAGTGGCAAGAATGAAGAGTCATTGATATAGACAAATGGCCACAAGGCAAATGGCAAGAAGAAATAGCCAGAAGTTAGCACAACAAGACAAACAAAAAGAACAAACTCAAATAGACAAAAAAATTGGCTAAGAAATAATAGAAATTTTGAGCAAAAAAAGTGGAAACAAGATCAGGAACAGGACACTGGACAAGAATCTGAATGTTCAATAGGATCCAGGATCCTGATGAAGGGAGGTATTACCCCCTGAAACGTTGATGTTATGGTAGTATAAATAAAAGGGGCACATTCCCTGACTGCTAATAATTGTGTGCACGGACCGTATCTACATTTGTATAGATGTGTGACTAGCCATATTAGATATGATTCTTAACTGAAAATTTGTTATGTACAAATGTAATGCATTTGCATAGAGCATGTCCAAGGATCCAGATGTATATGAAACTACAGAATATACTGCATCATTGTGAAAAAGATTGCGATGTTTAACTGATTTAATTGATTAGTCAATTAGACTCTTATGAATTCAACGCTACAGTATATCACTTCAGTTGCTACAGCTGAAATACAGTATAATTTTGAGTCTCTGCAAGGAAGATTTATTAAGGATCAAAATAAAAATTTGAAGTTAAAAAAAATAGAATTTTTGGCCTATTTTTGTGTACTTCGTCTAGAGAATAGTCCAAATTTGATTGAATTAAATCAAATTTATCATGTACTATCACGTTAAAAATTAGATTTCGACCATTCGCCATCTAAACCCTGACGAATTGCTGTTTTAGCCTATGGGGGACCTCCTAAAACCTATTTGGAGTCATTTGGTGGTTTTAAAAATCCTTTAAATCAAATCCGATCAAATACATAAAACTTTTTCATAACAACGATTTGAATACAGCCTATTCACTTTATATTTACTGAATTTCGCAGTTATGGGAGTTCAAAAAAACTTCCATTATTTCGAAACTTGACCCTTGATAAATCTGCTCCTTACTGTTCACCAAGGAAACAAAGTAAATGCCTCCGATGAAGTACTGGGCCAGATTCAAATAAAAAAAAAGAAAACTTTTATTTTATTGTTTAAACTTGGTTGAAAAGTTGTTGGCGAGATTCAATTTGAGGAGGAAAAACTTTTCTCCTAATTCAGTTCCAGTTTTTTCCGATATACTTCAATAGTTTTGTGTGAAATTAGTTTACTGTTGTTCCCACTAAACCAATGTGTAGACATAATGACTCTTTACTCTCATTCCCTAAAACAATTAACACACTACATGTTTCTCCAGAAAACCTGGTTAAGGAGCTGTCAATTGGTACTATCTAGGTGGCACACATTGCCACAATCCGAGATCAATCAATTAAAATAGAACGATAGAAAAGAAAACCCTAATGGCAGTGTAACACATATAAACAATAGCGTTAATAAACGAGAAATTAAACACACTCATACTTTTTGTATAACACCTTGAAAAAGCGAGAAACAAATTAGATGGCCTCCTTTTAGAAAAAGCTGATGAATGAGTTAGACATACTGTAAACTTCCAAATTGCAAACACCTGTTTCCATTTGTGTATAACATGAACACTCAGGATACCAATTTCTGTAAAACAGGATGTTTATTTTTTTGGCACATAGTATGAGATGGATGAATATATTTTTAGATGCAGATATATCAAATATATTCTTCTTAGGTTTATGTAGATATACACAGTGCCTTCAAATGCCTATTTTGGCTACATTTATTTTCAGTTTTCACAAATGTCTTAATTACAGGCCAGTTACAAAATGTACTACAGGTAACATACTGAAGTACAATAGTGTCATGGTTATTGCACTTCCAGCAGCATGTGACTTTAGGGGCAGATTCATCAAGGGTCGAAGTGAAAATTCAAATAAAAAAATTCAAATTTCAAGTTATTTCTGTGTACTTTGATTAGGGAATAGTCCAAAGCTGATTTTAATTTGCAAAAAAATCTAATTTCTAAATTTATGGTGTGCTCTTTCCATCATGTCTCTTCAAAAATTTGACTTTGAACATTCGCCATATAAAACCAAATTCAAAGTCTTTTTTGGGAAAAATCGAATGCGCTAAAAATTTGAATCTATCATTTCTAATTCGATCTAGAAAGGTAAAGATTCAAAGTTTGTGCACTTCAAAATTCGACCCTTGATAAATTTGCCCCTAGGTGTGGCTATCACAAACAATAGAATGAATGATTGAATGATTTTTATTCGATCGAATACGGCTGTTTTTGATAGAAAATGGCCATATTTGATCAAAAATAACCCCTCAAAAGCAATTCGATGGTTGAATTTCCAAGTTTTTTCACTTCGAAATTTGACCATTATTAAATCTCCCGCTTAGACTATTCACCATGTAAATTGAATTGCTGTTTTAGCCTGTGGAAGACCTCCTAGATCATTGAATAGAATTCAATCCTAATTTGATTGAATATGATCCGAATATAATCCGAGTTTGATTTGGGTTCGAGTGAATACGACCCGAGTTCCATCAAATTCAAATTGAATTTTGAATGAATAAGATCCAAATTCAATCTCATATGATTCGAATTCGATTCAAAAGATCAAATGAAAATTAATTTTATTTTTTTCGGTTGGTCTTTTTTTTATTTGATTTTCAAGTTGATGGTTTAAATAAACCCCAAAATTTGAGCCCTGATAAATCTGTCCTTATGAGTGTGGTTATTTTCCTTTGCATATTTTTCTTTACATATTTGCTTGAGTTTCATTGGCGTTTCTGCAGGTTTCTTTTTTAAGATTTATTTGTTTACTTTAATTTTAATGCTTTCTTCAATACATACCATCCATTAAATCTTGCATTTAAAAAAAAAATATATATATATATATACAGTCCTGCAAATAAAAACAAGTTAACACAAATAACAGATGGGTATGATCAAGCAATGTTTTAAATTAAACATTTACATAGGCATTTTTAACTTTTTTAAAAAGTACATTATGTGCTGTTCCATCCATTTTAACAATTTGTCTTCTCTACCTTTATTCTCTATTCTTATGTTTATGATCCTAGGTCTCTGTTAATTTATCACACTGATGCAGTACAACATATTCAGGTACTAGCTGCTAGCTGGCCTTTTTCAGCTTGAAATACATCTTAATTATTTTAAGCTGTCATTACATAGACATTGTTCAGAATGAATCTCCAACAGAAAGGCTTCCTGACAGGACAGCAAGGCAAAAGAGACACAAAACATTTAAAAAAATATAAAGTGGCTGCATGTTGGTTACCTCATTGGAAGTTTAAGTCACAGAGGTGCCCCTATTTAAATATATAATAAACATTACATTTGTAGTAACATCACACAGTTTTTTAATGTCTAAATCTCTTTATTTTATTTATTTTTTTTAAAGACTTGCATTAAAACACAAAAGACAATTTCTTGGTCACAGAAGTCGCTGATGTAAATTTTTAAAATTAATTTCATCTCCTCTGCCCCCTACACAAAAAATGTGTGATGCTGCGGGACAGCTATTTTGGGCCCGACAGCCCAGACCCGCTTCCTGTACTCTCTCCCTGCCCTGGTCTCGCTGATGCCCTGGAAAAAGGTACTCGTGAGCTTGTAGGGCGGTTGGTGGCAGAGAGGACTTGTGGCTGGGGGGCCCTGAATGGGCTTAAATGTGAACTTATTTTCACAAGCAGTGTCTTGCTTGTTTTTAAAACAATTTAAAATTAAAATAAAAACTATTTGCTTAAAAGAAACATTGTGACAGTGCTACACTTTTAGTGAGGCGAGAAAAATAAAATAATAATGTGTTCTCCACTTGGGGCAGATTTACTAAGGGGCAGATTTACTAAGGGTTGAAGTGAAAATTCAAATAAAATTTTAATTTCTAAGTACTTTTGGGCTACTTTGACTATGGAATAGCCCAAAATTTGATTCAAATTTTCAGTACTGGCCCTTTAAAAATCCTTAGACTATCCGGCAGCTAGCTGCCGAATTGCCATATTAGCCTAGGGGACCTCCTAGAACTTATCCAGAAAATTTTAGTAAGTTCTGAAAAATGTAACGATTTTGGAGGAAATTGAATCGATCGAATATGGCCATTTTTGATGAAAAAAAAATTTGATGCCTGAATTTCAACGTTTTTTCACTTAAAAATTCGACCACCAGTTAATCTGCCCCTTAGGGTCGAATTTCAAACTGAAAACTATTCAAAATTTGACCACTGAATTTTTTTTAAAGGGCTTTTTTGATAAAATAATTTACCTATTTTGATTGAATAGGTCAGTTTTCGATCAAATAAAAATTGGTCGAACAGTTTTATCACATAATTTGAATTGAACGATTCAAACAATATTGTGCAAAATCCTTCGAATTCCTAGGACTTACAGATGCAGTCACTTGGATTTGTAAGTTAAATGCGTTGTGACTCAGGGATAATTGAAGAAACTGTGTTATCCAAGTGCTAAGTGGGATAAATGGGATAGATGAGTTAAGTCATGACGCATTTAACACACAAATCCAAGTGACTGCATCTGTATAAAAAATTTCAGGGCAGGTTCTAGGAGGTCCCCCATAGGCTACAATGGCAATTCGGCAGCTTTAAGGTGGCAAAGTGTTGAATTCAAAGTATTTTAAACGGCCAGCACTTAAATTCGACTTGTCCAATTTTCAAAATGTTTCTATTCAAATCAAATTTTGGCCTATTCAAAATTAAAAAATTTTTAATTGACATTTTATTTAAATATTCATTTCGACCCTTAAAGTAAATGTGCCCTAATAATAATGTTACAATGATAAAATTAGAGAAGGGTAATACATATACAATGGCTGGTTCCTCAAAATATCAAAACTAAAGAGAAAGCAGGCATGTAATGTATTTGTTAGAGATATCTGTGACTGCATTTTCAAACTACAAAAGTTACTGAATCGTGCCTGATTTTAATTTTTATATGCAGAAGTGGAAACAAATTATTTTTTGCTTTTTCTCATAAACTGGGGGCATATTTACTAAGGGTCGAATTTTGAAGTTAAAAAACTTTCAATCGAAAATGGACTGTTTTTTATTGAATTTTCACTTCGACCCTTAGTAAATCATGGTGTATTATAGTAGAAACACCAAAGAAACCATTTTTCTCTGAATTAGGAGAATTCTTTCCTCCTCA
>CM044439.1:90161389-90173242 GCA_024363595.1 Xenopus borealis
GGGCAAATTTACTAATATTCACCTAAAATCCCTCGAATCTCTTCGAAATTCGATAAGCATGCGACTATCGAATGCTTATCAAATAGTTCTAGGCTATCTTTTTCCTCGATATTCGATCTCTCTATGAAATCATACGATCAAATACCGATCGTTCGATTTCACGAAAAAATCTTACTTTTGCCTTCGAAAATTTGTACGATTCGAACGATCGAGGAATGGTATGAATGGTATTCGAGCAGGTGTTTGTAAAAGAAACCTATGGGGGGATTCCCATAGGCTTCTATTGGTATTTGGTAGGTTCAATCTGGCGAAGTAGGCATTCGAATACATTTTAAAGTCCTTCAATCATCGAATGGTCGAATGATCAAATATCCGATCATTCGATCTATTCAATCATTCGAATTTTCGGTATTCGAAAAAGTTGTACGATCGGTATTCGATCGAATTCAATCGAACTTCGATCTCTTCACGTGAATTTTGTAAATTACTGTCTTTTTTTAATGAAAACATATTTATAGCTTTGTTTTTCTTTTCTTTTTTGGAGAAACGGACCTTTTATTTAGCAAATTACTGTTTCACTCTTCTGATTAGAGACAAAGGGTAGTAGAGACAAAAGGTAAAAACAAAAAAAGAACACAACAAAAAACAATCATCCATGAGTGATTAATATTAAAAAATAAGAAAACATGTTGTTTAATTAAAAGCAATAACTAGTTATTGAAATGTAAAAGTTGGGACTCTGATTTTGAATCCAATATATCTTTTAGGGGGGCTCCATTTGCCTAGAAAATGTATTAGAGCTCACTCTATTAAATGCGCCAGCAATCCTGTTTTTGTACATGCAAAGTCAGTTATTTTGTTAGATTTTGTTTGTACTGGAATCAGTTATTTGAGTTAGCTCTATTACATCTGCAAGAATATATATAAGATATACTGGAGATAAATGTCCGTGAAAATCTGACTCCCAAGTCCTGCATGAAGATAGAATAAAGAGAAGCAGAGGCTGAGAGAGAGAGAGAGTGTGAAGATAAACTTGATTAGTTCAAAAATGATACAGAATTTTTAATTAATTGTATTTAGAAAGTTTCTTATTGATGAAGCTTATAATATACTGTAGATAGTCCCCCTTTAATATGCTAGTTAAGAGGATATAAATCTGTTGCTTAAGTGTTCATTTTGGGTGTAAAGTTTTCCTTTAATGGTTTCCCTTTAGTACAGTATATGAAAAATATGCCCTTTAACCTAATCAAAGAAATATATACAGCATAGAAGCTGTGCAGAAGGCCAAATATTTTAGAAAAATAAAGGGAAAAGAAGATGTTATTATGTATTAAGTACAGAACTACATTCCAAATAGTTTAGTGAAAGAAAATGTATAGCTTTAATGTTTAATTGACTTCAAATAACAAAATTACTATGATAAAAAAAGTGTAATTATCTTCATTGCGATATAAAGATTATGGATACAAACAATAAATACAATAACACAAGCCCATAAATAAGAAAGTTTAAAATTATTATGATGCATATTTGTTCTTTTATATAACATGGCTTTTTTTTTTAACATTATGTTATGGTTGACTGGTTGGAAGATATCCATTCTTTATTCATAAGATTCAGCAATATCTTTCATAGTCCAACAACAGAGTCTTCTCATTCATTTTACATATTTATGTGCCCATTGGCCTGTAGTTATTATACTTTTGTCGATCGTTGTCAAGCTTTGTATGACTATAATAAGGGGCCCTGTAAAGTTCTTTAGAATGGCCTGTCACCTTTTTAGATAAAGTAGTAACCTTTGCATAAAGGTGTATATTTTTCTTAGAATTTTCAAAGAGCTTCCTATAAGAGACTATTATCAAAATGTCTAGAACAAGTGATTTTTCCATTGATGTCCTTATGATAGCATTTCCTGCCATTCCATTAGTGACATTTCATCCATATAGTTATTGTCTATGTCAGGCAACCAAAGCAAATCCACTTTACAGCTGATGCTTTAATACTACAGATGCTTTGACTTCTCATAAAGAATGCATTTTCTTCATTCATTATATTTGTAATAGCACTTAATTTCCCTTTTAAATTCTGTTGACATCTTAGTTTTAAAAACCAGCATTTCTTATTTGACATTTCTCTCATTTTTATTTTTTCCCCAAAGTGTTTTATTGGTTTTTAGAAGCATTATATGACAAATAGTATACAACGTTTAAGGGCAAATTTACTATTATTCCCCAAAAAATATTAGTTTTTCCTCGATATTTGATTAGCATTCGATTTTCGAATGCTAATCGAATAGTTTCTAGGCTACCCTTTTATTCGATCTTCGATCATTCGATGATCGAATAACGATCATTCGATCATTCGAATGAATTATTCAATCATTCAAATGATTCGTACAATTCGAACGATTTTGATCGTGCGAATCCTATTTGATCGGGACTTAGCCTCAGAAGCCTATGGGAAGGTTCCCATAGGTTTCTATTACAATTGGGTAGGTTCAATCTGGTGAAGTAGGCAGTCGAAAAAAAAATTTTTTAATCCTTCGCTTATCGATCGTTCTAATCCATTCGAAAAATTCGATCGTTTGCTATTCGATGATCGAATAAGCAAAATTTGCATATTCGACCTACTGAATTAATCCTTCGATCGTTATTCGATCAAACTTCGATCGAACTTCGATCTATTCACGTGAATTTATTAAATTGGCCCCCTAGAGAAAGCAAAAATGTGTCATATATATTTTCTTTTATTTTCTGGTACTCAAAGAAGCAGATTTATGGGGGCAAATTCACTAAAGGTCACATTTTCACCAGCGAAAGCCCCACCACACTTCAGGCCACTTTGCAAGGCGTAAATTTGTTAACACTATGCTACTTCATTAAAATGTGAAGTTGTGTCTCTGTAGTGAATGCTGGTGATGTTTCGCTTGCATTAATCTGTCAGCACGAGCATTTCATGGAGAACTTTTGCTAGAGTTCATTTCTGCCTAGAGACTTCATTAGTACTCTTACACTTTGAGTACTTTGAATAGGGCTGGTACATTAAAATCGTATGGACGTCTTAATTAGTGATGGTGCAAATGCTTGTAGTGGCCACTTATTATTACAAATGTCTAAGGAAGCATAATAAAGACAAAATAGATCCTCTATTGCCCTAGACATGAGCTCACCCTAAAACAAATTTCACATGCACCTCAAATTGGTTAACAAACACAAAGTCTTTAATAGTTCGAACTTTTAAACGTAATCCAGCTTTAAAACATGAAAAAATTCCATTGTTTTTTACAATTTTTATGACTTTCTGGCATACAGGATATGATGTCACTGACATAAGATTGTGGAGGATGTAGCTTCATTTTATCAGTTGGCCAGGTCTAAGGTGACAAAGTAAACTATGGGGAAAGAGGTAACATTCTGTAAAATGCGTACTTCAGTGAACTTGCAGAGTAACTATCATTCACCTGAAATGTGACTAATCACCATCAATAACCTGCCGAATTGCTGTTTTAGCCTATCGGGGATGTCCTACAATGAATTTGTGGACTTTTGAAAAAAAAAAATTTTTTTTAAAACCTCTAAACGAGTTCGATTGAATTTTATTGAATTCAATTCAAGTTTATGGATCCATCCTATTCACCTGAATTTTTAAATATCTATTTTTTTTAAATGTTGTGTTTATGGGAGTTTTTTTGCAACCCCCATAAACTAGAAATTTGACCCTTGATAAATATGTCCCTTAAAGTGTGGAGATCTACATTACAGAAGGATCCCTTATTGGAAAACCTAGGCCCAGAACATTCTGGATAACAGGTCCTATTCCTGTTCTTTGTAAAAAAAAATTCTAACAGCAGATAAAAGAACAAAAGAACAGCAATTTCGATCTAAACCCAATGATTCTATTGGTACCCCAGAGTAAGAAAGAAAGTCAGCTTAAAGCACTTGCAGTTAGTTTAAATAAATTAAATAATAAAATGATGTTACCATAATGTTACCATAATAACAAATTGCAACATATAAACTGTACCTGTTTATATTTCTAAATATGCTTTTTCTACTTCTTGTCCTGACCTTTCACAGAAAGACATTTTTATACAAAATGGCATGTTTAACACTACCTAACAGAGGATCATTTCACTCATACTGTACTGACACATCAACATTGATCAGATGGGTAATTATATTTCTGTCACAGCATATTAGCCACTGTTAGATTTGGAGATTTAATAAAGCATTGAATTTCACATTAACAGACAGGTGATAGCATGATCTCAAAACTGGCCTGTTACTTATGATCTTCATCCTTTTATATTCGTATATGAATATTCTACTTTCATTACAGTATTGCTGTTGTGTATAGTATGAATATCCATTTAATATTACATACCAAATTACACTAAAGAGTTATTATTAGAACATTTGCAGCTATTGGATCCTTTATCTGGATCTATTATCCGGAAATCCATTATCCAGAAAGCTCCTCATTACAGAAAGGCAGTCTCCCATGTACTCCATTTTATATAAAGAACATTTTTAAAAGCGATTTCCTTTTTCGTTGTAATAATAAAAAAGTACCCTTTACTTGAGCCAAACTAAGATATAATTAATTCTTTCTTGGAGGCAAAACCAGCCTATTGGGTTTATTATGTTTACATGATTTTCTAGTAGGCTTATGGTATGAAGAATAGTGATGGTCAAACCATTGCACTTCGATGAAAATTCGCTAAATGGCAAAAAGTTGGTGAAATGCATTGAAGACTATGGGTGGCAAAAATTTTTGACATGTGACAATTTTTCGAATGCACAACATTTTGTTTTACCCATTAGAGTCTATGACTCCAATTATACCTATATTTCCAGACTTACCTGATAAGAAGCCATTTAATATCAAATGGAAAATCAGGTGATATTCATGATTATTGATGCTGAATTATTATTATTATTATTTATAAAGCACCAACATATTTTGAAGTGCTGTACAACAACTGAGTGCATACAGTACATTGAAAATACAAGTTTATATACTGGGCAAACAATATCCAATAAATGAGGTAAAGAGGTCCCTGCACAAAATAATGTACTATGGGTAAACGTTTTCTCAGCTTTAGAGAAAAACATTTTCCAATTATTTCATTAAAACTTAGTCTGAGGGAGATGACCTTCCTGTTAAGCAGAGCTTTCTGGATATCGGGTTACCAGATAAAGGATCCCCTTCCTGTATTTCGTTTAAAATAATCATTACCTTTTATAACAGGAAATTTCCGTTTTTCTTTGCAAAGAGATAAGACCGTTTACAGATGAGAACTATTTGGCAATTTAATTATTTTTACATTAATAACAGATTAAAAATAATCATGATATTGTCTTATAGTAATATTCATTTTAATAAAATATCCTAAGGGCACTTAACTGTCTCAGCATTTTACAAAATATAAGCATTTCAAGTATAGGGGAAAAACATTAAAAAGCTTTGCATACAAGTATTTAATAAATTCTGCCATGCAACCAATGACTGAAAAAAGGGTTTATATCTCATTTTTAGCAGGTTAAATTTGATGTGTTATAAACCACATAACCTTTATATATGAACAAGATCTGTGCTTTTTCTGATATTTATATGGCAGGCAGCTACACTCAGTAACTTCTGTAATCCTTGTTCCTACTGTTAGTGCTACTTGATAGACTTAATAATATCCCAGAGGCAGAGATGAAACAGTTTCGCTGCAGTTACTTGTTATGGATATCTTTTGAAGTCTGTCAGAAGATATCTTTACCAGGAAACAATTTTTTTTTCACTTTGTTCAGTCATAATGGTCCCATTTTATTCAATTTTTTAGAGGTGTTGCTGCGATAAATGAGTAGAGTTCAAACCTATTTTTAACACTTAGACCTAAAAACAAGATACCAAACATTCTACTTTCAGACAATGTAGAACTGTTAAAGCATCAGTGCTTAAATTCCATTGAGAAAATTCAAACAAATATAAATAAACTGGTATAACTATTCCACAAAATAACAAAAATATGCATCTTGAGGTTTTGGTGGTTAATGTATATTGCCTTTACGCTGTCAAATTATGCTTTCGGAAAATAAGATGAGAGCTGTCAAGCTGTTTAATTGACTTCTCAATATTTCACTGTGATCAAATTGAGCTATTTATTAAACTCAGGGGTATATTTATTAGTAAGTAAGAAAGAACAAAACATTTTGCTGGAGAGTGGATTAATAAACGGAAGGTAACCCCTCGAGAGAGGTTGCAGTCAGTACTTAGGGAAACTTATGGCATAATGGTTCACAGCCAGTAGCCCAATGTAACAAATGGCCGTGACCTAACCAATTTGAGGGTTGTGTTCCCTTAACCAGGGAGAGCTTATGTAACTATCAGCAGGAGGAAAGGAGTACTGAGAGTTAGCAGCTAAACAGACTTGTACATACATTGCAAAAACAATTATTGCTGCTATGGACAGATGTTGATTCTTCTTACAGGCATGGTTCTTGCCATGATACTTTGTATATTAATTGTCAAGTGGAAACTTTGGTGGGAAAGGGGGTTTAAGCATGAAAATGGTCGCATAAAAACTAATATTGAGTGCCATTGCTTTTTCACCAAATTTCAAGACAGATATTCTTAAAGGGGTTGTTCACCTTTGAGATAACTTTTAGTATGATTTAGAGAGTGATATTCTGAGACAATTTGCAATTGGTTTTAAATTTTTATTATTCTTGGTTTTTGAGTTATTTAGCTTTTTAATCAGCAGCTCTTCAATTGGAATTTTAAGCAATCTGGTAACTAGGGCCCAAATTACCCTAGCAACCATGCATTAATTTGAACAAGAGACTGGAATACGAATAGGAGAGAATCTGAATAGAAGGATCAGCAATAAAAAGTAGCAATAACAATATATTTGTAGCCTTAAAGAGCATTTGTTTTTTTAGAAGGGGACGACGACGCCCATTTGAAAGCTGCAAAGAATTAGAAGAAAAAGACAAATACCTATAAAACTATAAATAATAAATAATGAAAACCAATTGAAAAGTTGCTTAGAATTGGCCGTTGTATAACATAATAAAAGTTACTTTAAAGGTGAACCACCCCTTTAAATGCCTGAATTGGACTTCATTAAATTATGTTAAGTCTCAGGTGGCAAAAATTATGGAATCATTTTAGATGTAAGTCTTTTATTTTTGTTTTCTTTTAATGTTTTTATTGATTTTCTACTTTACCATATAATTTGTCCCAAGGGGCCATAACACAGAGATTCAAGTTATAAATAACACAAACTCTACAACATGTTTAAAGGGTCATACAGATTTCACATATATATAGATATATAGATAGATATATATCTATTTGCTATTAATCCCCTTGCCACTGTCAGCATATGATTGACCATATGCTTATTTCTTAAAATATAAATCAGGGGTCTTTAGTTATTATAACCATAGTTACCCTTTCTACCCATACTCCCTAGAATCTATTCAATTTGGGACATCCTCAAAACATATGCAGTAAAGAACCTTCCTGGTTTCCACATCTCCAGCACACTTGTATCAAGAAACAATTTGTGTAACAAAGAAGGGGTATGATACCATACCCATTAGCACTTTATAAATATGTTCCTTTATGGTGGTGTAGATTAAGGTTCTGTTTGCATTATCCCAGATTTTTCCCAGGTAGAAAGGGATATTTTTCTTCACAAAGCTTCCTCCCAGAGTTGCATATATTTGTGTGGGTTCTGCATAACATTTACAATATTTATCACCCAATACCACCATGAGATGAGGCCTCTGTGTCAATGCTTGCTTAAACAGTTCCACTATTGGCTGAGTAGGATACAGTCTCCCTTTCACGTAATAATGTAAGAGCATAGTGCCTTATTTGTAGGTACAAGAACTGAGGTATTCTGTTTGGTGTTGTCACCTCTGAAAGTGATGTCAGTCTATTGGTAGATCTGGTATAGGGGTGTAAAGGTATATACTGTAAGGATATGATTTTGGTGTTATGTGGGAGTTGACAGAGATGAGTTTAGAGGGGACTCATATATAGTTAAATTGGCCAGAGGGATTTAGTACTGATTTCATGTTTGTCATCAATTTAACATGATCAGACTTAATGTTTAGTGGATTTACACAGTGCATTACTAAAGGAAAACCTGAAAGCCTAACAGGCAAAACAAAGATTCATTAAATTGCCAAAAGTTAGTTCTACCAGTTTGTACAACCTTGGCTACTTTACATGTCACTGAATATGACATTGAATATCGTCTTTATGAGAGAAGAGAACCTACAGGCATTCAATCATTTTATTCTGCTTCTTTTACATTCTGATTGAGATATCATTCTGATTGCTGGTAACTTAATTATTGCTTATCTGCAGAGGATTTCAGACATGCTGGTATAACTACTATCAATTATTAAATAAGAAAAAATGATGCATAGATGGGAGACTGATTGATTTCTTTTTTGTCATGCTGATACCTTAATATTTGCTCAAAATGAGCGCTACATGCCTTCCGCATGATAAAATAGAAGGCAGTGACTCATGTCATTTGTGCATTATGCTTAATTCTTTACTGAGTTTGAGATATTGAATGTAAAACAGAGATGCCCATTACTGCATTAGAATTACAGCACTGAAAGATAAATTGGCACGTTACACACTGTAGCAATAACCCTTATTATTTTAGATTTGAACATTAAAATTACATTAATGTTTGTATTGTTTTTTATTGTATTGTGTGTGTGTATTGCATTGTATTTACTACTTAAAAGATGTGTTATCTAAAAAGGCTTTGTGTGACTCATTTCGTGGCCAACTACAGTGCCCTACTACTACTACATTTGCTCAAGTGTCCAGGACAAGGATGGTTACATAAGATGACAGTGATCCTTCTGAATGTTGTATTTTGACATATTAAAAAACAGTTGGATTGTAACTTCATCTAAATAATCTAAATAATGACAATGTAGAAAGACAATGCTCAGGAAGGGTCAAAGGATGTTTGCCTGTGTTTATTTAGAAGCTACACACAACATGCTAAGGGAAGAGTCGGTGAATCCTAAGGAAGGGCTCCAGAAGTCTAAGTTCAGCAATTATGTTATGTGCATTTTAATAGTGAAAAAAAAAAAGTAATTGCAGTAATAAAATATTACAATCTGTATGCAGAATCTGAGATAATTTGGTTTGTTTGTCGTAGGGATGAGCTAAATAGTGTGCCTTGTTTTGGAGAAAAGATGCCCATTGGCTATAAGTAAAAATTGCTGGCTTGGAAAATTGTCACTCCCATTGACTTCAATGCGTGTGGTGACTTTTTGCCATTTTTGAGTGCAGTAAAATGTCATGTCATATTTGCCCATCATTACATTGTCAACCTTCTTTTGCATTTTCCCACAATTAATCCATATCTACGCAAGTACTACATTTGACTTGTGGAGATTGTAATATTATTCAATGGAAAGTTTTTTGGGGGTAATTTGCTACCTGATGTAGTGATTTAACTACGGGTGACAAATCTCCCCATGTGCCATCATCAAGACTCTTCAAATGCTAATTGTGCTGGTTTCTTAGCTGACGTGTACCATTAATCTGAATTGCCAATCAGCCTTTTTGTTACATTTATATGATATATATTCAGTACAGATTTAGTGCCAGTTATTCCAAAACTAAACTACTGTAGTTACAAATAGGACAACTTGTGTTATCTGGTATCATCTCACTGCAGAGTCAGGGAGGAGAAAAGCCTTCTTGGGCTGTAATTCTGTTTTCAGACAGCAGGTGGTGCATGAAAAGTAATGTGAAAGTGCACAGTAGGGTGTCAACTTTTGTTTGACACTAGGTTTCTCCTGCCTTATCTCTGAGCACTTTCAACATTCCAGAAAAAAGAGCAAAGAATAGTTTAGATTAGGGATGCACCGAATCCACTATTTTGGATTCGGCCGAACCCCCGAATCCTTCACGAAAGATTTGTCCGAATACCGAACCGAATCCGAACCCTAATTTGCATATGCAAATTATGGGTGGGAAGGGGAAAACATTTTTTACTTCCTTGTTTTGTGCCAAAAAGTCACGTGATTTAGCTCCCTGGCCCTAATTTGCATATGCAAATTAGGATTCGCTTCGGCCAGGCAGAAGGATTCGGCCGAATCCGAATCCTGCTGATAAAGGCCGAATCCTGGCCGAATCCCGAACCGAATCCTGGATTCGGTGCATCCCTAGTTAAGATGACTTTTTGACAATAGCAAATAGAACACTAATGTCATGCCATTACCTACTAATTAGTTTACACGTATCCACTTCCTAGGTATCCATCCCTTTGTCTTTTGCTTTGGAGGGAAAATTCCCTCCCTTTTTTGCTCTTTAAACAAATTGTTTTACCTTCTTGAAGTGCATTCACTAGCCTTTTAGGTCATTTATATTCATCAGGTGGGAGAAGCCATACCCCCCAGGCAAATATGGGATATAAAAAGATTAACAAGGAGGGCTGCAGTTGTTCCATTTCTGAACAAGCTGCTGGATGGGTACTGCAGCCCATGAAGTCCAAGGAAAAAAAGCTGTAAAATGGGATTTGCATTGTTGGACAGGTACTGGCGACCCCTCCATTCCACTTGAATAAAGTATCTGGCTTTGAGGAGCTTCTGGTTGGGAGATGTGGTCCCTTTCAGTGAAAGCCCAGGTGATATAGGACTTGGAGTATATTAAACACTGTCATTTTGTGAATGATGTGCAAAGCCCTATCTACAGGACATTGGAATATTATTTAAATTGTGCTTGGAAGTTGCAAGAGTTTTTCTCAGCCTTTGCTTCGCTCACATCTGCTCTTTTCTGTGTCTGTACTACGAAGCAGTGTTTACCTGTGTGCAAATGCATGGAGTGGCTTTTGGTGCAAAAATATGTACTTGTGAGTTTCATCACCCAAATCTGTTATGTGTGCCACCAGGTACAGACATAGAAGAGAGCTTATGTGAGTGTAAGGGTTGTTTCTTGGCCTGGTGCTTAAATGCAGAAACAGCCCAGTGTGGCATATGCCTTAGGTCATTTGTAAAATCTGAGAAAAAAATGGACATGGCTTGGAAGGATTACTGGTGGTAAAATATTTTTTGAAAAATATAATGGCATGAGCACAATTCCTTTGTTTGTAACATTTCTCTGACTTGTACTACATCATCATTTTTTATTTGCTACATTTTACCTCCAAAGCTAGGGAACAGTTAAGGTAAAGACATTCCACATATGCAAATATGTTCCTGGGTTTTTGGAGAAGACAATAGTGTCTGTCTAGCAAGAATATCCCCATGAATGACTTGGTGTAAACAGCATATCCAGTTAATCTTAGAAAAAATAAACTTCTGCCAGTATTACCCCCCATGTGCCTGTGACAAAGCTAGTTGGCAAAATGAATGTCAGGAACCTAATAATTTTTTAAAATAATATTGTATTTCTTCCGCTTGCTCTCCCAACACATTATGCAATTTAATTTTCCTCAGTAGTTTAATTAACAGTACACAAAGACCCCTGCAAAAAACACTAAATTACAGGAAGGCCATATCCCTTAGAGTCCTTTTTAGCAAATGATTATAATTATTAAACATTATTTGTTCTTTCTTTGTAATAATTCAACAGGATGTCTCCCAGTGGACTGACTCTCCTACTCACATTGAGGATCATGCTCTTGATCAACACTTTTAATTATTCTATCACAACCACCTATCTCCACCCATACATACAGAAACCTTAACACATTTGATCCACAACAATTCTCAACTGTAGCAGCAGAGTGGATCTCTACTATTACCAACCTTTCCTGTCTGAATATGGCAGCTTCTCTCTACAACAATGGTCTTTTAGCAACTCTTGATT
>CM044439.1:90191037-90208592 GCA_024363595.1 Xenopus borealis
TAAAAAGGTTCATACAAAAGGTTATATGTGTATGTAAGTAACAGTTAAGATATACTGTAGATAATATGCGGTTATTCACTATTCATGGTCCATTTATAGAGTTATACTAATAGAGGTAAAATACACCAAAGTCTTTGAAGTATACACATAAATGTCTTACAAGGAGTCTCCAGAGTCTATTGACTGAGGTTTTACTATGAAGTGTCCCCATCCACTCCCTCAAAGTAAACATACTTTCTCCCTAAGTGTTGGTTGGACTGGTCTCACCCACTCCTTCACTTGGGCTTCTGTGCTGGCACTCAGGTCTGGACTGAGAATCAAAATTGGCCCTACCATTTCAGGTTCACAGAGGCCCAAGCAGCCCACAAAGAGGCCCAAACAGCCCCCACCAGCACACTAAGGTGGGACTTCCTATGACACCTCACAGTAGCCCCTCTGTCATTTGCCAGAACCCACAGATTGCCATTCCAGGTCTGGCACTGGATCTAATTCTCCTGTAAAGCACTTGATTTATACACTATTCTCCTGATACTCCTATGGCACCTCACTGTGAAATCCAAAATGTCGATAACTGTATTTAGCAGAATGCGGCCTCCAAAAACCAGCTGCCTCACACACCAATTCAAAAAAAAAATCTGAATAATTCTGTTGGCAATCTCTTGACATTCCAGCTCCCTTTGTGATTTCATTAGGATAAATTGCATATTATTCGTTTTATTAGTATATTAGAATATCATCTTGGGGCAATAAAATATCAAATAGTGGTCAGATCTTCCCATTACTTTGCTTTATTTCTTGATATTCAGGGTATATATTTCTTTCACTTGTACCCTTATTTTAGTCTTTTTGCACTGACTAGCATGGTGCATTGGTTAATTCAGTTTTAAAGCCTGCCTAACACCAATTGTACATGGATATTGGTCAGAATTGGCATGCCACCTGATGCATACACAGCAGCTTAATTAAAATAAATGTAAAGTATAAACACATATAATATATATATATATATATATATATATATATATATATATACAGGGATAGATTTATGTCCATTACTGGCACCATGTATTATTATAAATATATTCTCTGTGAGTGCATGTATTCTCAATTACACTGTTATACGTTTATGATCATAAAATTGCCAAGCAACCATACCAAACCAATGTAAATCACATATGGTGGTCATCATATTATTCATAGGCTGGCACCTCCCTGCTTACTTCTTGATTGCTTGGATGAAGTGTCTCCTAACATAAGCATTGTTCTAAATGACTGATCCTTCCCAGTTGTAGCTTTTATAGGAAATTTTTAAAGGCATACAATCACCAATATATGTGCAGTGTAAGCTAATTACTGTCATTGCACATATAAAACCAATAGCCTTTCTGACACATATCATCCCAAATAGCAATGTCCATTAGAATATAAAGCTATATTTTCAAGATACCATTAGTGGGTTCTACAATTTTTACTCCATTTCTTTCCTTTATAAAGTAATGATGTTGTTGTTGCTTCAGTAAGGCAGACATTATTTGTATAGCAATGTCCATTAGAACATAAAGCTATATTTCCAAGATATCATTAGTGGTTTTTACAATTTTTACTCCCTTTCTTTCCTTTAGAAAGTCATGATGTTTTTGTTGCTTCAGTAAGGCAGACATTATCTGAGATACTTTTCCCAACTAGCATGGCAACTAAAGTTACATATACCTGTAATTTAATGTCATTCCATGAAAACACTGTTCCAGAAAATGAAAATTTAAGTAAGTAGAATCTCACTGTGGGATACTATCTATCAATGAATCTTGACAGGTCACAATCCTTTACCACAAAGGCCCCTGCCCTCTTTGTTCTTTGCATCTCCGCTTACATAATTAGGATTTAACTCCGCTTTCAAACTTTTATCAATCTTTTATTTGTATATGTAGACATTATTTTTTTATATAAGACAGTTCTTTGAGGAAAAAAATATGCATTCAATGTTGTTGTTATTTAAAAGACCATACAATAATTTAGTCAGCAAGATTTTTTAATTTTCAGGATATATATTAAAGTCCTTTCAAGCACACCAAATGTGTTTATTTTTTTGTAGCTACTGTTTTTTAATGAATCAATTAAATGTCCTGTCTAAACTAAGTTGTGTTAACCTTGCATTTGTTACCTTACAATTTAACTTTAACCACCAAGGTCTTCAAAATCAAGCAACTGCTGATTTATTCAGTAGAAGGAAAGAAGATTCTTTTGAGATCTGCAATGGCTGCTGGATCTTTATATATTCTAACATTATTGCTTTTAAATTGTAGTTTTTACTTTGTACATTAATATGTCAAAATGTATTTTAATTTCTCTGCATGCCCTAACAAACTATGAAATTCTACTGTGTTCCCCCCTTTCTATTAAAGAATCATCTTCTTCTTTGAACTTTGTTGCCTTTTTTCCTTAAATTAACACTACATATTAATAGACTTCTGCTGAGCATGCTTGCTGGCTGTCAGTGGATTACATAACTGTACATTATGGCACAAATAATGAAAGGGATGTGAATACTTACTGTAATATGCCCTTAAAATCCATGATCCAAAAGCTGATTGAAAGATAAAGTCTTATTGATTAGCTAAGCAAAAGGAGCTACACGATAACTGTGATCTATAAATACATAGGCAGATAATGCATTGATTCCGGATTAGCCAAAAGACAAATATCCTCTATAGATGTAAATATGAATTGTGTCAGACATAATGATGTTTAAATAATTAGTAGTTTTGAAAGCCGCTTTTTAGCAACAAAAACTTCAGTGTGAAACCCTTAAAAGATGAGAGTACAAGAGTAAGTTCAGTTATTAAAATCTTTCATACACATTTTCAGTGTAAGTTTGTAAAATAAACAGAACTTATAGTTTACTCTCTAGATATTTATTTTAAGTATTAAGATATTTATTTAATGTACTCGATTACTGTTTGTTACAGTGTATAAATTGTCTTTCAAAAATAAAAGGGCTTTTTCCAAACATAGAAATGTCTATGTTTCAGTTATTTAAGGCCAAATTGTATAAAAAAAGCTTAAGCTCTGGCTCATTTCTAACATTATATAGCACCATACAACTGCTATATTTGAAGTGCTTTCTGACTACCAAGTAAAACTGTAGTTGAAACATTTACATTATATCTACTTTTTGAAATGTCAGTACGATCTCTTAAAGGCACTCTTCAGCTTTTAATGGAAGGTTTGACACATCTCAAATAGAAACTCAGACTAGAACTTAACGTTAAAGCCTGTAAAGATTTGGACATAAACTTATACAGCATTGATATCATTTTCAATAAAATGAAACAGAAAGGGCATAATAGATATTAAAATGCAGTACAGACACAGTAAAAAAAAGCCCAGCAACCTCTAAACCAATGAATGGTCCCAAAGAATTCCATGTATCATTTTAATGTTTCCTACCTGCAAAGTTGAGGACATGATTCACTAAAGAGTGAAGCGTCTAATGCTAGCACTAATTCGCCAGAGTGACGTCAATTTGCAACTTCGCAAATTAACTAACACGGACTCTGGCGAATTTTCGCTAGCGAAATTGATAGACTTAAGCAACTTCGCACCCTTATGCCAGGTGAAGTTGCGCATTGATGAAGGGACGTAACTACGATACTTCACTAAGGTAAAAATTTTGTGAACATTACCTCTTACGCTAGACGTTACTTAGCCAGATCAGACCTGGTGAAGTTCAATACAATAGATAGGAGTTTGAAAAAAAAACTTGAATTTTTTTTTAAGTCCCAAAAAACGCTGGCGTCTTTTTCCTTTCGTAGGGTGATAGTCTGAAAAAGAGCAAAATATTTTTTGGGGTTACCTCCATGCCCCCTATGTTTCCTAACATATGGCAACACAACTATACAGGGGACAAATGTTTAGGGCAATAGGCAACTTTATTTTATTTATTAAAGTTTTCCTGGGCTTGTGTAGTGTAATGTAGTGGTTGTAACATAGACTTCTATTACACGCTTAAATTCACGACGTATGCAAATTAGGCATCCTAGCGTAAATGCGCTTTGCCTGACAAACTAACGGTAGCGCTACTTCACTAACGTTCGCTGTGAGCGCAAATTCTCATCTTAGTGAATTTGCGTAGTGCTGGCAAAAATTTGCCTGGCGAAGCCAACGCTAGCGAATTTTCGACGCTTAGTGAATTTACCACGAGGGATCTTGATAGCCCAACTCATATTTTCATAACTTACCCCAAAATTGTCTTGTTTTAGCAATTCATAAAAATGTCAGTAACTTTCATTTAAGAAGAAAATGGTAATGGTTTGGCAGATGTTAGAAATGTGTCATTGAGTACAAATGTCGGAAGGGATTATGAGATAATACAATTTGCATTACTAATAGATTTTATGACACCTGCAGCAAAGACTTTTTAAACCCCAGCAGAATAAGAAATGTGGCCACCTAGGTTTGTTGTTTAAATATTTCTTGAATTAGCTTGTGGGCTTTTTATAAGAATTCAACATTGTGCATATGTGTGTGTGTGTTGTGCATGCTTGTGTGCATATATGAACCCTCAAGCAATTAAGTTTTAAAGTTTTTTATTTTGCATTTATGTAACCAGTCTTATGTGATTCACAAGCCTAACATAGGTATTATTAAAATATATAAAATAAAAATGATACTGTAAAAATATTTTACTTTGTTGTTTCCCTTCAATAATATAAATCAAAGATGTCTTAGAAATATGGTCACATTTCTTCTTGTGTATCTTACATATTCAGTTTGTTCCTTCCACAGAAAAGATTGAACAGCAGATATATTTCTAGCAAGTAAAAGAAAAAGCATGTCTAATATGCAGAACTACTCATTTAAATATATAGTTTTTTAATTACATTTATTAATTTGATGGTAGTCAGAAAAGCTGATTAATGGATTAGAAGGGTGAACATTTTCTAAGGTTCCAATTAGTACTAGATAGACTTGTAATTAAATTTCAGCTTTAATTTGTTCCTGTCTATTCGTGCCCCATCAATGTTAATCAACATAATGTACATGAAAAATATCAGCTTTCTTTTTAAATGTGTAGTTGTGGATTAATGCCAACCCACAAGAAAATATTTAACTTTAAGAATATTATACGTTGTTCTGTAAATCATGTTTCCTATAAAGGCAGATACAACCTCAGTCTTCTGCTGTCAGGGAATTCTGGGAGTTAGACAGTTTTATAACAGATGGAGACTAGTGATGGGCGAATTTATTCACATGGGGCAAATTCGCAGCGAATTCCAGTGATTCGCTGCTGGCGAATAAATTCGCCTGGCGAAAATTCACAGAAAAAAAATAGTCGCACGTGTCGAAAACGACGCAACGCATTGAAGTTTACGCAACGTGCGTCAAAAGCGTGCCGCGACTCGTTTCGCAAATTTTTCTGTGAAGCGAAACTGGGGAGATTCACCCATCACTAATGGAGACCCATAGACTGGACTTTTCTTGTGTTCCATATTTCAAGTAGATAAACTTTTTTTATTTTATTTATTTTGAAAATAATACAGTAAAATAACTTTTAAAAAGCAAAAGGTCCTTTAAAAGTAATGCAATGCATGTATGTGAATACAAAAAAAGTCATACTTAAAGTGCTGCCAAATTGTGTCAAAGCTTTAGATGTTATTGGCATGTGTTATTGGCATTTTTGCTACTTTTTTTACACCCAGGAGTCCAATCGTTTATTTTCTGAAAAGTGAATTGCACATCTGAGGAACATGAAATTGATGGAGTATAGCTATTGTTTTCCCAAAAGGTGACATTTTATTGCATAAAATAAATAAACTTACTCTTATTGTGTTTCTCTATGTGTTACATTAAAAGAAAACTCTGCAAAGTATCTCAATATTAGTTTGTTTTAAAGTTTGCCATCATTTTCTAAAAATGGAATGTAATAAATAGTGATGGGCGTACCTGGGGCGTTTCACTTTGCCGAATTTTGGAGTAAAATTCGCAAAACACCACCAGCATCTCGTTTTGGACGGGGGCATCCCGTTTATGACGCGGGCATTCGCGCTGGTGTCCAAAAAAAAAACGGGTACTAGTGTAGAAAAAACAGACACCAGTGTCCATTTTTATTGATGCCGACAAATTTTCACGTGCGTTTCGCTAATTTATTCACTGCCGGCAAATCTCAGGAATTTGCCGCAAATTCGAGCCAGGTGAATAAATTTGCCCATCACTCGAAATAAGCTGAGCTAATGCTAAATAAATGCGCAGTGACATAGATAGATAGACAGAAAGATAGATAGACTGACTGACAGATAGAAACAAGGGGATACACTTAAATAATGGAATACAGTCTGGAATATAATCTCATCCTCCCTTATAATTGCAGAAAAACTGTATTTGGTTAAATTGTGTTCAAAATATCTCTGTACGATTCCCTTATATTATTCATTTTAGTCCCAATCTTTTTACATTCTTGGCTCGCTATACAGAAAATGCTCTCAATATACATATGATTGACAGTGATTCATTACAAAATTATAAAAAAAAATTGTACATTTTGTACAAGCATGCAACTTCTATAGTATCTGTACTTCCAAACAGAGGCGGTGAAAATAAAAAAGGTTTTGTGGCATCCATGTATTGAGGCGCACATAGGCATGGTGCCTTTGTCTCTGACAAAGCTCAAATCATATGCACAAGTGTTGTGTAGAAGGGGTCTTTGTAAGCTGGTAGATAAGAAAGCTTTGTTTACATGCAGACAAAGCAACAACCGTGTCTTTACAAAGAAGGAAAAAAGAGTAGTGAAAATTGTAACAAAAGTTGCATGTATAAATGCTTTTACTTTAATGCAGTCAGGAGCAGATCTGTCCCATTTTGCTAAAAATGTATGAAACTGCTGAAATATTTGCAAAACCGAGTCAATGGTTTGCCCAGTGTGCCAGGTTTTGTGCAGCCATCCTGCTGCCTCCAAATGACAATTCCCAAGTGGAAGTGTACTACTTCTGATATATCAGTCAAGGAATTGCCAATCTTGACAGAGGGATTTCAGGTGTGTCAGTCTTCATGATGGAACATCAGGTCATGTCACTTTTGATGGAGGGACTTCAAATCCATTGATCTTGATGCAATAATGACAAGCAGCTTTGTCAAAACAGACCACATGACCGAGATTGAAGCTTAGATTCATGAAAAAAAAAATAATTACTAAATCTTGCCTCAAATTTTCATTTATATTTATGTGATTCTACACTGTATTATTCATGAAAACATTAAAATACTGTTTACATGTGGGGTGTACACAGTGTTGTTCATTGAAACAATACAAAAACAGAACATTCATGGATCAGTACATTCATAGAATATAAATCCAGTGGATACAACATAAAATGATATTCAAAATTAACTGCTAATATAATTATGATATAATATTAGAGGTATCTGCCCATAGAGCTTACAATCTAAGTAGATTGGTATATTGCAGACACAAACAGGACAACAATTAGGGGCATATTTATCAAGGGTCGAAGTGAAAATTCTAATAAAAAAAATTAAAATTTCGAGTTATTTATGTGTACTTTGACTAGGGAATAGTATATATTTGATTCAAATTTGAAATTTCGAATTTTTAAATTTATCATGTACTGTCTCTCAAAAATTTGAATCAACTATTCGCCATCTAAAACCTGTGAATTGCTGTTATCCTAGAACCTATTTGGAGTCAATTGGTAGACTTTTTTTGGGGGAAAACTTCAAATCGAATTTGATCAAATGCGCTATTACGATTCTAATTCGATCAAATACTGACCTATTCGAATGAAAACGGACCTATTCGATCAAAAATATTTAAATTAATTTCGATTGGTTTTTGTATTGACCCTTGATAAATCTGCCCCCTAAATGTTGCAGTTTCTAGTAGTTGAGTGCTGTAAGATGAATTCTTTGGGTTTAGTCCAGAGGAATCCAGTGATGCCATTCCACAGAAAAGGAGAGCAAGAAAAGGTGGAATACATCAATGGAAGTGTGTAATGGATGGTAATAATGGATATTAGCTATGATAAAAACAAAGGAGGCTGCCAGGAATGCATAGAAACATAAGAAAAGAGCAAGACTGAAGAGCTTTAAAATTCATGAGAAATAAATTGTATGTCTTTTCTCAATCAAGAGACATAATAAAGAAACAGGAGAGTTATAGTTCTGGAAATAGCTGGGTGGTGAGAAAAAAAAAGAAAAATGTCTTTCTGACCAACCCAAATTTGCAATGTCAGTCCAAACGGTTTCCTGCCGGTCTCCTCGTAGTCTCCCCGCTACGTATATCAATCCAAGTCAAGAAGGAAGTAAATTATCCTTTTTTTGGAGATCAGCACATAAGCTATGGAAATTTTAGAAAAACAATATAGTGTAGTATTGTCGTTGTATTAGATATTCACCCCGTGACTTCAAAATTTATTATAGCTTTATAGGAAGTGATATTTGCCCAGGGGGTTTTTATGATAGTGTTTTAAAGTAAAAGAGTGCCAGACATTTGACAAAACCAAATCCGTGGTGGGGGTATGGCTAAATTGCCTACTTACAAACCACTGTCATGGTGTATAGCCCGTAATGGAGTACTCCTGGTCCCTGGTCGTCAGATGTGTCCAAGCATAAGCGTTTTTTTGGTGTGATATAAAATAGGGGAGAATCCGAAATAGTGTAACACTATTTAATATATAAAATATTTAAAACAATAAAAATGTACTCACATTTTACAATAAAATACTCGCATGTATTAAAAGCATTGGGATCTCTTCCGGTCCTTCAGGGTATTGGGTAATTTTTGTTTGTCCCCCAGTCCCTTAATGTATAGGATGCCAGTTCGAGTGTCCCCTCTCCTGACGCGTTTCGCTGGTATCAGTTTCTTCAGAGGTGACAAATTTTTGGAATTGTTGGCCACTTTGATCATCGAATTTGCAAAATTCGATTGTGTCGAATGATTCAAATAGATCGAATAAAAATGTATTAGATCATTCGACCATTCGATGATCGAAGTACAGTACTTGCACTTTAAATTTTTATTCGATGGCCAAATTAAACCTACCGTATTGCTATATATGCCTATGGGAAGCTCCCATAGGCTTTTTTTTGTTTTCTTATTGAATAAAAATTGTACGATCGAACACTTCTATTGTTTGATTTGTATGATGTTTTCGAGAAATTGAAGGAAATTTTAAGATCGAGAAATCGAAAACCAGTAAAATCTTTCAAATTTGATCTTTGATTTTGTCGGATTTTACTTCGAAAAATCATACTAGGGTCAAATTCGAGGGCTAAAAGCCCTTGAGAATTCGACCCTTAGTAAATCTGCCCCTGAGTTTCGAAGTGAAAATTCTAAATTTCAAATTTTTTGGTTAGAATTCTGAAATTTGAATTGTGAATTATCCAGAATCATTCAAGTTTTAATTCGAATTTCAGGATTTATAATACTCTGGCCCTTTAAGAACTCACCTTCAACTATTCACCTCCTAGAACCTGACAAATTACTGTAAGTTAATGGGAGAGGTCCAGGGATTAATTTGGTGATGTTTGCAGCCTTACTGACAAGTTCAAGTTTTTTAAATTCAAATTGAGTATTTCTGATTCTAATCCAATTCGATTAGTGTTTTCAGGTTCATTTACTTTGTCCTAGCTGAGAAAATCAAATTTTATTAACAAATTTTGATGGGCCCAGTTAGCAAGCAGTAAGCAAGTTGTCCTGGTGGAATAAGATAAGAAGTGGTAATACGGGTCTCTGCCTACTACTCAGGATTTCATTAGAGATTTTTCGATAGGTGTTTAAATTAAGAAGTGAAAACAAATACATAATTAATGTACACTTATTATAAAAAAACGTATTCAGGATAGAATCTTTTTCATTTATGATGGAGACAACACTGGACTTTATAGAACCACAATCCATTTAACTAAGCTGAACACAAGCCTATTCGTCAATTTTATTGAATTCAAATTTTTTAATTTTTTTATTGTCAAAACTGTCAAACTCAATTCAAGTTTTTTTTTAAATTTTAAATTTATTTATATCATACTCTGGTCCTGGTATTCCTTTTTTTGTGGAGAAGTTCGAGTATTCAAAGTATTGAATCGAGTAGTTCAAATCAAATTCGATTCGAGTTTTCAGATCAGTAAAATTATTATGCGGTTTAAAATTTTGATTTTTTTTTTTAAAATAAATTTCCCCAAATCCAAGTTCGAATACAATTGAATTTAAGGGTGTTCAAAAAAGAGTCTATAATACTTTGGTTAATATTATTGCTAGTTACAGGTCAAAGTGTAATTTGTAAATGCAGGTTTGAATGCCATTCCTGGTCCTACCACAAAGGTCACCTACTAAGATATGAAAATTATTAATAGACCTTAACTAGTGAATAAAATAATTTGTACATCCTACATAAAATATACAAAAATATTCCTATTTGTTGAGTAAGAAATCTAAGATTTGTTTGAGAGGTCTAGTGCTGTGATGAGTGAGACAGGCTTGTTTCACTCACCTAACATTAATAAATTACAAAAATTCTGCAACATTATATACATTGGTCTGCTGTGTAAGAAAAGTTAATTTTCACTATGCTACAACTGATAATAAGCATATAACCCCAAATAGCAGCATATCCTCCTGGGAACCAGTAACAGACAAGAGAAAAGCATGTTTCCTTTTAATGGTAGTTATGGGGTTATTATAACCTACAAAATGTTTATTTCTAAATAAGAGGGATAGAACATTGCTTATGTTAGTCCACTGGCTTAAAATCTATGCTGTATGGGATGGTGGCACTATGAGCTTGCTCTGACCTGGAACCTTAGTTACACATTGACAAACATATTGCACACATTGACAAACATATACAAGATGGAGCAACAGTCGATAGAAACATTGCAAGCCCCGGAGCAACAGTAGTATAAAAGATAAAGTGATTTGAGAGAGAATTCCAATTTAAAAATCAACTGTTTAATACATACCCTACAAGACTGGAGTACTGGTGTATAGGCCTGACCTAAAGAAGCCATTGGGGTAAATTTATCAAAGAGTGAAGTTCCGCCACTAGAGTGAAATTCCATCGCTCTCCATTTATTTGTGTGGGTTTTTGAAAGGTGTATTTATCAATGGGTGAAGTGAAAGTTCACCCATTGATAAATACGCCTTTCAAAATCCCATAGAAATGAATGGAGAGCGGCGGAATTTCACTCTAGTGGCGGAACTTCACTCTTAACTTCACTCTTTCATAAATATACCCCTTTATCTCTGTTTTTAGTCAGCTGCTGTTGAGTATATATCAGTATCTAGATGTGCTTCCTAGAATAAATAAATAAATAAATAATCGTCCTACCCATAAAAAAGCTTTCCTTTAAGTAAGGCTGTTCATAGTTAAGTGTCCCGTAGAATTGAAAGCAGCAGCAGGTGGATCAATTCCGTTCCACTATCACACGCCCCAAATCTCTTCCGCACAGCACCTCAAATAAACATAAAAGAGACAGACCAATGTGCCTATCTGTTAATTGACACTGGGTGCCTGCTAATCTTTACTCACAAGATCGCCGGCATCCAATCGCTTGTCAAAAAAAAAATCCGCTCTGATGTTGAAAACCGTTCCGTCTCTAGGCACTCTGTGGTTTTTGTAGTGCGATCATTAGCCCGAACAGTCTCACCCGCTTGTCCGTGTTCCTACCGTATAGGCACCTTCCTTCCCATGCTACTGTTGGATGTTCACCATTGCAGGTGTAGCAAGTTGTGAAAGTGACAGTAGGGTTGCCACCTCACCCCTTTAAATCTGAACACATATGGAATCCACAGCCAGCATGGCTAATCAGCAGTTCATTTGCTGTTGAGTGGTGGTAATCAATTTTGCATCCTTCAAAGTGACAAAGGCTATCCCTGTAGTCAGGGGCTAAAATTAAGTATGGATACATTCTCACAAGTAAAATATCTTAAAGGGATACTGTAATGAGAAAACATGTTTTTTTTTTCAAAATGCATTAGTTATATAGTGCTGCTCCAGGAGACTTCTGCACTGACATCTGTTTCTCAAAAGAGCATTTTTTTACATTTAATTTTAAAATCTGACATGGGGCTAGACATATTGTCTGTTTCTGCAGGACTGAAACTGAACCTTTCCAAATGCCACTTCAGACAAACTAAGCTGTCATTTCTGGGTCACATAATTTCACAAGAGGGATTACTGCCTAACCCTGACCATGTCAACGCTGTTACACAAGCACCTACTCCATCTGGTTTTCAGACCTTACGAGCTTTCTTACTTCATGATTTTCTAAGTTTATTCCCAATTATACTTCAGTTGTGGAGGCACTTAGAGCACTACTATGTGGTCAGAGATCACTTAACATAGCTTTGAAATAGTGAAACAGTTAATTGTTAAACAGTCCAATGCTAGCTTTATTTGATCCTGCACTACCCACTATGGTTACTACAGATGCTTCAGACTATGGCATTGGTGCAGTTCTCACACAGATCCATGCTGATCATGCAGAGAAAACTGTTGCATGTGCATCCAGAACACTTACAGAGGCAGTGGAGTGTAAGTATTCAACTGTTGAAAAAGAAGCTCTAGCGTGTGTTTGGGCAACAGAAAATGGAGAACCTACCTATGGGGTAGAGAATTTACCTTTTACCTTTTATCCTTTAACTACACTACTTACAACAAAGGTTCTAGGAAGAGCTGGAATGTGCAAAGCTAGATGGTCAGCAAGGCTACTGAATTTCAGTTACAAACTGCAATACAAACCAGGTTTGAAAAATGTTACTGCTGATTGTTTGTCACATTTACCTTTACCTGCAGCTTCTGCTACACTGGATGAGGACACAGAAGTTGTAGAATTGACTGATATATTATTATCTACAGTTACAGCTGCTGATTTTAAACAAACTTGCCTCGCATGTTCAATTCAAGTAAAACTATGGGACATCTTCCAAAGCAAATGGCCAAATGCTGAGAAAAAAAAATCAGTCCGTATCTTCAACCTTACTATAGGATTAGACATGAACTGTCCTTAGTCGATGGCTATGTTGTCCGTGGAGCTCACCGCTTACTGGTACCAGATACCTTGCGAAAAAAGCTCATACAACTTGCACATGAGAGTCATCAAGGAATTGTACGTACAAAACAAAGACTACGATAACTATAATGATGGCCAGCAATGGATGCCAATGTGGTAACTGCCATTCATTCCTGTGTTACTTGTCAGAAACATGACAAAACAGCTATCACACCCACACCCCCACTTTAGCCAGTACCATTTCCCTGATTCAGCACTAGAAAAACTGGCTATTGATATTGTGGGTCCTTTTTCTACAGACTGCAGAATTGCTATAACCTTGATAGACTATTACAAAACATGGCCAGAAATTGCATTTGTTTCTCATATAACTACAGTAATAACATTTCTGTCTACAGTTTTCCACAGAGAAGGTAATCCAAAGGAGCTAATATCAGACAATGGACCACAGTTTGTTCTCATCTGAGTCTGAACTCTTTCTGAGAGAGAGGAATATTGTGCATAGGAACTCTTCAGTGTATTAAAGGAATTGTTCAGTATAAAAGTAAAGACTGGGTAAATTAGGCTGTGAAAAATAAAGCATGTTTTCAATATAGTTAGTTAGGCAAAAATGTCGTGTATAAAGGCTGGAGTGACTGTAAGTCTAACATAACAGAACAGAACACTACTTCTTGCTTTTCAGCTCTCTTTTGTTTACACTGACTGGTTACCCTGGTTACCAGGCAGTAACCAATCAATGAATTGAGGAAGGGTCACATTGGTCATAACTGTTGCTTTTGAATCTGAGCTGAATGCTGAGGATCAATTGCAAACTCACTGAACAGTTATGTCCCATGTGGCCCTCCTTCAAGTCGCTGACTGAGATTTAGAAAGCTGAAAAGCAGGATATTGTGTTGTATTCTGTTATGTTAGACATCCAGTCACTCCAGCCTTTATACATTACATTTTTGGCTAACTAACTATATTAGAAACACAGCCTATCTATTTATCCAGTTTCTATTTTTACCCTGAACTGTTCCTTTAACCTACAAGCAAATGGAGAAATCAAGCAATTCAACAGAAGTCTGACAGAAGCACTATAGACAGCAAATCTTACTGGGAAATCTTGTAAAGTATTTACAACAGAGTTCCTACATAACTACAGAGTAACGTGCCATCAAACAACCCAAGCATCTCCAGCTGAACTATTGCATGGCAGACAGATGTGCACTTTAGTTACATATTGCAGACACTTCCACCAAATACTGTTCCTACAAAATCATCTACTGCAGACATTTTCAAATGTCAACAAGCCAAATGCAAGGCTTATACTGACAGAAAACGTGGTGCAAGAGAAGTACACTTTCAGCATGAATCTTAATCAGAATTAAGAAACTAGGACTACCGAAACAAGGACAATCTAAATTTACTACACCACTTAAAGTGAGACGCCAGCAAGGACCATACACATCTGATGGACTCAAGTTGTCTTGCTTCAGCTAGATATGACTTTGGAGAAGCTCCATTTGATGAATGACTTTTCCCTATTCCTGATACCACCTAATAGGCCTGAAGAAAGTGAACCTATAAGGCACACTGAGAGAATCAGAAAACTACCTGCATGGACCAAGTACTATGTGATGTGAAGAATGTATATATTGCTTCAAGATGCATACTGTTTATTTGTTACGGTTTATTTGTTACTGTTTATTACATTTGTCCAAATGCTTTCCTATTATAGGGGGAATGTGTGGTGTTTATACAAATGTAGGTGTCACTGTGCACAAGAGTTATACCGTGCATACACAGTACTTTCTATACAGCTTAAAGTGTTAGAGTTGAAGTTACTTTTGAAGTGTAATGGCTGAATGAACCTGCTAATAAAGCCAAGTTATACTCTACTCATCCTTGGCTACCAACACATAACAAATAAGTATGCATGTAATAAGTGTCACCTGATGTTGCAGAGATTATTATTAAATAATATAATTTCCTAACCATCTTTTATCCTAATATGTGTATGTTTAATGTGTATGCTGTTGTAGCATTACTGATTGTCACCAATGATTGTTTTGATTATTTTTATCTTTCTTAATTTGGGTTTAAGTCAAAAATGAAAAAGGATATCAGAAAAGTGGCTCACACAAAACAGCTGACCCAGAATGCAAAGCTACTGTAATAGAGACATCTGCTATAATAATCCGTTCATGAATATGGAAAAGGGTGCCTTTATAAAGCATATGAATATTTATAAATGCCCAGGTAAGAGAATGATAGAGGTTGTCTCCCAAAATTGTTGGTGAGGTATAAATTAAAAATGTCTGGTGTTCATATAGTCTGTGGTTCAATAGGCTCCAGTTAAACCACATACTATATATTAAAAATTATTACAACGTCAATGAAATATAACCATTACAGTACATATTTTCTTCAAAAAAAACTTTCTAGAAAACTTTTAAAAATTGCAATACAATTACAGTAGTGCTTGAAAGTTTTTGAACCCTTTTGAATTTGCAGTATTCATTTTTTTACACATCCTAAAACTAGATAATAAAAACCCAAATTGAGTCATAAATATGTAACTTTGGATAATTTGGATTATATACCTCAGTTTATTTTCATATATAAATGGAACAATAAGCAAATCAAGAAAGCAACCATGCAACCGGATTAGAAATCAAAACACGTAGAAGCATAAATACAAATCAGACTTTATTTTTTATAAAGCTCTGAACAGAAAGTCTTTCATACAAAAAAAGTGTTATTCTCACACAGATACTACAATGTGATTTTTGTTGCCTGAGAAGTTTCACAGTCAGTCAACCAATGAAGTGTCAAAAAAGTTACAATATGTTCCTTAATTATAGATGTTGTCTTTATGAAAAATGATCTTTTATGTCTTATATTCTATGTATTATAATTTCTGTTATCCACAAAGCCAACAATTTAGATTTAATTGAGCTAAGTGGTTATTTTATATGCAGAAAGGTACTGTCTCAGTGGGTGGCATCCACAGTAGTGATTGATGAGTGAAGAAATGCTACAAAGTAGATTTTAATAAGAGGTCATCTGATCTCAGCAATTCTACAGTGCAATTACCTGAAGTGCACAGGGTGATGATGCATGTTAAATAAGGAAATTACAGATTCAACTAGACATGATAGGTACTGCTGGTAAAAAAAAATGAATTTTCTTGTTTCTTAGATGAGAATTCAACACATTTTTAAGAGAGAACATTATGTATTTACTAGAAAACATGTATAGAACGCTGCTGTTTTGATAAGTTTTAGATATAGCTGTGAGGTATAATGGCAAATTCAACTCATTGAAACTTCTAGCAATTATGCTGCACAATATTGCTCTGTTTCTAAATTCAATATGAGCAGGATTATAGACACTGCACAATGTAATTACATAGTCTGTTTTTGCTCTGCTTGCTCAGGGCTAGAGTTGATAATATTAATGTTAGGCCAACAGGGGGAATGTAACGCAAAAATATGCGCAATGCAAAACATTGTTCCTCTGTCCAAACAGTTTTTCTTCCGAATATTTTTTTGAGTGGCAAAACACTCATTAAAAAATAAAACAGTAATAAATTATAAAATTCGGGTCACATTGTTCAATCCTTTTAATTTTTGGAAACACTCTAGTAGAGGACCGACCAAATCAAATCAGAATGTAAATTTTCAATACTATTGTAGTTCAGCTGGCAGAGTCCACCCTCTGTGAAAGTGGAGAAAACAAGATTGTATTCTTTCCCCTGTAGTGCATTAAAATGAGACCTGATGCCTGTGAACAATTATCAGCATCATGTAGCTCTTTCAAAGTTGCCTATATCTTATGTTATATAGTCCTTTCTTAAAGTAGGTTCTTCCCTTAAACTTCAGTTACAGGGACCTTATTCTTCTTGTTTCTGTTAAGTTGTTACTAGATGAAATACATAAAAGGGGAGGGTGTAGTGTATTCTTATATCTTGATGCATGTTGGCTAGATTGATAGCAACAATTTAGTTTGTGAAAGAAATAGATTCTGTTTTGTTTTGATTTTCATTTTCATTCATTGTTTTCAACTTCAACATTTCCCCTGTCACTTCAACTGTGCAAATGAACTGCTTTAGAAGTTTATATCAGTAGGGTTATGCCACATCAACAAAAGAGGAAAAGTTGCTTAGGGGCAAATTTACTATTATTCCCCAAAATTAGCTCGATCAAATTCGAAATGCCATAAGTATTCGACCACCGAATGCTTATCAAATTATTTTAAGCTATCATTTTGCACGGTATTCGATTTCTCGATGAATTCTTACGATCGGATACCGATGGTTCGATTTCACGGAAAAAAATCGATAAATTTCCTTTGAGCCTCTGAAAAATTCGTAAGATTCGAACACTTCGATCTTAGGAATGGTATTCGAGCAGGACTTAGTCTCAGAAGCCTATGGGGGGTTCCCATAGGCTTCTATTGCAATTCAGTAGGTTCAGTCTGGCGAAGTCGGCAATCGAACAATTTTAAAATTTTGATTCCTTCGATCATCGAATGATCAAATATTCGAT
>CM044439.1:90247310-90266819 GCA_024363595.1 Xenopus borealis
GAAAAGAAGATCACTGCAAATATGTTACAATCTTCCCTATTCATCTAAGGACCAACTCGAATTTTCGTCTTGGAGCACCCGAGGCTGCAGGTTCTTAGCACGCACCAACTTTGCAAGTAAAACCCTCCCCCCAGGTGAGAGCATGCACACATGTGCCAGAGCGCTAGTGAGTAACCCTTCTTAGAATGTCTTGCCACCCTAGGCCCGGGCCTTTGAGGCCTCACCACAAATCTAGGCCTGGTAAAGACCATAGGTAGATATCAGTACAAGGAACAAGGACATACTGTATGGAAAAGGAAAATAAAATAGTATCTGTGAATGGACAAGCCACAGATCATATTCATTATTATTATTATCATTATAATAATAATAATAAACAACATCATCAGAGATTAAAGTTATACAAATATCTGTTGAAGTCATTTTTAAATAAAATCAAATAATATACATAATTAGCATAGTGAAGATTTGTTTTGATGCTATATTAGGACTTCATCCTGGGCAATAATACTGCAGCCTTTGCACAATGTTTCATATTCTAAATGGATGTTCTTCCTGTTTTTTCACTTGCATTTTCATTTATTGATATTTTACATGGATTACCATTTACCAACAACCTTTAGTCTAAAAATATAAAGATGTAAACTGACTGAGAACTTTCTTCAGAAATCAAAATGCTAATCGCTGGTAAACTTTCTTCGAAACTCTACAAAACTAAAATGAAATATTAAAAATTGAGTCAATCAATAAATTAAATATTGAATAAGTATTGTTTTACTGGATTATTGATAAACAGAAATAGTCCAAGGAGGCCCAAATGGCAATTATGTGAATATCAACTTGTCAAATACATTTTTACTAATTATCCACATTCCAAAGCAATCATACAAACATAATCATTCACCTCACGCCTGGAAGCAGAAGTCTTGTTCCTTTGATGAATATTTATAAGACAGTGTAAAGCAGCCTACTTTTCCCTTCAGGCAAGACAATTTGGAGTTCATCAATATGTATTACCAAGGACTTTTATAAAAGACACATCAAAGGAAATTCATCAGGCATTCCTTTTGTCTTGATTTCTGTTAGACTGGTACTTCCTTTTGACAAGTATCAATAAATTATCCTCTGATGACTGGAAATTTGATGTCTTATTCAGAAATCCCCTCATACAGCAAAATCTGCCTTCCTTATTTCAATATAATAAATAAAAAATGGAAACATAAGAATAGGTCAAAACAGAACAAGCATATATACACTGAAGGGGTTATTTACTAAACTCCAGTCAGACTTTTTGGGACAAAAAAAGTTTTTTTAATACTCAAATTGTTTGAGATTTATTAAAGACTGATGCAGCAAAAAGCCAGAATCCAAAATTCTGCGATCTCAGACCTGCTGGGGTTGTGTATAAATTAATGGCAGAGGTCCCTATCCTAGTTTCATTTCTGTTGTCTGCTCTGGAATTAGCCCAAAAATCTGACCTTCTGGCTTTTCGGGGCAAAAATCCGAAAAAAGTTAAGTATTTTGGAAGAAGCCAGAAAAAAATTGTCCAGTTTGGGGTTTTTCTTGATTTTCTTGAGTTATTACCAGAACCGTTTAAATTAAAAAGATTTTAGTAATAAATATGGTGAAATTGGGTATTAGAGTTTGGTCATGTTTTTTTTTTTATTTAAAAAAATTAGATCAATTAAGATTTTAGTAAATAACCATCAGTATGTTTAGTTCAGACTTTTTTCATATTCACCTTCTCTGTGAGCTCACAAAGAACCCTAACTTTTTTGCACCACTAACTAAATTGTTGGGTTAAAAAGGTATTTTTTATCATTTGAGCTACAAAGAATCCGTGCCTCCCACAATTCCAAGCCTGAACTGTGTGAACATGCTAGAATGCTGGGTGTTTTAAAGAGTGGGACGCAATTTGGATAAAGGAAATATCAAAGACATTCACATATCCAGGAATTACAATATACATTTTCAAATATTTAAATGCATAAAAGGATATGAACATGGTCTTTCTTTACAAGTTTTATGTTCAATAAAGCCTTAGAAATACATTGTGCTTATTCCTTTAAATCAACCCCCTAAAACAGGGATTAAAGACATGATGCAACATAGGGTGACACTGGATACATTAGTGTCACTTATTGAGCAACATGTCCTACAGCTTTCTAAGGTAGCCAACTTTACATTTGGATTAAGCTCTACACCCTGCCATTTTACAATTACAAAATCTCCATTTCTCAGCAATGCAGTTGACACAACTGCTTCTTTTATTTTTTCTAATTTTCAAATTATCTGAAGGTAATGGGCAGATGTATTAAAGTTTGAGTTGTTTTCTCCACCAGTTTTTGAATATTGAGTATTTTTTTGGTCAAAACATTTTCTTAAAGGAACAGTAACACCAAAACATGAAAATTCATGCGAGTTTTTTAACTCCCATAAATTCTAAATTCGACTGGTAGAAATTTATATAATAAAATCAATTATTTAAACAACCCAAAAAATGTATCCAATTTGTTTAGAATACGAACACACTCAATTTGAGTTTTTTTATCAAAAAATGTCAGGAATAGTGATAGGCGAATTTATTCGCCAGGCACGAATTCACAGAGAATTCCCGCGATTCGCTTCCGGCGAACAAATCGCCAAACGCCAGTGAAAATTCGCTTTCGTAAAATAAAAAAAAAGTTGCACGGCGAAAATGACGCAATGTGCTTCGTACGCAACATACGTCAAAAAACGTGCCGCGACTCGTTTAGTGAATTTTTCGCGTGAAGCGAAACGGGATAGATTCGCCCATCACTAGTCAGGAATGTCTCTAAATTGATCTGTGCACCTCTCCCATTAACAGCAATTTGTCAGGATTGAGGTGGTGAATAGTCAAATTTGAATTCTCAAAGGGCCAGAGTATGATAAATCAAAAATCCAATTTTATTAATTTTAAGAAACACAGATTGAATTTGGATAACCCCCTTCCTGAATTTTACAGGATTGACCATAAAAATTTTTTTTAAATTTTAATTCAACACTACATCTGCCCCTAAATCCTATTTCTCATTGTGCTTCTGTATTTTTACATATTTTGAATAAAACTTTATTTGACAGTTATTTCAAATAAATTACCTTTGAATTTGAAGAGAAGAGTACCTACATAATGCATACCCACAAAAAAGAGTAGGAAATAACTGAATAAATGAAATTGTAGTCTGGCAGTGTATTGCTGGCCCTGCCCAGTACATGTTATTTTCTTTAGTTCTTAAGCTCTTTTTGTTATTTTCTTTAGTAAAATCTCCCTTTTAAATATTTAATGCAAGTGTTCTTTAATATCAAAGTGACTATATAATCTGAAACCATGGAAGTGGAGGTAAATATAAGCCCAAGAACCATGTTCACAGTAACATCTTTACTAAAAAATAACAGTAAACACGCAGCAGCCCACCTGTATTATATGTTTATATGTATGTACAGGTATGGGACACATTATCAGGAAACCCGTTATCCAGAAAGTTCCAAATTACGGATAGGCTGTCTCCCATAGGGACAAATTAACTCAAGTGAGAAAATCTGCTAGCGACAGCTTCACCTGCATATTTTCGCCAGCGCTACGCTACGAAGCAACGTCTAGCGTAAGAGGTCATGTTCAGAAAAATGTTCATCTTAGTGAATTAGGGTAGTTACCTTCCTTCGACAGTGCGCAACTTCACCTGGCATAAGGGTGCAAAGTTGCGCAAGTCTATCTACTTCGCTAGCGAATTTTCGCCAGGGACACTGTTTGTGAATCAACAAAGTTGTGAAATGACGTCACGCTGGCGAATTAGCGCTAGCGTTAGATGCTTCGATTTAGTGAATTTGCACCATAGACTCCATTATAATGACATAATCCAAAATTTAAAACATTATTTCCTTTTTCTCTGTAATAATAAAACAGTAGCTTGTACTTGATCCCAACTAAGATATTATTAAAACTTATTGGAAGTAAAACCAGACAGTTAACAAACAAGCCCCAGGTTTTAATGATTCTGGATAATAGGTCCCTTAACTATATATATATACATTTATAAATGATTCAAATAAAGTAAAGACATAGATGATTTCTTAATTTTTATTTGATGCTTTGCCTTCATTTTTCCCTGCAATCTATGTACACAAATTAGGCAAACCCCTTTCTTTCAGAAATCAGAGCCCAGGCAAACCTTTTTAAACATTTACCCTTGGCAAGCAAAGTGAAACAGTCACTTTGATTAGATACAGTAGCAATAGGTTTGCTTTTACTAGAATAATCCTGTAGCTACAGGTACTTCTAAGCCCTGGGTAGATTTAAGCATTTGACATTAAACAGAGTCCAAAATGAATACTTTAAGCCCTCTAAGTCTCCCCGTGAAGAGATAATGTTTCATAATTCCTGGTATACAAAATATACAACAAACTGTTTAGCACAGATCAAATTTCACATTTTGCTCAGACCTCCGAGGTAATTATTAAGATGTCACAAGTGCTTTAGAAAATCAAGCTTTCCATACTAATGTGTGACATGACACAATCAAAATTAAAAATTAGTCATTATAATGCAGTAAACCAGCAGTACAATAAACTCCTATTTTTAATGCTTCTAGAAAAACACAATTTGGTGCTGTCTGAAGTGCTTATCTCTATACATTACCCTGGCAATACAATCAAACGAATAGGGTGCCAGTATGGGATCTGTTATCTGGAAAACTGTCATCCAGAAAGCTCTGGATTACAGGGTGGCAATGTCACATATGTAGACATTTTTAAACATGATTGCCTTTTTTCTATAATAACAAAGCAGTATCTTGTACTTGATCCCAACTAAAATATAATTAATCCTTATTGCAGACAAACCAATCCTAATGGATTTATTTAATATTTAAATGTCATTTTGAATTACTGGATAACAGATCCTATAGCTTCATGTCTCATTTTTTTATTTACAGTTATAGGCAAGGTAAAGTCAAATTCCAATACAGTATGATCAGGGCATTGATCTTTATGAAGTTTGTAAGTATTTAAGATCTTTATGGAGTTTGTGTATAGTTGATATATTAACATGGCTTACCTCTTAGTGCTCTGGTTTCCTCACATTCTTCAACAACCATAATGATATTTTCATTAACTGTCCTGTTTCACTTTGCCAAAAATGTGCACGGTGCAGATCAAAGCACAGTTGGGAACAATACAACCCTATACATATGGGCAGATTTATAAAAGGTTGAATTTCAAATTGATGGGAATTTTTTTTAACAAAGGTCTAAACGTTGATTGAATGGGAACAATCCGAAATTTTGTTTTGTATTCAAATTGAATACAAACGAAACTCGAATAAAATTGTCTGAAAAAACTTGAAAAACATATTTAAAGGGGTCAATAGACCTCTACCATTGACTTGTAAATGAATTGGGCAGGTTTTAGGTGGCGAATATTTGAATCAGTACTGTTTCCATGACCGAGATGTGATAAATCTCACATTCAAATTTACATTCGAATTGGGGGATTAAATTTGGATGTGTGAATTTTGACACAAAAGTACATTCACATTTACTATTCGAGCCTTAATAAATCTGCCCATATTTAATGTTTGCCATGAATTGCATTAATTAGTAAATCTGGAACTGTTTAATTTTCCTTATGAAGTAGTTGCGTAATAGGCATAATAAAACCGAATTTACTGCACTGCTGAACTACAGTATGTTATTTCTCTAGCAAGTCATCAACCTAAAAATATTGAATTGAGTCATTCATAGTTGCTGACCATAACCAAATTTCTGTTTTTCTTTAGGTTGACGCTTCAGGGGCGGTGTCACGTAGAAGCCCAGAGGATTTTTCTTAGGATCAGTGTGTGCTCCCTGTTTGTTTAACCTTGAAGTTTATTCAGGTGCTGTTTAATTTCTCTATTAATACATTTTTTTTAACTTATCTATTTTTTTATTTTCAGTTGAGCATTTCAGGAGATCACATACAGTTGTACAAAGTTATCCATATGGCGATCTTCTATCATGTAAAATATACTGATAGACTGCTAAAATGTAGCAATATACTGTGACAAGTAGCCAAAACAATACCTATATTGCAGGGCTCATTGATGTAGTTACATAGTTAGTTACATAGTTAAATTGGGTTGAAAAAAGACCGAGTCCATCAAGTTCAACCCCTCCAAATTAAAAACCCAGCATAGATAGACACACACACATCTCCACTCTTTCAAACACAAACCATATTTGCCCATAGCTATACTAACTGTAGAGTTTAGTATCAAAATAGCCTTTGATATTATGTCTGTCCAAAAAATCATCCAAACCCCTCTTAAAAGCATCAACAGAATGAGCCATCACAACTTCACCCGGCATTCCACAACCTCACCGTCCTGACAGTGAAGAACCACCTACGCTGCTTCAAATGAAAGTCCTTTTCTTCTAGTCTGAAGGGGTTGCCTTTGGTGCAGTGACATCATTGCTGTCCAAGGTAGTCCACAGTCTCCTTAGGGTAGCATTTTATTTACATATTTAGGGGCAAATTTATTAAAATTCCCCTAAAATCCCTCAAATCCCCTCTAAATTGGATAAGCATTCGACTATCGAATGCTTATCGAATAGTTCTAGGCTATCCTTTTGCTCGATATTCGATTTCCCGATGAAATTGTACGAGCGAATACCGATTGTTCGATTTCATGAAAAAAATTGTACTTTTGCCATCAAGCCTCAGAAAAGTTAGTACGATTCGACCGACCGAGGCATTGGATTGTACAAATGGTATTCAAGCAGGTCTTTGCAAAAGAAGCCTATGGGGAGGTTCCCATAGGCTTCTATTGGTATTCGGTAGGTTCAATCTGGCGAAGTAGGCATTCGAAGAAATTTAAAATTTTAATTCCTTCTATCATCGAATATCGAATATTCGTATCATCAAATAGATCGAATATTCGATCATTCGATCTATTCAATAATACGAATATTCGATATTCAATGATCGAAGATGCCAAATTTGCATATTTGATCCTCCGAAAAAATCATCGAATTTGATCAAACTTCGATCTCTTCACATGAATTTTGTAAATCTGCCCCTTAATGTTTCTGTTATCTGTTGTTTCTTTTAACTTGTAACAATGATACAGCAATGTAGGACACCCACTCTTCCTGTGTGTAAATCAGAAGTTTATATCATGTGATTGAGCAAGGTAAATCTGGAATCCAATAGGGAGACATAATGGTGTACATTTACAAAATTCACGTGAATGGATCGGTGTTCGAATATGATGATTTTTCAGATATTCGAATATGCAAATTTGGCCTCTTCAATCATTAAATACTGAATTATCGAATAGATCGAATGATCGGATATTCGATAATTCGATCATTTGATGATCGAAGGATTTAAAATTGTAAAATCCTTCGACAAATTGAACCTACCAAATACCAATAGAAGCCTATGGCAACCCCCCCATAGGCTTCTTTGGCTAAGTCCTGCTCGAATACCATTCGTACGATCATACGATTAGATCGTTTGAATGGTACCAATTTTTAGGAGGCTCGAAGGAAAAAGTAAGATTTTTTTGTGAAATCGAACAATCGGTATCCGATAGTACGATTTCATTAAGAAATCGAATATCGAGAAAAATGATAGCCTAAAACTATTCGATAAGCATTCGATAGTCGAATGCTTATTGAATATAGAAGGAATTCGTAGGATTTTTGGGTAATAATAGTAAATTTGCCCCATAATGTTGTTCATCCAATCCAGATGTTCCAATAATCTTGATTTGAAAACTCTCAGCAGCTGTGGCTCCACAACTAACAAGGATTGATAAGTGTATCTATAGAAAACTTTTCATTTTGAAGAATAAAGCTGCACATCCATGTTGACAGCTCTAAGACATGGGCACCTGTAAGCAATAAAGGGCTTTAATTTGCCAGTTGGATGCTTGCCTTACCTGGTGAACGTAACAGGCCTTGAGGGGCAGAGAGATGATTGTCTGCCCTTTGCTACCACACTGCTAAACTTTCTGTGGAAGGAAACAGTTTTCTGATTTAAAGGAGAAGGAAATACTACCAAGATTTATAGATTAGCCCCAGTAGAGCAATCTAGAACAATATATTTATTATGTAGAATGTTTTACCATACCTGGGTAAACAGCTCTAGAGACGTTCTCTGTTTGTTTAGCATAGCAGCTGCCATATTAGCTTGGCATGACATCACTTCCTGCCTGAGTCTCTATCTGCTCTCGTATAGCTCTGGACTCAAATTGCAGCAGGGAGGGGAGGAGGGAGAAAGAGATAGGAGCAAACTGAGCATGCTCAAGCCAGTGCCGTGGAGGTTTCAGTTGAAAGAAGGAAGCCCATGTGGTGTTTGTTTTGACAGAGGACTCAGAGCAGCAATACTTTGAGGGTTTACTGTTGTATTTTTATAGACATTTCTGATAAAGTCTACTTAGTTTTAACCTTTCCTTTTCCTTTAAGAGTATGTGTAGTGATACACTGTTACTTACTGTTAAAACTCATTCTATAAGAAAGTTATATTTTAACATAATCTTTGATCTTAACAACAAGGAACCATCTAACAACTCATTTCCCCATAATACTCAAAAGCTTTGGCTAAATTCTTTTTATCCCCCTTCAAATGTTCTGAATGGAAAGCTGCTATTAAAAATAAAGTTTAGTGGATGCCCTGGTTTATGATTGCTGAATGTCAACTGTGATAATATCTATTTGCTGGTTATATTGTAATATCCTTATTGTTATTAGGTGTTGTGGTGATTTTCTGCTTTGATGTTTGGTCTTTTTCTAGGATGCAGTTGTACTCACCACATATTTTTAGCATGGTCAGCGGGATGCCTAAATCTTTTGTAATGGAGTCTTGCATTATGTTATGTTCCCCTTAAATAATGGTATACTCATTTTTATTACTTTTATTTTGTTTGAAAAACCTTAGTGGATTCTGATGTCCTTACATTTTAAAATAAGATCTATTGTATATATTTCCCTATACAATACATGGATTCTCATTTTTTTCCATTGTACAATAAACAGCTTTCACTATCTGTAAAAGATAATTGTAACACATTTACACTATGTTACAAGTGGGATATCACTCTTATACTAAAAGAAATAATATATTCCCAGATGAAATTAAAGATATAACACAGGGTTTCCTCCCCATCCTATATTCTTCTAGATATTGCTGAACATAATCTCGTAAAATCCACTGGGAGAAAAGGTGAGGTCATTAAGCTAGGGTCATAAATTCTGTTTGCTTTGTTCAGAACTCCCATTAAAAATATCTTTTGAATGGCCTTATAATTTACAGTTGGAAGAGATTATTACATATATATTTGATAACACTTTGCCACACATTTTGAAAAGGAAAAGCCATTGTTACCTAATCATATTTTTAACAGTATTTCTTAAATGAAATGCACATTTACACCCCTCCTTTACATAAACTCATTCAGTTCAGCTTATGTTTAAAAAGGCACAAACATTATGTGAAGTGCCAAATTGATAAGCTACAGTGATAGATGGCCACTGACTTGTAGGGACTACAGTATTTCCCTAACCCCCTGGTGGAGGCTGGTACTTTATCCGTTCCTTACCTTGTTCCATGTTCATTGATGGGTTATGGGATTTTAAGCACCTTTGCTTTGAATCTGTGCACCACCCACAATGCAAAGCTGAGATAAGTCATATAATCAATCACATCAACATGGAGCAAAGGGCTGGAGGGGTTAAAAATTTTTACTTGGGGGGAAGAGGTCCCTGTAAGTCAAAGGGAGACTATTATGTTTCCTCATGCATTATTTTATACACCTTTTTTATATTTAACCCAACTGAATGAGCATATGTCAGAAAGAGGAGTGGATATTTTAAATATAATTAGTCTTTTATTTCTTACTGTGCGTTTAAAGTCTACAAATAGTATATATACAATGCATTTAACAATATGTTGATTTTTATGGAACAGGTATATCCTTATCTGGAAACCCATTATCCAGAAAGTTCCCGAATTATGGAAAGGCTGTCCCCCATAGACTCCATTATAATAAGTTAATCCAAATTTTTAAACATTATTTGCTTTTTCTCTGTAGTAATAAAATGGTAGCTTGTACTTGACCCAAACTAAGAAAATATTTAACCCTTATTGGAAGCAAAACCAGCCTATTGAGTGTATTTATTTTTACATGACTTTCCAGTATACTTAAGGCATGAAGATCCAAATTACAGAAACATCCTATTCAGAAACCCCCAGGTCCCGAGCATTCTAGATAACAGATCCCATACCTGTATTAAATTTAAGCAAAGATTCATATAAATGCGGATGTGCTTTTGTTACAGAAAATACTAAAGACAATATATTTTATGATACAGTACAGGAAAAGTATAAACCTACAGGAAGCGTATAAATGCATAATTTAATTTATCTGATTCAGATTGTTTTAAAATGTATGTTTATCTGTTGTCTTTTGACATTCATTTAATAGTCAGAGCTACCGTCTGCCAACCTTATTCTTTCCCACAAATCACTATGAATGTGCCAGTTTTTTACACATTGTTTAGTGCAATATATGCACAATAAAGTTGGGTGTTTCTTCCAGGTAAATCCATGTAAAAATGCTGGCACCCACCTCAATCAGTCTAAACAAATGAGAAGGGACACATTTCCTATATTACAGAAAATGTTTAGGAAAAATACATCAAAACATACAAATTTCAACAAGGTATTATAGTGTCAGGTCCACTTAGTTTTGTTTTTGGAGATGAGGACCAAGGAGGAAGCTTGGTGGGAGAACATGGTAAAAGTCCAATAACACAGCATCCAGGGGGTAAATAGTGGCAGACTTTAAGCATTGAAGTCTGGAACAGGCTGACTGTCAGTAAAATAATAAAGAACCATAAAGAGTGCCTCCAGGAATGTCCAAAGAAAGAACAAACAATTGAACTTTAATTTTTTATTTTGAATTTGGCACAAGAATAACAAGTTTAATGTCACAATGCATCATTGTGCTAGCCAATGCAGTGGGTAAGGTCAGAGTGCCCTGATATGTAAGGTTATTTATTAAAGGACGAGTTGTGTTTTGCCAAAAGATACTAGAATTTTTTGAAATTTACAGTATTATGCCCCAAAGCTGCTAAAAGCCAGAATTTGGAAATTCTCCAGCTAAATCATGTCAAGGGCATGTAGAAGTCAATGGCAGAGGTCCCTTGAACCATTTTAAGATGGTTTTTGGTGTTTTTACAGTAGTTTTTGCTCAAAAACCTCAATTCTAGGTTTTTAATTTTTTTTGATAACGCTTTCAATTCAAGTATTTGAGTTTTACTTCCCAGTTGCATTCAATTGTTTTCAAGTGTTTTGCATTTGGTTTTATTTCATAAATAAGCAAACATGAGTTTATCAGAGATAGAAAAAACCTTCACAAAAAGCTTTGAATTGAATTGTACTTCATATGGTAAAAGGGACATCTGCCACTGACTTTAACTGTAGTATTTTCATATTCCAATTTTTAGCAGCTTTGGGGTCTAATAAATCTCTAAAAAATTTAGTTTTTTCCTCTTCATCTTTCCCCCTTTAAAAACTCAATCAGAAACAAATTGAGGTTTAATATATAGGCCCTTAAAGTATGTAATCCAAATTACAAAAATTATCCGGAAAACCCAGGTCACAAGCATTCTGGATAACTGATCCCATACCTGTATTTGGGACAAAGCATTTTGGTAATCCCTTTGTCACAATGATATGCAGGTTGAGATTTCTCACCACCCGAGTTCCTTTTATAGACTTATGCCGCCTGCGCCGCCAATGACCACAAAAAGGGTGGGGTGATCAGGCACATCATCTATAAAAGAAGAACCTCGAAGTCGGAATCTAGCATTTGAAGGTGGCAGGCCTGAGAGAGCAGGAAAAGATCCACCCATGACAGCGCAAGGTTGGCCTGACCCTGGGGTATTGGGCCGGCCTGTACATCAATACTTTGTCGGAACTGGAAATTTTTATCAACATAGGCAAATCTAATATTAACAGAGTCTCTGTTATGTCATACTGTGTGGGGGGCTTGACAAATGACAGATACAATCTTATACTGTCCAACTCCATATCCTTCCCTATAAGTGGTTAAAAGTTATCACAAACATATAATGTTTTTTTCTGGGATCTTCAACAAAATGGAAATCCTGCTGGTTTTGAAGACACTTTCTTATTTTCTTTGCTTATTCCGTTCTACTTGCTTATGACCATAATGTTAACTGAAACTAATTAGTGGTTTTTTACAAGGAAGTCCTTAATAAAGTCTTTGATATTGCTTTTGTTTTTCATAATGTACCATGCTTCCTTTACATCCTGATGCAAAATGAAAACCAGTTTCTTTATTTTAATCCTTGAAATTAATTATTTCCAACAGCCAAAAAACTACATCCATATTCCACTTAAAGAATAAATCAACTCTGTTCTTAATTAAAGTCATATTAATGTCATATTCTACCTAATGCACTAAAGCATCTAAAATACAAGCAGCCCTTATTTGAGAGCCAATGTTATAATTTGCAGTTGTTTATTAATTCAAAGATGGATACATAGAATTCAATTCATTAGTTACTCTATCCAAGATAAATATATTCTGCTCATTATAATGGAATATGTATGTATGGTATCAATATAAAAAAGTAGGCATGAGATCTACAACTCAGTACCGGTTTAAATTATGTTTTTCCATGCATAAGCAAAATAATTTAGGGTCATTAAAAAAAAAAACAATAAGCTGACTCATTTTCAACCAATACCTGTTTGATCAACTTGTCACTCCAGCCACACATATTATAAAATAAAGGCCACTAGCTTTATTTTTAATGAACATTATAGAGTCAGTTTGTTATTATAAAAAATTTTCTGGCAACATTTCATTTAAACATGTTGGGAATGGGGACTACTGTCATTTGGTACTGAAACAATTTAAAATAAAGCTCCCTTATTCATTTTAATATGCCCTCTAGTTGACTGTACTTTAGCGCCCTGGACTTTGTCTTCTAAAAAATAATTAAAAATTTTAGGGGCAAATTTACTATTGGTCGAATTCGAGGGTGAATTTACCCTCGAATTCGACCAATCAAATTGTGGTCGAATTGAAATCCATCGAATTAGAAATAATTCGATCAATCGACAAAATCGTTTGAATCAATCGATTTTAACCATTCCATCAAAAATAGCTAAATCCAATGTGGTAGGTTGAATCTGGTGAACTAGGCAGTCAAATAAAAATTTAAAGGGCAAGTTATTCGACCGTCGAATATATTTTTATTCAAATTATTTGAATCATTCAATACAATCGAATTTTCAAAATACGATGGTCGAAGTGGTCTTCAAAAACATTCGAAAGTTCGAATTGGAATCTTTTTGAAAATTCGATCGAATTTCGAATCATTCATGTGAATTTAGTAAATCTGCACCTAAGGGTAGGATTTATTAAGGATCGAGCTGTGTTTTCCACAAAATAATCGAGTTTTTGAGGGTATTTTTTTGTCAAAATCAGTTTTTCAAGATTTATTACACCTCAACCCTGGAATTAGCTAGAATTCGAAAACACGCCATCTAAAACTTGTCAAGGTCATGTAGAAGTCAGGGGAGAGGTCCCTTGAACCATTTGAAGATGTTGGTTGCCTTCAATCAATTTGAGTATTTCAGTTTTTCACTCTGACTACACTGATTCGAGTTCTTTACATACGCATTTTTTCTTAAATTACAAATCATGCAAGTTGTGAGTTCATTCCAGGTCTAACAAAGCTCACAAAGCTCTAAAATTTTACCTTTGATAAATAACCCCATAGATATTAATCAGTTATAACTAACCAAATGAAGAGAAAAAACATTATGAAACTTGAAAATAAGTTAATACCAAGTTGATCTGTAAAGGGAAAGTTAATGGCAGGCAAAATATAATATACAGGTATGGGATTCCTTATCCACACACACTATTCAGTAAGCTCCGAATTATGAGCAGAGCCTATTTTAAAGGGATCCTGTCATGGGGAAAAAAAATTTTCAAAATGCATCAGTTAATAGTGCTGTTCCAGAACAATTATGCACTGAAATCCATTTCTCAAAAGAGCAAACAGATTTTTTTATAATTAATTTTGAAATCTGACATGGGGCTAGACATTTTGTCAATTTCCCAGCTGCCCCTGGTCATGTGACTTGTGTTCTGATAAACTTCAATCACTCTTTACTGCTGTACTGCAAGTTAGAGTGATATCAACCCCTCCCTTTCCCCCACCCAGCAGCCAAACAAAATAACAATGGGAAGGTAACCAGATAACAGCTCTCTAACACAAGATAACAGCTGCCTGATAGATCTAAGAACAGCACTAAATAGTAAAAACCCATGTCCCACTGCGTACTATTCAGTTACATTGAGAAGGAAAAATAACAGCCTGCCAGAAAGCAGTTCCCTCCTGAAGTGCTGGCACAAGTCACATGACCAGGGGCAGCTGGGAAACTGACAAAATGGCTAGCCCCATGTCAGATTTCAAAACTGAATATTAAAAAATCTGTTTGCTCTTTTGAGAAATGGATATCAGTGCAGAAGTCTACTGGAGCAGCACTATTAACTCATGCATTTAAAAAAAACATGTTTTCCCATGACAGTTTCCCTTTAAGCAAATAATTTTTTTTTTTTAACTACCTCATACTTTATAACTAAGCTGCACACATACATTTTGGTCACAAAACAATCCTATTGGTTTTATTTTTTGCAGACTTCAGGTATGGAGATCCAAATTACAGAAAGATGATTGGAAAACCCCAGGTCCTAAGCATTAAAAATAAAAGATTATGTACTAGCAAATTTGAGTTTTTTGTTAGTTATAGTGACTACCGCTTTAACGTGATTTTAAACTCTGAATTAAATAAACACATAGCTCAGTTAACCATCTGTAACTTGTTTCAAAACTCTATGTGAACTGGAAAAATAGGTCATGATATGCAGAAACAATTGAATTATGAAAAACTAAAACCATGCCCTGGCCTCAAAATATAATATATTTTCCACAGAAAATCAATTTAAAAACCAAAAGGTCTTAGTATTTTCTATGTCACACACGGCTGGTTTGGCATCTCATGATGCCTTTGTCAGGGAACATGTCAAAATACTAATCTAAGGCAATCAATAGGTGAATAGGTACTTTAATTAAAATAGTCCACTAAACCAAGGAAAATCATAGGATTAGAACATTTAATTTTGTTTTAAAAAATTTCAAAATAAGGCATATAAAGTATAGCACCTTATGTAAATATAGATAAACCTGCTAAAAACAGCCAACATAATATGCAACGGTTATTGAAATAATCCCCAATGTCATAAATGAACAATTAAATGCACATCAGAAATGCACTGATTGAACATTAATGAGGTCCCAAAGGTATTTTGTAACACAAGAAGCAACAGGAAACATAAATGAGAGCATTGCTCTTGAATTTAATTAATCAAAAACCTCCATATTTCTTTGATTAAGATAACATTCTGATATATCAATTAGGCTATCTATAATGACAAACAGTTCCATTGTTGTTAATATGTATTCTACATTTAGTCCTAAACTCATTCAGTTAATTTAAACCATTTCTTGATTAATTAAATTTGCTAATTATATAACAGAACTATAGTGTTCCAATATGTGCTATGGGGGAAAAGGTAAATTGAAGACAATTCAAACTGGGGAATCCTGAAAAATTGCTAAGTTCAGATTGTATTATATTTATTCACAGTGTAGCTGACAAACCAATCAAAGCAACACCTTTGAATGTTCTGAGCAGGTGAAAACCATGTTTCTTTATCAGCAGCACTGATCTCTCACATAGCTTTGAATAGATAATCACCTGAACAAGTAGAACAGTTTTTTTTCTTTTCTAGGAAGAGATAGTTGAATCCAAAAGTACAGTTATGGTTATTTTTTATGAACATTTTTTGTAAGGTTTTGCTGCAGAAAAAATTGCCGTAGACTCCAATTAATGAAAAAAATTGTGGCGCGTCAAAAAAAATTGTGGTAAGTCAAAAAAATGTGTCCGCCATTGACTTCAATGCATTTGCCAATTTTTTCACCTTTTCAAAAAATTTTGGCAAAGCAAAATGGGTCAGATTTACCCATCACTAGTAATTTAGGTATTATCAACAGGCAGTTAAACATAAAGGTGCTTGGTAAATCTGCCTTCACTAACTGGTCTCCAGTGCAGTTCTCATAACTTTAAATTTTACTACTATTAGAGTGGGGGTCAAATGAAATTTCCTAAATGAATGAACATTGAACAGGTTCTCTCTTGGTATACTTAATGGTTAAGATTAGGTAAAACAATATATTAAGCACTTCAATTGTCACTACAGATGTACTGTACAACATGCTCCAAAACAATATACTCTACCCTGAGCCTTTACACACTGAAGTTCTTGCTCTGATGGTTGTCTCCTGAAGAATACTAACCCTGTTACCTCTCCTTGGTAGACCACAAGACCTTCCTCACTCACTGATTACCCTTACAATATTGAATTATTTCAGAATGTTAGTCTGTTACTTGCTATTCCCATTCAGAGGGTCCCTGTTACCCAGCTTCAGCAAGAAATTGTTACCTTATGGTCTGACCTTTACTCTTTTGATACTCCAAAAGGGTATTAGGTTACTGACTGGGGACTTCATGAGTAGTAGGGGAAAGTTAAGCTATGGGTTCCTTATATTATATAGTTCCAACATATTCTGCAACACTTTCAAGGAATTAAACATCATTCACATTGCCCGAGTCGAGCTTGCAATCTAAGGTCCCTATTGCATTCAAACACAAAATGGCCAGTTTTATCAGGAACCAGCCTATATGTGGAAAACAAAAGAGCCTTTTACAGTAGAGTTTATTTTTCCTTATAAGAATGTAACTGAATTGCAAATAATTATTTTAAGAACATGACAATAAGGGGAAAACAAAATAAACTCAATTAAATATTTAGGTTGTGTTATTACTGCCATAGGGAGCCGACTGCACTTCATGAATTTGACATGACAGTTCACTACTAAAAACACAAATTCAGTTTAGAAAACATAATTGCAACATTATGAATTTATGGTGTACAACACATCTGAAAATATAATTTTCTAATCTCATAATCATGTTTGATGCACTTGAGAATACAATTTTACATTTTACCTTTTATTTCTTTTTTTGGGACCCAAATAAGGAAAAAATGGAACAAGTTTAACATAACAGTGATTTCTTTTCATGCAAGAGATCACATGTTGATTTATTGTGTTTCTTTAATCCCTGCATTAATTTAAGTTCTTGCTTTTTATTTAGTATTATTTCCAAATTAGAGATTCCTAAAATACATTTTATCTATTTATTGGTACGCTGTATTCAATTTTAGAAATCTTCACATGTGCTTTCATTCTATGGGGCTTATGTATAAACATTTGTAATTTTTTTCTGCAATTCAATTTTTTTTTTCACTAAAAATTATTTAATGGAAATAATGGTCTTAAAAAAAAATATGAATTTTCATAAACCAAAAAATACACCAACTTCAGTGTAAAACTTCAGCATCTAAAAGCTTGCAAGGTCATGCAGACATCAGTGGGACATGTTCTAGACAATTTAGACAATTCATTCATTCTGAGTTTTTCATATTTTGTAAACTCAATAAAAATGATGATTAAACAATGACTTTGAGGTATTTGACTGATTTTAGTTTTGGTCAGATAATATACAGATGCAGCCACTTGAATTTGTGTGTTAAATGCTTCATGACTCAGGCTTAATTGAAGAAACTGTGTTATCTAAAGTTATCGTAACTCATTTAATGCATTTAACCTTTTCATTAGCATACAAAGCACCATTGTTCACAATGATGAACGCTTAAATTAGATGGTATGCTGTGACGCAAATTTGGGACTCTCACTATTTAAAAAAAAATGGATGGATGGATGGATGGATGGATAGATAGATATACTGGCATGTTTGGAGCAGCCAGAAGAATAAATACTTAGTACTTACTTTAATACATTAAATAATTAAAAAACATATGTTGAAGTAATATTTGGAATGCAAAGCATTACCCTAAGGATGCTTCTCCAGCCTACAAAAATCACTAATAATGACAACTCATAGACATCATGAAGATCATTTCATGGCTGATATCTACAGGAATATCAACTTTCAGGTTTCCCAAGGGGTCTTCTTTTCCAAAATGCATGTACAATACTGTATGTGGAGGCCTATTTATCAATAGTCTCCTTTTAGTTAGAGGTTTTTGAAACCACAGCTAAACTCACTTTCTCTAAAACCCCAAATATAATGACATTTATAAATATCCAGATTTAAAAAGCATGAATAAAAAAAAACTTAAACATTCTCAAAAAGAATACAAATACCACTTAACCCTTTAAAATGTGATTTTTTTTTTACAAATCTTAGTGATAAATAAAATAATAGATTTTAAAACCTCTAAAAGTCCGAATTGATAAAAAATGGTCCAATATGATCAGCTCAGCTCACATTGACTTTTTAAGGATCTGGACAACTTTTACCTGACAAATTTTTGGATGAGTTTATCCATAGTTTTTTCTGCAGAAATTATGTCCATAGAATTTAATGGTGTCGAACATCAAACAAAATGGCCTGCATTAAAAAAAATTGACACCCATAGACTTTACTGCATTTCGTCGATTTTTCACTGGTGGCAAATTTTTGGCGAAACAGGTTAAATTTACCCATTTCTAGTTTTTACCCTCAATAAAGCTCAAATTTTTAGAGCTTTAAATAAAACTAGGCAAGTGTTGTGTTTGGTAGCTGAGGATGAGGAGGGTATAACAATGTTTTATTAGCAGGTTCATGCAGCCATTACATAACAGCAGTAAGTCTTACTTTCACTTTCAAGCTGTACTGAAAGTCCTGTGTATGCACAGTGCCACCTGCAGGTATAAACACCACATATTCCCCCTATAGTAGGAAAGCATTTTGACAAATATATAAACAGTAACAATTAAACCGTATGTATCTTAAAGCAATATATACATTCTTCACATGACATAGTCCTTGGTCCATGCAGGTAGCTTCCTGATTCTCTCAGTATGCCTTATAGGTTCACTTTCTTCTGCTCTATTGCAGTTGGCATTTGGGGTAAGGAAATGTCCTTCATCAAATGGAACATCTCCAAAGTCATATCTAGCAGAACCAAGACGACTTGCATTCCATATGCATCCATCAGACAGTTCATATGTGTATGGTTCTCGCTGGCGTCTCACTTCAAGTGGTGTAGTAAATTTAGCTTGTCCTTGTTTCAGTATTCCTGGTTTCTTAATTCTGACTAAAGATCCAGGCTGAAAGTGCACTTCTCTTGCACCACGTTTTCTATCAGTATAAGCCTTGCCTTTGGCTTGGTGATGTTTGACAATGTCAGTAGTAGATGATTTTGTAGGAATAGTTTTTGGTGGAAGTTTGACATCTGCAACATGTAACCTAGTGCGCATCTGTCTGCCATGTAAT
>CM044439.1:90273494-90290675 GCA_024363595.1 Xenopus borealis
AAATGTAATTGTTAGTAAATGGGCCCCATACAGTGTACAAATAGGTCTTTACAAGTATGTGGTTATATGCACTAATGGACATCTCTGTAGGTTTTCTGTAGGATATACAACATAATGTATGTTTAAAAAAATCCTAGGCGAAAATTATTCATCTGAAAACATTGAAGAAACCAGTTGTTAGCAATCAGAATGCACTTTACTGTTTAAAATGCCAAAATGGGAGAGGTAGTTTTAGGTTAAAATTACATTGATTGATTGGGGAATCGAGTTCTACAAAAACTGAGGAGCCAAACCATAACAGCCTGAATACATTTCTACTGATAAAACTGGTTACTATTCTTAAAGTGTTTATATGCAAAACAGTAGGGTTTTTTTGCATGGGTCTAGCTGCCTTTTACCATGCAACAAACAGAAGCAGTATTATGTAACATTTTATTTAATTTTAAAGAAAAAAAATTACTTAAATATGATACTTATTAATTCTATGGTAAAACAATAATCCATAACCTCTCATTTGAAATTTGTTTCACATTGCCATGTTGTACAGTTTAAATAACAAAACACAGATGCACACACAAGATTTTGTTAACAAAATCATACAACTAAACAAAATGGTGAAATATCTGAAACTCTGAAATATCTGAAAATCCATCATGGCTACCCCCTGTTCCATAGGATATACATCACTAATATTTTATGATCCACAGGTCCTGAATCCCCTTTGCTTTGCTGGGAATTTCTTTCCATAACAGTGGCTCCACCTAGTGGGATCCAAGATACACCTACGGGTGACCCCACTAGTAACAAACCTAACAAACCATTTCAGTAACAAATAAAACTTTATATAAGAATAAAGAATATAAAATAAAGGCAAATTGCAGTTTCAATACAAATCTCAATAATACCCCTGCCCTGGAGAACCAGTGTGGTAGTCCAACCCTGGAACAGTCCTTACCAGGTACAATTCACTCCTAGTATATAAAGAGAGTCATAGTCCCTTTTCCCCAGGTAGCGCTACCTGCCCAAACACTGTACCTCTCCTGATAAAGGGCATCTGCTCGAAACATGTAGTGTCTAATAAAGGAACACTTGCAGAAAAGCACTGCACTTCTCCTAGTCTGATTCGGTACTGTGTTTGCTCCAAAATAGCAGGAAACCGAATGCCTGTTCTCAAAGAAGGGTTATACACTGGAGCCTTTTTAATATCCTCCCTCAGGCAGAACACCCACCAGGGACTTAGATGGATTAGAAACAGGGTCAGACTGGTGGGCCTGGGGGCCCACCAGGGCTACTGCCCCAGGGCCCCAGTCACCCCTCTGGCCCCTCCTGCCGCCGGCGCGCTGTACCACATCTGTGCACATGCACAAATCTCCGCATGTGTGCACATGCAAGCATGCAGCATTTTTGCGCATTTGCCTGGCGCAGAGTATGCACAATTTTTTTTGCTGCAACCAACAAAAGGGGTCATGGCATTAAGAAGCATACCTGGGGGTGGATCTGGGTGGGGGGCCCACAAGAGCTGGGGACCGACGGGGTTTTTTCCTGGTGTCCTGTCTGCCCAGTCTGACCCTGATCAGACATCCACAGTGAGTCCTCAGGCTTGGCTCCCAAGCTATCGTAGCTGAGCACAACAAACCTGCTTTATTCTCCAATGTACCAGTTCCCACCACTATGTGTGAGCACATCATAAGCTCCCTTTCAAATCAGCATCCATCCATAGGCAATGGCTGTCACAGTCTCTTTGCTGCCACCCATAGTTGGGCTCACGAGGCTTGGGGCCATGCACCAGAAGCCCTCCATAGGTCTCTCAATTCCTTAGCCCCCTACATTCATGCACTCCTGACGGGAGTGAAACCAGGAAGTAGACTGAGAGTGAGTACATGACAGCTCAGCTATTTGAAGAAATGGCTCGACATTGACACCTTCTGGCCAAATAAAGAATCTGCTTGGGCACACTGCACAGGGACAAAGGTCTCACTCCCCTCTATTATCCAATTTAGGTCCAACACTTATCTGGTTCTAGCAGGGGATTTCCAACCATGTGGGATTTTTCACAGGGGAACTTAACCCTTTTGATCCCTACATTTTGCAGTGGGTGAGCATTTAGAAAATAGTGATCATAATATGGTCTCCTTTGAGATTCTGTTGCAAAGGCAACTCTATAAGGGAGTAACTAAAACAGAATTTCAGGCGTGCAAACTTTGACAGTATAAGGTCATTTCTGCAACATTTTAAGTGGGAAATGCTTTTCACAGGGTTAAACACTGAACAAAAATGGGAAGTCTTTAAAATGCTCCTTAATAAATATACATGTCAGTATACTCCGCTTGTATGCAAGGAAAGTTGTTGCAAAGCAAAACCTTTTTGGTTCAATAGAAGTGTTGGTGTTGAGGTGGGTAAGAAAAGATGTGCTTTTAAGGCTTTCAAGTTAGCTTGGACAGCCAAATCCTTTATAAGGTACAAGGAGGTCAATAAATCATGCAAAAACACCATCAGGCAAGCTAAAATCGATATGGGAAAGGATATAGCAGTAAGCAGTAAAAAGAATCCAAAATAATTTTTTAAATATATTAATAGTAACACAATGAAATGAAATAGGAAGGGGTGGGACCTTTATTATCAGAGGGAGGGCAGCTGATTGATGAGAACAAGCAAAAAGCTCAGATTCTGAATGCATACTTTTAGTCTGTCTACACAAATGAGGAACCAGCTAATGAAGGTTTCCTTATTAATAGTCCCAATTCTAATAATACATACATCTAATGATGCATGGTTCACACATAATGAAGTTCAAAAGAGACAAGAACATGCTAAGATAAACAAAGGTCCAGGGCCAGATGGGATTCATCCCAGGGTAATTAACGAGCTTAGCTCTGTGATTGCCAAACCTCTCTACTTAATTTTTCAGTATTTATTGGGGTCTGGCATGGTGCTGAGAGACTGGCGAATTGCTAATGTGGTGCCGCTATTCAAAAAGGGATCCCATTCTCTGCCTCAAAACTATTGGCCAGTTAGTCTGACGTTGGTGGTAGGAAAGCTTTTCGAAGGATTAATAAAGGATAGGATACTGGACTTCATAGCAAATAACAATACTATGAGTTTGTGCCAGCATGGTTTTATGCGTAATAGATCTTGCCAGACTAACTTAATTTCTTTTTATGAGAAGGTAAGCAGGGACCTCGATTCTGAGATGGCTGTGGTTGTGATTTACTTAGACTTCGCTGAAGCATTTGATACAGTGCCACAAAGAAGGTTACTGGATAAATTAAGGAATGTTGGCCTGGAACATAGTATTTGTAATTGGATAGAGAACTGGCTAAAAGATAGACTACAAAGAGTGGTGGTAAATGGAACATTTTCTAATTGGACCAGTGTTGTTAGTGGGGTACCGCAGGGCTCTGTACTGGGTCCCTTGCTTTTCAACTTGTTTATTAATGACCTGGATGTGGGCATTGGAAGTACGGCTTCTATTTTTGTATAGTTTCTATGTTTGCAGACAATACTAAATTGAGCAGAACTACAGGATCCATGCAGGATGCTGCCACTTTGGGATTTGTCTAAGTTGGGAAACTGGGCAGCAAACTGGAAAATGAGGTTCAATGTTGATAAATGCAAGGTAAATGCACTTTGGCAAAAATAATATAAGTGCAAGTTATACACTAGATGGCAGTGTGTTGGAAGTTTCCTAAAGTGAGAAGGATCTTGGGCTTTTTATAGATAACAAGTTGTCTAATTCTGGGCTGTGTCATTCTGTCTGACACTGGCCAGTGTAATTCTGTAGCTACTAAAGCCAATAGGGTTCTGCCCTGCATAAAAAAGGGCATAAACTCAAGGGATGAAAACATAATTATACCTCTTTATAGATCCCTAGTAAGACCTCATCTGGAATATGCAGTGCAGTTTTGGACTCCAGTCCTTAGGAGGGATGTAAATGAGCTGGAGAGACTGCAGAGACGTGCAACTAAACTGGTTAGAGTAATGGGAGACTTAAATTATGAGGGTAGACTGTCAAAGTTGGGGTTGTTTTACAAGTACATTAGAAGACATTATAGACAAATATCAGCGGACATTTTTACCCATAAAGAGGATCGCCGCACCAGAGGCCACCCCTTCAGACTAGAAGAAAAGGACTTTCATTTGAAGCAGCGTAGGTGGTTCTTCCCAGTGAGGACAGTGAGGTTGGGGAATGCACTGCCGGGTGATGTTGTGATGGCTGATTCTGTTGATGCTTTCAAAAGGGGCTTGGATGATTTTTTGGACCGACATAATATCAAAGGCTATTTTGAGACTAAACTCTACAGTTAGTATAGCTATGGGCATATATGGTTTGTGTGAAAGAGTGGAGGTGTGTGTGTGTGTGTGTGTATGCTGGGTTTTAATTTGGAGGGGTTGAACTTGATGGCCTTTGTCTTTTTTTTCAACCCAATTTAACTATGTAACTATGTTTTCTGACTCCTAAACCCAGTGCAATCAATCCCATAAACTGATGTAAGCCTGTTATTTCTAGTGCTCTGACTTTGAACATGTTTTACTGGTTCAGCCCCAGTTTGCTTTGCTGAGGGTGTTGGTGTTCCAAAATGGTAATTGAATTTTACCTTTTACACAGGAAAGTTCTAAATGATCAAAGACATATACTGATGTGTCATTTCAGATTTTCGAATCCAATACCCCTTTTTCAGTATATTTTCAACTTTTGGAACCTCAAATTTTAAAAATGAAAATTCAGAGCGTCATTCAATACTTTTTTGTTCTCTGATATTCATCATTTAAATTTTGTGAAAGCACCCAATTAAATGATTCTTCTGTTACACAAGGCTTCCATAAAATGAAATATAATATCAACTTGAGAATTCTCAATAGTGATGGGCGAATCTACCCAGTTTCGCTTCGCCGAAAAATTCATTTTTTAAATTTAGCACTTTTTTACAAAAAGAGAGAGCCCAAACCTGCAAATATGCATTTAAATCAATGGGCACTTCAGTGTATGTTTGAATGGAAGTTTTTCTATTACCCACTTATTTGTGCATTCTGAAGGGTTGTTGAGAATTTCCTAGTAGGAAATTAGGGCTAGTGAGTTCTCTGTTCCAATGTGCAGGGATCCAGGTCATAGTGATAAGTTCCTGATGGTGCATCTATCCTGGTGTAACACTATCACCTCTGGGAGTTCAAATGTGCTGTCTCTCTCAGTTATTGGCCAGGTGGCGCTGTGACCACATCCTGCCTTACACTGTTTAGTGCTGGGAAGGGAGGGACAGCTTCCTTTTTGGCCTCTAGATGGTGACCAGGCAACCCTGTGAATGTGGTATAGCTAGCTTAGGGGAGTTTGGTGATAGACTCTCTAGGAAGTGTGAGACAGAAAGTTGTAGAAGCATGAGCAGTTGTAGCTCCACCGAGGAGTTCTTCCACAGGTTATGAAATACCTGAGTGCAGGGACCTCAGTGAGGAGGGACTTTAAGGGTAGAAACAGCTTCCTGGGACTTGCTGGAGGTAAGGATGGGATATCAAGGCTTCTGGCAAGTGCAACTACTCTGAAGTGCTGTACATGTCTGTGTGATGTCTGTGTTCCTGCTATATGCTCAACTCCTGTGTGAGTAAACCTGAGGATATTTGTCTCTGACATAATAAAAGTTTGTTTGAGTTTGCACCCAGAACCTCCTGGTGCCCATCATTTTTGTAAGTTGCATGCACAGTGTCTGGGTGTTGTAGTTGCACTACACCGTAGAGGGAATGCTTCCACTTAGCGAAGGCCTGAAGAGAGAGTCCAATGTAACCCATGCTCATACCAATAGCTGGACATTTTAACTATCTGTGGTCTGTATAGCCCAGATTAGCATTACATAGTGTTATATTAGCAAACAGAAATATCAGAGAATGTCAACGTAAAAACCCATAGTGTTTCAGTACCTTATTCCCTGTTCTAACCAAACAATCTAAATTTGTATGTGTATGTTGATAAGATAGGAATGGTATACAATACTAGAAACACTTAACGCTTAAAGTTGCAGAGTTTGTTTGCTGAACTTCTACCCCCAAAATAACAGTAAATGTTTTTCATTGCCTGCTGGGACTCGGGTTGAGAGAATTAAACAGATCAGAGTACAGCTTAATGAGTCTGATTTGGTTAAGAGCTCGAATACATTCAACTTTGCAATGGATGAAACCAGCCTTAATATGGAATGCCATAATGGCCTGGATAAACAGATTTTGTTTAATGAAAAAACTATTAGCAATTTCATTAGGTGTAACTGAAACATTAAAGAAAATATGGGATCCCTGGGAACACAACAATCTCTCAAAGCATTTGTTTAGTATAGAAAAGAACATTTATGAGGTCATACTTAAGGCTCTGTACGAAAAGGAAAACATATAGCAGGTGTTAAGGTACTATGAAAATTAAAATGTATACGCTTCATTATTTAAGATTCATGTCATATTCATACCACTAGTGCTTCACTGTAGGTGATACAATATATTTGTTTTTACGTTCTGCCTTTTTCCTTAATTTTGGTTTCATAATTGATGATTTCCATTACGACACTTTTAGTTCATTTTTGTGCATATATATATGTTTTTTGTTTTTTTTCAGTAGTCTGTAAGGGCTTTAGTTAGTGCACCTAGTTTACCATATGTTTTCATACTGATTAGCTTTTTTTTAAATATTAAAGGGGTAATTTACAGCCAGGAAGGCACTGTGCAAAGTGTAAATGAGGGGCTTTTTTCCACTGCTCCCTGCCATTTTAAATAAATGAAATGCTGCAGGTCTATGGTCTCCCTTTTGAAGCAAAGAGACATGCTGTCACCCCTTAAATGCATCTCTGTCTGCATTTGCCACCTGTGTATTCCTGATAAGCAGGTGGAGGCCCTGGACATGTGTGACACATTTTATAAATCAACTAAACTGCAAATGCATACTTTAGTATTTTGGTTGTTTAGTACAATTTGTGGCACAAAAGAAGGATAAAACATTGGCTTATGAGATACAAATCAAGTCATAAAAAAACTCAGAATATCCCAAAGGCATCCTTCTTGGTTCCATCAATTACTTAGTTAAATTAAAAACATTTAATGCACAGACCACCATCACATTCCCAATCTTTCCTGATAATAGGAATATACTCTTCTGTGTAGAGCATGTGTATGCACTTCACTAGTCACATATATAAAACTCAGGACCACTTCTATATACAGTATTAACCAGCATCTCCAGTGCTAGTGCAAGATCCGGGTGTCTCCGTTTTCATTTTTCTAGGTTTTCTGTACAGTTGATGCAGTTCTGGAACTTTGGGTATTGGATGTCACAGTAGGTCCATCATAGCCTTTGTATGAGCTCCCAGGACCTTGCAAATTTGTGTTTGCAATGAGCCTGAACTAAAGAAAGAGGAAAAGTTTAATCATCCCTCTCCCCCTTGACTTACCATGTACCTTCCTCTGGTACTCCACTTTTTTCACAAATACGCTCAATGCTAGGCAAGTTTGCACTCAGGCATCAACCCATATTGGCAAGTTAACTTTTTACAGCCAGCTACAGGTAGCACAATAAAAGAATAAATGTGATTGGTTGCCATGCGTTACTGCCCATGTGCAATTATGCCCAGTGTTACTAAATCAATCCCACTACATGCTTATTATTGACAAGCATACCAACATTATTGCAATTCGTTGTGGGCATGTTATACCAGACAGACCAGTGTAACAGTAACAATGGTAGTTTGTACTTTTCAATTTGCTCTCAAAAGATTATCAGCTACAGCAGTGATCCCCAACCAGTAGCTCGTGAGCAACATGTTGCTCTCCAACCCCTTGCATGTTGCTCACAGTTTCCTCAAAGCAGGTGCTTATTTTTGAATTCTTGGCTTGGAGGCAAGTTTTGGTTGCATAAAAACCAGGTGCACTGCCAAACAGAGCCTCAATGTAGGTTGACAATATACATAGGGGCTACCAAATGGCCAATCACAGCATTTATTTGACACCCCAATAACATTTTTCATGCTTGTGTTGCTCCCCAACTTCTTTTTCTTCTAAATGTTGCTCACAGGTTGAAAAGGTTGGGTATCCCTGAGCTACAGTATCATGACCACCACTGTTTTACTATAAGCACTCATGCATTTGGTGTGGCATAACTGCTGATGTTAGTGGTAAAAGATTTATGATTGTGTGACAAGTAATGGTATCACACAGCATCCGAACCACATGGGTTCACATTGGCATAATGTATTCTGCGTGAGGCAATGGAACTAGCTACCAGCAGTGTACATCTCAAGTGCTGCATCAACTGCCTCTGAATAGTATTTGCCCTACTAGGGACAATCTAAGCACCCCAAGACTATTCTCCCTGGAGCTCTAAAATAAAATCTATGTCTAGGAAGCCTGATGAACGAAAATATCTTTTATTGGGTTCCTTGTGTGAAAATTTCTTTTCATGTTTATCCAGGGTTGGATCATATAGGATTCCTTTATAGAGAAGTGCAGAATGCTCCTAATGTGCCTTTTGAAAAAGAATGTATTGAAAAAAAAAATGCGATTTTAGAATGTTTTGTGTGCAGATTGATTTACAACAATGTTGCATAGGTTTATTAATGTCCCTTTTAAAGCCTATGAATGCAATGCCAACATTTTTATTCTGCAGGCATATTGACAAATATTAACGGCACCTAAGCTTTTAGAATGTAAGATTTTATAGACCTTTCCCTATGTGACAATTATAGATTAGATCCTAATAAACAAGCACACACTACATCAGCACTTATATCTTTCATATCCCAGAGCAATTAAGCTTCTGTGTGGAGAACTGACTCTTTACCGCTAAATATTTAATATTGGCACAACACCTTAAGGTCATACAGAGGATGCAATATACCTGACAGGGAGTAATTATCGTGCTTTGCAAAATATATGAGAGACCTTTTAGTGCAGTATTCTTATGTAGAGCTTGAAAACATGAGTAAGCTTGATCCCAAAAAAGGGGGAAAATATACATATCTGTGCACCCACTTCTTAAATTTCCCAACACAAAAGTAATAGTAATAAGTATTCTTTCATTTCTAAAGTCAAAAGGCAAGATCCAAAAGCAAAGTGAGACATGGGCTGTATAGTATATACTGTTGTGCATGGAATTATTGTACAGACGGGGATCCAGAAGGCTCTGATTTATGGTAAAGCCATCTTCTATAGACTCGATTTTACTCAAATAATTAATTTTTTTAAAATTATTTTCTCTTTCTCTGTAATAATCAAACAGTACTTTGTACTTGATTCTAAGAATCCTTGGAGACAAAACAATCCTATTGAGTTTATTTCATGTTCAAATTGTTTTTAGTAGACTTAAGGTTTGGAAATCTAATTTACAGAAAGACCCAGGTTCCAAGCGTTCTGGATTACAGGTCCCATACCTGTAAAGTAAAAACTTAATCTTATTTAGATGACTTGTGCTATCCACATAGCCTGGCTTGAACAACAGAAGTGAGAAATTCTAACTCTACCTTGAGGAATTATGGGCAGATACATGACCTGGAAGAATGAAAACCTTCATATACATATAGTATAAGTATTTATATTTACAATACTGGTTAAATGTGCAACGTCGTTTTCGAAAAGCGGCTGTTCTAGGCTGCAAGATTCTTTCTGACAAATAAACAAAAAGAACTCAAGGACAGAGGACTGTCCACTAAAAGTAGAGCATAATTTATTTTTACAGCCACTTTCCTTTTTAAAATTCATCTCTAGTGATTTATTGCTAGTTATGCTAATTATTGCTAATGAATTTTAAATGTTAACACATTGTTCCCTCTCTTTTAACCTTGTATAATGAAGGAAGGTTACATTTATGGAAATCTAATATTGAAATTAAATACAGATAATTTCAGTCTTTGGAGGGCAAAGCAAAATATAAAACACTCCCGTTAGAATAATCATTGTGTCCTTTGACCAGCACTATAACCTAATTTAATCACTTTTACTTCAATCACTCCAAGGCAATAGTTCCATGTATTGACATTTTCACCCATATTTTTGGATCAGATAATTTAGATTGGTAGCTATCACTTGCTGGAAACCAATTTGTGTTATCCCAGTATGACCATGATAATGCATACAATTGACATGATACTCTGTGCAAATTTACAGTGATCCACAACACTAGTAGTGAAAACTGGATGCTTTTGAAAATACAATATTTTTAAAGCCTTTATAAATTTTCAAAGATAAGCAACATGAAAAAAAGCACCATGATTCTCTGATTTTGCCTGTTTTTCTTCATTGGTCAAAAAGTTTTTATGCAGGTGTTAAAGGAGTAATTTAGAGGCTCAAATATCTACTGTGTGCTATTTCGATGGGCACAATGGTACACCCATTTCTTGGCTAGTGCATTTAAATCAGTCCTTCTGTTGCATAAATCATAATGATTCCAGTTTTGGACCAAGCACACCCTCACAGACGTGTATTTCAAACATGCTTTGACTCCATGAACATTGTTTTCATCTAATTTTCATTTCACAGCATATTCAAATCTGTATATTTTTAGCATATTAAATCATATTGGACAAGTTTGAACACAGCTTTGTAGGCTTTCCCATTGCAACTTATTTTTGACCTAATTTAAAGAGAGATTTAGCTGGATGCCAACTTTTCATGTTAGCTATGCAAAATAGTATGAACTGAATAAATTATACATTGGCTTTGATCAACCCTCACAATCTGACAGGCTACTGTATGACAAACTGTGGATGGTTTTGGACCATCTTTTGTTATTTAGATTTTGCTGCATATCATATCTGATTTGAGTTTCATTCATATCTGGATGCTAAATAACACAACCAATGCACAGTAAATAATCCCATACAATTCCAATTTTAACTATCTAAATAAAGCTAATAAATGCACTTATGCAAGCCTAGACTTTTACAAAAAATTTTACATGATTCACTTATAACAATTAAAAAAGAAATAAAGGTAGGAAAGACATTTTGATTAGAAGGTTCTTCAGGGTTTAAACAGAAGAGTTTGACATTATGATTTAGAGAGGAACATCAGATGCAGTGATCCACTAAATTTCAGTAACTGTTGAGAACAGACTAAGCAAATTAAACTTAATGGATCCACCAGCTGTCACTTCTTGTTGAAAGATGACCAGTAATTATTTATCTAATGGGCTAGATAAAAGGCATGTAGGGCAAGAAAAATAAATATATTCAAGTTGGTTTAAAGTTTAACATTGTTCTAATAAATTATTAAAGGGAACAATTAAGAAACTATACATATATGCCACAAAAGGACCACAATAGCAAACCATTTAAGAATATTTTTACAGTGCGAAAGTTGAGTTACAGAATAATTATTCTCACACATGTCCTATATTCTACAATAAAATGTTGAGTGTGTTCCAAAAATGTCTAAAAGAAGAAAAGAGAGCAATTAGGGAGCATACTGTATTATGCTTCTACTAAAAAATGAATTTGTTTTTTAATTTATGTCTCATTATCAGTGCTTGCTAAATTATGTATGTTAAAAATGTCTAAAGCACACTTTTATTCTTCAGTGCCAGCCAAATTATGACATAGGCATTCACAGACTGAGAAGCTAATACTAAACATTTATTACTCTTTCATTTTGGGACATTTCATGGACCAGCTTATGGTTTAACTGGGAAAACATTGTTTTTATCTGGACACCATATTTTTTAATTAGTGACTAAATCAATTTTTGTTACAAAAAGGCTCTAAATAGATAACAACAACCATTTTTAATAGTCAAAATGTAAGCATATTCTTTTCCAAACATTAAAACACAACTATTTTTTTAGAAAGCTCATACCTCACTCTAAGCAATATACTATTAAATATTCATAGTTTTATGTAGATATGTAGATTCCTTGTAGTGTATAAATCAAAAACCCAGAGCAGTACAAAAGATGATTTTTAAGAAACAAGACATAAGCATTCATAGAGCAAGGCCACAACAGATGATAGGTCCAAAATATGTCCCCACAACCTACATTATGTAAAAACAGACATTCCAATGAATTTGAAACACCCCATTATAACTTTTTACAACATAATTGTCTTTTTTTCTTCGCTAAAATCCACATAGCTTCATAAAATTCAAATATACAGCATTACTGACACTCACTCCAAATTCTGCAGTCAAAATACACAGGGTTTTAGTGATGGAAGAGAACCTAAAAGTAAGTTAATAATTCAAAAAGTGTAAATTTGTATTTCAGCTTCGAACTACCAAGCTACAAATTTTTGCGTAAAATTTGCATTTTGTTTTTGCAAAATATCAACAAATCCAGGGAATTACTGTGCTTACAGTATTTATTCTATTTATGACATGTAAATATATATTTGCATTTAATATATAACAAACTGCAAATATTTGCAAAAATTTGTGATGTTTACAAAATATATTGTTTTGGGGTTATTCTTGGAGTGCAAATAAAATTCTTTAAAATATTATTTCCAGGTCTTCATATTCATGCATTGCAAAAAAACCTTATACTAAGTTGCTCCAACAATACATGACATTTTAAGAAACTTTTGTAATGATGTGTTTAGTCTAGGTACACAAATTGTTGCTATATGTATTTAACTTTGCAAAGTTCCTTAATATTGGCTCAAAATTGGCAGTTTCAAGCACCTTCTCCCCATATGCTCTGAGTTACAAAGAAGATACAATATCATAATTATATTTATTATGTGATTTATATTTATACTGTGATTTGTTTCCCCGTGTATACTTTTATATATATTGTACTTTTATGTACTGTACAGCACTGCGGCTCCTTAACAGCACTTTACAAATAAAGTTATACATACATAATTATGAGTGCATGAATATTCTGAATACTTTGATTCCATATATTCATATGATTATCTAAGCTATTTAGTATGTAAAAAACCCCAAATATGTGATTTAAATTTTTCATAGAAGTCATCAGCCCCTAGGCAACAAATACCTTATATATTTGCAAAATATTCTTTATATCCCGGAGTAAATACAGCTTTTTGTATGTAGTGTAGCCTTGGACTGTAATGTAGTCTTGGGCTTTACAATATTGTGGAGCATCAGGTTGGACAAACAAGATAATCCTTTTCCTCATGCAAGTGGTTTGGAAGTGGGGGCTCAGAGTGAGGATTTTTTTTGTATATGGTTTCAAGTTTTATTTTGTGTGTGTTGTTCTTTTCCTTTTTTTACACTGTGTATATGCTTTTGTGCATTTCCTTTTGTTTTGTTTTTATGATCATTCACAAACCTGTGATATAAAAAGATATCAAAAGATATGCTTTGGGAATTATTTTCTATTTGATGTACAAAGAGTAGCTTGCATTTTTTTAACTCACTGAGTCATTTGGCCACTAGGTAGTGAGTACTGCTTTGTTCTGAGTCAAACTACAGCAACACAAAGATCAATTTATTTGTTATATCCAAAATGGGCTAATGCTGTTTTATTCTAACTTGACTTCCCTTTACACTTCTATCCTTTACTTGATACCATATCCATTAAGTAAGCTAATACATACACATCCTTCCACTTAACTATATTTATACTTATTGCAGATCTCGAGATCACGGTAGCCTTGTATATTTCCCTTCTACAAACAACTATTAAAGGTATTAACTGACATCACCCAGCAGGGAATTCACACATTTTCCTCCCTCACTGTGAAGAAACATTTAAGCTGCTTCAAGCAAAAGTTCAGTTACCTAAGTTCAAAATGATGAAAGTTCAACCCGTTTTAATTAACTTGTAAATTAATGCCCCTTGTAAGTGCCTTTTCTCCAGAGACAACCCCTGCCTTTCCTCATAAGTTATTTTACCCATTCCTTTTACAAGTTTAGTTACCTATCTCTGTAAACTTTCTGTCTCATTTATACTCTTCTTAAGGATTTGGCACAAAACTGCACTGTATCGTCAAGAAGAAGGCTTGATTATAATGCGTTAATGTCCTTTTTATGAAAGACATTTTTTGATTTTAGTAGCCACTGATTTACACTGCCTAGCGTTACACAGTTTGTTATCTACAAAAATGCCCAAAACATTCTTAGTAAAGGAGGCTCGCAACACATAATAATTGAGTGTATGATTAGCATTTATGTTTCAGTAATTCAACCAAAGTGCATAACCTCATGTTTATGAATAGTGAACCTTAGTTATATATTCAAATGTTTTTGCAAAGTGGCAACATTCTGTATGGAACCCTGTAGCAAAAGTAGAGACAGTTCTGCCAATGCTGGTCTAAAGGTCAGTAAATGACACTTATCACAAAGATTGTTTGTCACACTGGAGGTGTTACAAAATAAAGGCACTTCACCGCATGGGGGAAACAACAGTATTTTTTTGAAGAAAAGCACCCTATCATCATGCAGCCATACTGGGACACATGCATGCACACAATAACTTAGCCAGGGCACTCACTCTGTACACATGTGTGCGCTACTGCACTATTGAAATCAAAGAATGACAGAAAAGTATGTTAAGTGTTTTGTACCCTGGAATGAATACCATCAGGTACTGATCGTTTGATTACTTAAACACCACTTTTAATCCTCCTAAATCAACAACCTATAAATAATTACATTAAAAGGAAGCCTTTATTGTTTCTCAGCTGTGAAAACTGATGAAAAATAACAGGTTTGCTTTTTCCCTGCTCTCATCAGCTAATTTTCCATTGTATGGTACTAAATGTCCCACCCCTTTTTGATTTTTTCTATATACATATTTTAAAATAAAGTTGGGATTTATTAATAGGCTTCTAGTACCTAATAAAAGGTGACCCACCTAATGTAATATCTTAAATTAATATTTCTTAATAACCTCAATGTTAACCTTTCTTCCAAGCGTAATGGGTTTGATTTGCTCTTTCCTTGCTTCCAAGGGAAATACAACATTAGTAAAGCTGCACACTGACAATTTGAGAACAATTCATCAGAGCAAATGAATTACGCACCATAACTCTAGAGCGGATGTTATGGCTCTTAGTACAACTATACGGAACTGCAAGAAGTATGTTTTGGATGCAAGTACTTTTAACAAATGGCATCAATAAACAGAACATTTGGGTCTATTTTTGGGTGACCAAACAGAATACAGACTGGTTCCTTGAAAGATAATTCAGCGGGTGTTCTTAAACACAAAACCAAGGAGAACCATCATTGCATTCAAGAATACAGTTGTAATCTCTTTTAGGTTCAAAATAATATTCATATTATATCATTGTGAAGTTCATTTATATTATCTTAAAATTCAAAGTAATAAATGAAACCAGAAGAGAGGGTCTGCACACACAGGTTGATTTTTTGGCTACTGCAGGAGAGTGCTGGTATCACTCACATGAATATATCCTGTGATGCATTTAGTGCGATTTAGGGAATTATAACATATGAAGCATAAATGTATGTTATTATATATATATATATATATATATATATATATATATATAAAAATAAATATAAATATATATATATATATATATATAAATATATATATATATATATATATATAAAGCAGCATAAAATGGTAATTTGCACAGCTTTTTGTTCCTGTTTTTTATTTATTTTGGCAGACACTGCCCAAAATGTCAATGTCATATAAAGATAATAAATTCTCCAAAGCAAATTTGCACAAAGGGTCAAATATGGTTCATCTCAGTATCTAACAATACAATAGGCAATGATATTTTTCAGAGAATAAATAATTCATTTCACAAAACCACTTGCTATGTAAATTATAGTCTATGCATATTAAATCATTTAGCATTGAAATGGACAGCTGGGACCTATGAATATTTCTCAGGACAAGATACATTTGCAATAAGCATACTCTAGTGATAATTTAACGCTCTGAATTGCTTAGGGTATAGAGGCCCTCAGGATACTGTTTCATATGTCAAACTTAAACTATACTTTAAACTTTAAAACTGTAAATGCTGAATTATTTTGTCCATTAAAGTCATTCTGTAACAATACTCAAAAAGGAAGGGGTTGTATATAGCATTTATAGTAGAATGGATTGACTTATGGTGTGACTTTTCTAAAAATGCTTTAAGTTAATTTTTAGTGTGTTATAAAATGACCAATTCTAAGCAACTTTTCAATTGGTCTTGCTTATTATTTTTTATAGTTTTTGGTTTTTTTAACAGTTCTTCTGACTCGCTCCAGCTTCCAAATGGGGTCACTGACCCCATTTAAACAAAAAATGCTCTGAAAGACTATACATATTTTGTCATTGCTACTTTTTATTACTCATCTTTCTATCCAGGACCTCTACTATTCATTGTCCAGTCCCCCATTTAAATAAATACATGGCTGCTAGGTTTTTTTGGATCCTAGCAACCAACTAGCTGAAATTGCAAATTTGATAGCTGCTAAATAACATGCTAAATAACGCAAAACCCACAAATGATAAAAAATGAAAACCAATTGCAAATTATCTCAGAATATTACTCTCTACAACATTCTAAAAGCCTGATAGCCACTGACTTATATTGACCATAAATCCAAAAAGCCCCAATCTGCCAGTACACCATAAATTTCTTGCAACTTTACAAATAGGTTTAAGGCCTAGACCACCCACAAATCCAAAGAAATGTTTCAGGCAATATTATCACCAGCTAGAGTTGCCACCTGGCTGATATTTTACTGGCCTGGTCTTTAAAAATGATGGTTGATCCCAATGTTATTAATAGGGAAACTTTACTTGTTAACTATTATTAATAGCCTGGTACTGCTGCCTAGTAGACAGCAATAGAATTATAAGGACCATTTGTTTTATATAAAAAGTGTGTTTTTTCACCAGCTTTTAGTTACTCACTTCGACACCTTCGACTTCTGTCCAGAAATAAATTAAAATGGGGGCAAGCACCGCTTGAAAAAATGTATGCCCTCTTATATTTGTAGTAGAGTAAAGTGCTGCATAAAGTTGGTACTACATAATAAAGAATAGTAAGAAAATTATACATCAAATACATGAATTGTACTATGTGTGTACTATTATAACAGGTTTTGTCCAGAAAATACTCCAAATCATTATGAGCCACAAACCTTAATAGCTCTAAATGGATTTATTGGTTTAAATCTAATTAGCAATGAATTAAAACAAAGATGTCTAAAGTCTTCAAAGGAGATCACTGTTTTAAAGAGACACCTGTACATCTGTACAAGTAAAGATATATATATATATTTTTT
>CM044439.1:90290911-90310645 GCA_024363595.1 Xenopus borealis
TGAAAATGAATGTACATTTATCATACAGTCATCTACTAGCTTCAATAATGTGTTCTCTTTTTATACCTTAACTTCAAATTTTGTGCAGGCATGTTCTTCTGTATTTTAGGAATCAGTAGAGGTGCAGTGTGTATTATGATAAAGTTGCTTGATAAAATTTTGTATTTTTAAAGCCTTTTCATGCCCTGTCATCATTCATATCTAAATCAAATTACAAGGACATGTCAAACAGTAATTGACATTGGTTGTCTCACAGGATATAGACCTGTTAATCTCAAAATGCTTAGTGGATGAAATTATTTGGTTTTAGGCATTTAATAGCATGCCTTACATGACCCACAAGGGTGTGATGCTAGTACTTTACCTTTTCATATCCTCCATAAATCAAAGTGACAAATCTTGCTCTCAGTTTGTTAACTGCCTGGTTATTATTCATATGCATCGTATAACACATGGGTTTAAGCTATCAGTAAACAATCTTTGGCTATATACTTGACATGCAGAGCTGATATTTTGTCACTCACTTATGCTTTTCTAACTTGGTTCATGCCTAAAGTATTGTCATTTGTTAATTGGAAGCAACATTTAATTTCATTAACCCTAAAATTAAACCCCTTAAGGATTAACTGTACTTCCACCTATGCATGCTTCTTACAATACAGTATACTGTATGTGTTACACTATTGCCCTTGTTTAGCCTGTTAGATTAATTTTATGCACCTAGTGAATCCCATGCTAAAGTTATTGATGGCACATGGCTCCATTCGTACATTCAGTAGGAAAAACTTGTGCGACTCCTTGCTTATGACTTACCACAGTTCACACAAATTTGCACCTTATTAAACAAGCCTTCTTATATTAAAAGAAGGGTTTACTGTTTGATTATTGCTCACAAAAGTTGAAATTGAGATGTGACACATTTACAGGCACACAATTTGACTTTGTTGTAATAATAATGTTAATTTATTGATTATATCCTGTAGACCAGTGATATTCAACCTTGTGCCTCCAGCTGTTAAGAAACTACAAGTCCCACAATGCATTTGCCTGACTGTGGCTGTCAGACTCCTTCATTGCATTGTGGGACTTGTAGTTCCTTAACAGCTGGAGGCACAAGGTTGAAAATCACTGCTGTAGACTGTATTTATTTAATAAGCTATAGAGATGACTCTCACAATTGTAAATTTATAACAGTATTTCTATACTAATGCTCCATCAATCTTAGGCCATAAATCATAGTCACATTCTGTCCTAAAAATGTACTATAATTCTTTTTTCTTTTTGCAAATCTTGTACACTCTGAATAGCACCCATAATTAAGAGAATTCTGGGATCAATTCTTCAGCCCTTATATCAATTTAAAAATGTTTTTCTTAGTCATACATCCCTTAATTCACAAGTTAGAAATTTTGTCATTTGTTGTGTCAAACAACTTAGAAAATTCCAATTATATAACATACAGTTCTTAACTTAATCTTGCCTAATCTGTTAAACCTCTCCAAAACATCAAGCAGATGTATTTGACATGACCTACTTGAAGTGGTGCGAACCCTGACATGATTTTGTTGTCAACAATGCCTTTTGCTAGTGGATCAGAGAAATGTTAAGGGTTTGTCTCATACAGTGAAAAACAAGCAACACAGCAAAACATAAACAATCTGTATTCTAATGAATGAAAAGAAATGTAAACACACACACTGTTAAAGGGATCTTGTCATGGGAAAAACATTTTTTTCAAAATGCATCAGTTAATAGTGCTACTCCAGCAGAATTGTGCACTGAAATCCATTTCTCAAAAGAGCAAACAGATTTTTTAATATTTCATTTTGAAATCTGACATGGGGCTAGACTTTTGTCAATTTCCCAGCTTCCCCAAGTCATGTGACTTGTGCTCTGATAAACTTCAATCAGTCTTTACTGCTGTACTGCAAGTTGGAGTGATATCACCCCCTCCCTTCCCTCCCTCCAGCCTAACAAAAGAACAATGGGAAGGTAACCAGATAACAGCTCCCTAACACAAGATAACAGTTGCCTGGCAGATCTAAGAACATCACTCAATAGTAAACCCATGTCCCACTGAGTACTATTCAGTTACATTGAGAAGGAAAAACAACAAACTGCCAGAAAGTAGTTCCCTCCTAAAGTGCTGGCACAAGTCTCATGACCAGGGCCGCTGGGAAATTGACAAAATGTCTAGCCCCATGTCAGATTTCAAAATTGAATATAAAAAAACTTTGCTGTTTTGAGAAATGAATTTCAGTGCAGAAGTCTACTGGAGCAGCACTATTAACTGATGTGTTTTTAAAAAATCATGTTTTCCCATGACAGTTTCCCTTTAATGTTAACTGTTAATCAGTAACAAACTGATACTTACAAGGGTTCACCAATGCATTGCATAAAATTACACTAAGGACAGTGTGAATACTTTTCTTGCATCTGTTCATGGTTGCCAGAATTTTCATATTATTTTTAGACTCATAGTTTTATTTAATATGAGGTGGGTTTTATGGGAGCTGAAAGATTTTGGTTGCAATATTTGGCATTCCTCAAGATACACTGTTAGGAAATATGTCTTCACAATTACAATGGGGTTTGGTGTTTAGCACTGACTGAATATAAGGCATGGAAGAAGTGAATTGTGCACCCTTTTTATATACATAGATTAAGGCATCTGTCTGTGTGCTGTCTAATACATCAACTACACTTTTCTGCTGCACGTTTTTAGGCCTTGTTATTAACTTATTTCCTTTTACTTACAATCATTGCTGATCTGTTTTGAGATTATGTTAATCCAAATGACCTCGGTTATTATTTACTGTATTTGATCTGGTCTAAGAATGCATGAATTGTCATAAAGCAGCATGAATTGTCACAATGCCAATAATAAGTATGTCTCTCTTGAATTTAAATAAATACTTACCCAAAGCAAGGCTGACCATGAAGTTCCCCCTGGTACTGACTTGAACCATTCAGATTAACTCATCATATTAACCAGGCAGGTTTATTTGAGGTAAATATTAACACAGAGTATTACGAAACACAGTTTTGCATATATGTCCTGAAGGTTTGTGTGGAAATGGGGGACATTTAGCAATACAACATACAACCATTTCTTTTCTCATGATGCTGATCCTATGACAACCAAGCATCGTCATTGTTTTACCATAATTGTGTCTTTCTGTCCATCTTGAGTAAAACTACTAGCATCTGTGCATTGATTGTGTTTAAAGTATTATTTGCAAATTGTGACAAAAGTGACACACTAAGAGGCACTAAAACTGAGTTTTTTCTCATTTTTATTAAAAAAATGTGCCCAAACTAAAATAAAAGTAAATGGGCTTAGTTTACTAAAAATTCAGAACGAAAAAAGCAGGAAAAGTCAAAACAAAATCTTTTTTGGATTGTTGCTTGAAAACCAGCATCAAAATTCCTCAAACCCTCAAAGATCATGAAGTCAAGAAACATCTTCCAGTTGTAAAAGGGACATCTGCCTTTGACTTCTATGTGTCATCGACAGGTTGTAGCTGGAGTATATGTGGATTCAGATTTGTCTAAATTGCATACAAAATACCAAAAATTTCTGCAACTTTTTTGGATCTTTTGAAACAAAAATCCCAACCAGAAAAATTCAAGCTTTAATAAATGTGCCCCTAAAATGCTGTTAACTAAAAACAACAGCTGTGTGTTCCCTTTCTGTGGCTAGACCATGGCAAGTAGATTGACTTTTGCCCAGGGGCATTTCAGGGGCTGTTGTCGCCTGAGGCAGCATTTTAATATTAATATTTTAATATTAATTCTAGGTCTCCCTTTTTACTTGACAAACTTCTTGCATTTGCCAGAATACTGCGGAGGTTACTACTTTTACTTTTTAAATGTACATTACTTTGAGGGTAATTATACGTTAAGTTAATATTAACCGGTTTTCCTTGTAACAGAGGGACTTCCTTAGCTGGTAAACTGTATGCCCCCTCACTCCTCCCCCATGACCTCTTACTAATTCCACTACCCCTTCTACCCTAGCTTCCCCATAATTCTTTCTCTCACCCACCCCCACTTGCCTAGTTTAAACACTCCTCCAACCTCTTGGACATTCTTTCCCCTGGCTCAGTGGACCCCCATCCATTGAGGTGCAATCAGTCACGACTGTATAGGTTGTACCCCAAGGAAAAATCAGCCCAGTGCTCTAGGAACCCAAACCCTTCCTTCCTACACCAAGACTTGAGCCACACATTTAACTCCCTAAGCTCCCACTGTCTCCCTAAACTTACATGTGGCACAGGTAAAATTTCTGAAAAAATGACATTGGAAGACCTTCCCTTAATCTTAGAGCCTAGATCCCTGAACTCACTCTTTAAGGTCTTCCATCTACCATTTATCTTGTCATTAGTACCGATATGTACTAAGTCAGTTGGGTCATGCCCAGCCCCAACCAATAATTTGTCTATCCGATCAACCACATGCCGACCCCTGGCATCAGGTAGACAGTAAACTTTTTGGTTGTAGCGATCCAAACGACAGATTACCCTATCCACTTTCCTAATAATTGAATCCCCTACAACCACAATCTGTTTAGGCCTGACTCTCCTCCCCACCACTACTAGAGAAACTGGTCTCCCAGCTGTTAGATAGGCCAGCCCCATCTACAATTGCCAATTCAGATTTCACACTCCCATCATCTTCACACAATCTGGCAAAGCTGTTGGGATGTATAAACTCAGGATCAGTCTCCCTTTTCCTTTTGCCCACCTTAGATTTTCTAACTGTCACCCAGCTAGCTGCCTCAGCATCCTGCTGCTGTTCTGTTCCCCTCAAATTATCTGACCCCGCTAGGTCCTGCTCAGTGAGACTCCTTTCAAGATTGTCAATTGACCGCAGTGTTGCAACTTGTTCCTCTAGTGCTCTAACTCGAGCCTCCAAAGTGGCAATGTGCTCACATCTACCACAGAGTTAAGCATTTTGGATCTGTTGTTCCAAATCTGCATACATATGGCAGACTGTGCACTAGGTCAGATCTTCAATTTTGCTAGCACTCATTATCCCAGTTACAGATCAAAGCAGGAATAAAAAAAAAATTAGGGTTTAGAACAAACTTTTGACCTAGTCTGTCTTGTTTCCTTCTGTCTGGGAATTCATAATTATAACAGGCAGAGAGCAGCCATTTTGTGGACACTGTTATTAAAGCAAGCCTTGCATCATCTTAAAATCTTGTTTGTGCACCAGAATGAGGGACCTGATGTCCATCCCCATGCACTGGTTACACAATTAAATGGTAAAGAGAGAGGGGGAATGTGGGGAGTGCAGTGACATCTAGCAATGGTTTAACTAGACCTCTAAGGGACCTGGTACGTAAATTACAACTTGGCCCCCCATCTCCCCCCATGCGACCCCCCGCGCATTGGGTTGGAACACAGTATCCCTCATCTTTTTAAAACTGATTCCTGTGTAATAATAAAACAGTACCTTGTACTTGATCCCAACTAAGATACAATTAATCCTTATTGGGTTTATTTAATGTTTATATGATTTTCTAGTTGACTTAAGGTATGCAGATCCAAATTACAGAAATATCTGTTATCTGGAAACTCCCAGGTCCTGAGCATTCTGGATAATAGGTCCCATACCTGTACTCAAAAGATATAAGAGCAGGAGTCTGAAATACATTTTTAATGTGTTAATGTCAAGGGTTAATCAGTGTAGCATTAAAGTGATACTGACACTAAAAAATGAAATTTAACATATGAATGTACATTAATTGTTACCTATAGGTCATGTTGATCATTTTTTGCTGAGAGGTTTGTTTTTGTATATAACAGTTAGCTGAAATTTCTAAGCCTGACTCTCTGACACCCTGACACTCTTACTTTGCCATCCTAACAGTCACATCTCAGTCTGTTAGTTACAGTTTCTAATGATAACAGATGCCGGGTGCACAAATATGGCAGCCCCCTCATACAGGAACATGGGGGATCAGACAGGTAATGTAAAAGCATCATGCAAATACCTTATGGCAAAGTTAGAAGTAGCTTTCAAACCCAGTTATTATAATAGAGGTAAAAAAGAGTTTGACTTCAGGTGTCAGAATCTCTTTAACACATTACAATAACTGTAATATGGTGAAAAGAGGGATTTTCTGAGAAACCTTATTTCATTTGTGGTTTGCGTTATTTAGCTTTTTATTCAGCAGCTCTCCAATTTGCAATTTCAACAGTCTGGTTGCTAGTGTCCAAATTACCCTAGCAACTATGAATTGATTTGAATGAAAGATTGGAATGTGAATTGCAGAGAGCTTGAATTAAAAAAGGTAGCAATAACAATAAATGTATAGCCTTACAATGCATTTTTGTTTAGATGGGTCAGTGACCCCCATTTAAAAGCTGGAAAGACACAGAAGGAGAGAAATATAAAAATGAAGACCAATTGAAAAGTTGGTTAGCATTTACCATTCTATAACATACTAAATGTTAACCTAAAGGTGAACCACGCCTTTAATGTTACACTATGTGGGGCATGTGCAAGGCCTCTCTGTTAGTTACATTACATGCACAACCTAGAGCACTAGGCGAATTGGTACGACTGTAGGAGACTAGTTGGAATGAAATGAAAAAGACAGAACTATGGCAAATCTCTTAGACCTCTTACGTTCACTAACAACATTTACAGAGAATCGGCAGCTATTTTGGAGAACACTGTAACCATAATAATAAATAAATATTGGAGGGGACTGTTCCTCCTGAATTGTGATAAGTACAGGGGAATACCTATGCTGCCACAGTTTTATGTTATCTCTCTGTACAGACCATGAACAAACTGCTCAATTGTACTTATTGTATTGGGGGTTACTGGGGACACATCTAGTTCCATTAAGTCCCCGGGGAGCATATGGGCTTCAACGAGTGCGCTGTCTCCCAGAGATAAAGGTCGCTCAGTGAGATCTGCAAGTGGGTAATTGAGGAATAATTATATAATTTTCAAGCCATTTAAAAGATAAAATAAGAGAAAGGGGCTGAGATGGGGCCCCATATAAGATACCTTGTGAGTGTCATAACCAATGACATCATTGGAGACTTCATAGAGGCTCGTTATGGGCCGTCACTTGTTGATATGGTTAGGCACCACTTTGGATCCCTCTGCTAAAGCATTTCACCCCATGAGACTCTGCCCCTTTATATGTAATGATGTATTGCCTTAACACTTTCAATATCAGGGATTATATAAGGCTAAGTGATAAATAATTAACATTCATATCCAGCCTGGCCATCACATACCTGGCCACCCATTGCACATGCTCCCGCCCCCTCCCTGTTACATCACTTGTAAATGTCCACACGCATATGGAGGGATGAAGGAGAGGGGGCTGTCTGGCTTGCCTGGGGCAACTAGCGGGCTTGGCCCGGGTCTGAACAGGAGACATAAACTCCTGACTGAGAAAGCAGGATCAGCAGTTGATATTGCACTTATTGCACGCCGCTGCTGATGTCATGCACAGCGCGCCGCTTGGAACCCAGCGATTCGAGCCCCATCAGGGGTGCAGGGGCCCTGGTGCTGATTCACCTCATACACCCGGTAGTTCTGCCACTGACATCTAGTAAGTGAATGGAAAGTGAAAGTAATCTCCTGCAACGCATAAGGCATAGAGGAGGGGCAGGCAATATTTGATTGACAGCTGAGATTTTTAAATTAGCTTACCAATGCTGTGAATACTTAAAGAAAAAAAGTATTTTGTTTTCATGTGTAATTTGAAAAGGACTTTTATTATACAGCTTTTTATGTCTGGGTCGGCTCCAGTGGGCCATACATCCCCTGTGCGTCTATTATCACAGCTTATGACATACATACCAATAAAATAAATATTTTTCCCGTTCACAAATAAGAAGCAAAGTAGTACCAGACCTTTGTCCTTCAAAGCCATAGCAATATACAATCTCTGCTTCATCAAACAGTAACACTAAAATGGCAAATACCTGTAAAATCATGAACCCAGTATATCCTGGGTTACCAATTTAGAAAATGTAAGGAAGTCCCAAAGGGTGTTTGTCAGTGTCAACCCAACCCATTGTATAATCTGTACTACCCCAGCATTTGTCCCTATTACTGACAAAGCTTAAAAGCAGTTCATAGTGATCACAAAGTTGGGTATATACATTAAAATCTTGCATGTGGGATAGCAGAGATGATCATGTTCTCTCTCGAATGCCCCCCCCCCCCAATACCTATTTAATACTTCTTTTGTTTGCATGGCATTCCATCTGGTATGCTAGTGTAGAGGACTATATTTCAAATGCTGCCTCAATTGATCTATGACTTTAGTAGAAGCACTAAGAATCAACAGATAAACAGCACAAAGACTGAATATTAACTTAATATAAGTACATCACTAAAAAAACCTCTGCATATAAAATCTCATCAGTTCCCTCATAAATACACAGAATTCTTCCCCCAAACAAGCAAAATCAAAAGGAAACAGTAATGACAAAAACATTGTTAAATTTGCCTATCTGTACATTTTCTTTGCTTGCCATGAGCCTACCTTGCAGATTTTACCAATCATTCACCAACCTTTATGCTAGATAAGGAATGATAAACCTCTTTCTTTAGTTACCGCAGTCATCATTAACTGGTTTCCAATGCCTTACAAAAACACTGTACAAAACATTTCAGAAGTAGTGCACATAAATCCACAAGCTGATAAATTGCAGTTTACAAAGTAATGGCATTTCCCCACTATTTTTGCATTTACTAATGCATTATTAATGAAGGCTCTGCTACAGTACACATGTTATATACAACTGCACAAAAAATGTGTAATAAATCTTTATTAAGCCATGCATTTGTGCAGTTTTACCAACCCTCACTTTTTTGAAGATTTATTTGCTTTTAGAAAAATAATAAAAGTCATTGTACAGTATATTGTAGAAAAGGCTAATTTAATGCAGTGTTCCATTTACAAAAAGTTACTATAAATCATTTCTTGTATGTTGTAAACACATTTTATCCTATTTGGCAGCAGAATGTCCTTAATTTAAAGGTATCCGTAAAATGTATGGGTATTTTACTGTCTAGACCTCTGTCTGATATACTTTCTGCAGTTGGTCTTTGCTTTCTCAAGCAAAAGTTTGAGAATTAAGCCTCTTTTAAAATTGTAGCTTTTTTGTTTCTGTACATTACCACAATGAATTAGAAATGAAAAAACTCAGATTCACTTGAACTGCAGACTTTAAGCTTTAAGTCAGTGGGTTGAACAAAAAGTTTGCACAAAAATGTGAGCTGTTCCACACCTTCTCCATACATTTTTCTTGCCATCATTGTGGTAGAGGTTGGTTTTGGTTTCATCTGTCCAAAGAATGTTTTTCCAGAACTGTGCTGGCTTTTTTAGATTTTTAGCAAAGTCCAATCTAGCCTTTCTTTCTATTCTTGATGCTTTTGAGTGGCTTGCACCTTGCAGTGTACCCTCTGTATTTACTTTCATGCAGTCTTCTCTTTATGGTAGACTTGGATATTGATACACCTTCCTCCTGGAGAGTGTTGTTCACTTGTTTGGCTGTTGTGAAGGGGTTTCTCTTCAACATGGAAATGATTCTGCGATCATCCACCACTGTTGTTTTCTGTGGACCAGATCTTTTTGCATTGCTGAGTTCACCAGTGCTTTCTTTCTTGCTCTGGGTGTAGATTCTACCACTCCTAATATTGTAGGAATTTCTCAGATTAGTTTTTTCTGTTTTTGCAGCTTAAAGGAGAATCCAAACTGTAATGAAAAAAAACTCTCCCTTGTGTAAACCCCCCTCCTCCCCCCAGGGCAAATGCCCCTAATTTTTTACTTACCCCTCCTGCAGATTTGGGCCACGGGAGTTCACAACAGCCATATTCTTTCTTTGTAAATCTTCGGAAGAAGACCTGATTTTCTGCACATTCGATTTCCCGGACCCAAACCACTGCGCATGCGCCAAGAGTCACGAGAATTTCCGAAATTTGGCTTGTTTCACCTGCACAGAGAGCTCCTTTGACTGCATGTTGTGTGTTCACAGCAAAATCTTCCACAACATCAACTCCAGGGCTTTATCTGCTTCATTGATAATGATATAACGAAGAAATTGCCCATACCTGCACTGAACTAGCCTTTGAGTCAATTGTCCAATTACTTTTGAGCCCCTGAAATGAAGTGATAAAACCAAAAGGTTGGTTCGTTTAAAATTCATTGTGGTAATGTACAGAACCAAAATTAGAAAAAAGTTGTCTCTGTCCACATATATATGGACCTTACTGTACCTTCAATATAAAGGTATTTATATTCATTGAACAGTTATTAAATAATAATAATAAATAATTATTATAATAATAATGATAAAAGTGTAAAGTCACATGTCCAGCTCTTTTATATAGATCGTGGGAATTTACATTTCAAAATCAGGTACACACTTTCTTATTATACACAATTTCTGATGCTATGACTATGCACAGTTTATAAGGATATCTTTCACAGGTTATTGACGTTTTCGGCGTGCATCGCATGATTTTTTGCGGGTGTTTCGCAAATTTATTCGCCGGTGGCGAATCGTGGGAATTCGCCCATCCCTATTGAGAACATTTAAATCCAACACTCAATAGATTGTAAAATCAGAATATTGAACATATGTTAGTACCCTTTTGTTGTTGAAAACATATAGGCCCCTTTGCACGCTTCTATAGGATCTGAAGATCTACTCACCCTCTGTCTCAAACTTTTATACATACATACATATATAAAATTACAGTGTACATGGATCATTAATCATGGTGCTAGCAGAGAAAAGTGGATATATAATCACAAAGAAGCATTTTTTGCTTTCATACCCAGAGTATTAATTAGAAAAAATATTTTTTAAGGCCATGTGTATTTTTTCATATTAAAATATTGGACTCATTAGCAGCATTTCTCGTGATTTGAAAATATGCAGCATTAAAGCACTGTAACTATCCTTGTTCTTAGTCACTCTGACACACTGTTTGAAGTAATTGTGTTACATGAGAACAGTAAGAGAATCATCTCATGACTATGCTGTCAAACAACTTGTATAATGATACATAATTATATGAGCATGTTTTGCTTAAGCTGAATGCTAATTTGTGGCATAGATTGATTATATTTCAAAATATTATATATATATATACTGTATATATATATATATATATATATATATATATATATATACAGCAGAAATATGGAATGTACAGTATAGACCAAAAGAAAGCATATTATAGCACAAATAAAGACATACTTGTAATCACATCCAAGCACAAAATAAAGTAATCTTTAAAATCATAGCATAAAACCTGAGAAAAAAAGTAATTGTATCACCATAGAATAGCTGGGGACATATATGTGCATGGCCGAGAACCTATATTGTTTTTACTATATAACCTCCCATTCTGTCAAAAATATTATTTTTAATAGGGTAATAAATAGAACAACCAGAAGTATAGCTTCTCAAATAGATGAGTAACTTCATAACAGAGGTTGTTTTGTTATAAAATCCCTGATACATTTGCAATATCTACTACTCTTAGGGTTATCTTTACTTTGACATAAAATCATCTAAGGGTGTTATAACAGGGGTCAAATTTAGCCAGAAATATAAAATTACAGCATTCCAAAATACATGAGATGAAAATATGCAGAAGACAGGGGGCTGGCATAGCCCTTATGAAAAATTGCCAGTTTTGCAAGTAGCTCCTAATTAGCAACTGTGATTACTAAAAAAAATAAGAATTTTCTAAAGTAACGTAAATCTGCACCACAGCATCATATGATTAAGGTGCACTGGAGAAAACACTTTAAAAAACAATACACAGATTGGCAACCATTTATAAATTATGTTTGAAGGGTTACAAAGTCAAGTCAATGTTGCTGAAAAAAATAAGAAGCTGAAAGCCCCAAGGAGAAAGTTAATTGATGCATTTGTTTCACGTGTCTTGTGGTTTGCTGAGTGTGCATTCAGAAGTAAGGCTGAAATAATATATTTTTATAGTTTTGCTTTTTTTATTTTTGAAAAAAAAAACTCCATTGATATGGAACAAAAGCAGAAGTGGTAGCAGTATTTCAGAATTCAGATAATTTTCACTTCTGTTCAAAAACAGCAACAAAAAAAACAGAACAAACAGGAGAAAATAGGAATTGTAGGTCTAAATAACAACATACAGGTACAACGTGTCAGAAAATGGGTCATCTTTGCACATTCATGAAGAATGCTAGCTGCTTGGTGATGAGTTTTGAGAAGTTGCCCCAAGCAATCCTTAATGGGCAGTACAACTCTTGGCTAAATTTGAACTAACGGTTTCTATAGGTGTTACCTGAATGTCCTCACAGTGAAGAAGGATAGCACACATGAACTGTGTGAGATAGGTAATTAAAATCCTTCATGTTATTGCTTAATGGAATCATTTGAGTTTTAAATGAATCCTTTGAGTGTGTCTAATACATCTTCTATTAAATGTCATTTATTCTGAAATATATTGTTCATTAAATCAATTTGAGAGGTTGTGCATGTTTCTTTCTTTTCTTTAATGTTGCCTGCCTCTTGAGTAAATAACCAGGATAATGCTGTTGGAATATGCAAGGGTGTTGTAAAGAAAAACAACTCCTCACTGAAATATGAGTTCATATTGTTGTATTACTTTAAAAAGAAGACAACAGTATGTTATTGTTCTAAACCAGGTCTGCTAGTTTCAGAGGCTGGGGTGTAGACCTGTGGTTTCAGCTAGAGGTCTGGACTGATAGTTTTCTACATTTTAAAGCAGACTGTTCTTCTCCAGTTGTTTTAATGGATATATCTTTTCCTTGATTCCTTTGTCCTTGATTTTGAGTCTCATGACTTTTGATGCTGATTCTCAAGTCTTTTAAAGATGCTCTATGGCAGAAAGGATAACATATGTTTCACAAGAAACTCAGATGAGGACCATTAAGGCACATTTGTATTCAGTTTTAAAATGCAAATACAGGTATACAACTGTTTGTTTATAGATAATATATACAAGCAAATGGGCATAAATAACCTTTTTGCAATTTTTACATATGGTTATGATGTTATGCTGGAGATTTATAGGGAAATGTAACTCTGCCATGCTACAGTTACCTGACAGTTTTGCCTTTGGCATTTGCCTACAATAACACGTATTTTACTAAATTAAGCTCATGCTACAAAATCAAAATAAAACACAAACTATTTTAGTTTAGAGTGTATTTCCTTTATACGCAGTAATGCAAATTGCTTTGTAGAAGGCATTACTTAAAGCTGACTAAATGATATAAATGTTCCGGATTGCAATACAGTACTGAATCCAAGTATGATTTCTTTGTACATAGTTTTATCAATACCCACTGTTTAAAAAAAGTAGCATTTGAAAATCTATTTTATTCATGCACAAACCTAGAAAAACTTCCATTTATGGGGTCATACAAAGGACAAGTACAATTTTAAATCTATGACTAAAAGCATGACAGCTTAGAATGTATATATGAAAACTGTGTAGGGAATCCACCTTTCATCTTATTTTATCTTTTCCCTGAACCAATAATTAAACCAATGGAGGTGCACCATTATTCAAGCTCTTTGTTCTGAATAATCCTGATTTTCTGGCAGTCGTATTCAGACTATCTTCAAAGGAAATATTTTGATGCAAGGAAAATTGTAAAGTATTTAAACTCTGGGTCACTGTAAACATTAGTGATCCCTTTAGGTTTCTTTGTTTGTTTGTAAATGCAAATCAAGATAATAAAACAAAATTATCTCACATATATACTGTTTATACTGTATATACTTAGGGGCAGATTTACTACTGGTCGAATTTCGAATTGAAAAAAATTTGTGAATAGGTAGGGAAGTAAAATCGATATTCGAATTTGAAGGATTTTATCACAATTAGATTGTTCGAACGATTGAATAGGAAATATTTTCGGTCGATCAAATATTTTTTATTCGATCAAAAATAATGAAACCCAATTCGGCAGCTTTGATCTGGCAAACTAGGTGGTCGAATAAAAATTTAAAGGGGAAGTACTTCGACAGTCGAATAGTTGATTATTCGAATCATTCGAGTCATTCGATTCGATCGAATTTACAAAATTCACTGGTCAAAGTGGTCTTCAAAAACATTTGAAAATTCGAATGTTTTTAAAAATTCGATCGAACTTCAAATCTTTCATGTGAATTTAGTAAATCTGCCCCTAAATCTTAATTCATATTAAAAGGATTTAGTAGACTATATAACAGACAAGGAATCAAGAAACTAAACCAAACAAACCACAAAAGTTTTGAATGATTAGTGGAAATTAAATGTTGTGAAAATATATGATTGTTTCAGCAAAAAAAAAAGGGAAAGATGTTTCCAGGAAGGTCACAGAAAAACATGACATTTGCTTCAGGCTGTGTTCAGCAGCTGAATAAAAGAACAGCCATATTTAATGCAGGATTTTATATACAAGGTTTTGATGGGCACAATGCTTAAGCAGTGCACAAAAATAAACACACTAAACAGGTGCTCCCATCTACACCAATACATAAAACATTGTCTGAACATGAAGGGCAGATTTGTTAAGGTTCGAGTGTTATCCACTAAAAAAAACAACTATTTTCTGGTTTAAAAAATTAAAATTTTTTAGTTTTTTTCCAAAAAACTTAAATTCTTAGAGATTCAAGTGTACCCCAACTCTGAAAATATCTTGAATATGAAAATACATCATCTATAACCTGTCAAGGTCATGTAGTTAATGGCAGATGACTATTGAACTATTTGAAGATGTTAATAGCCTTTATGATGGGTTTTGGTCAAAAATCAATGTTTTCAGGTTGTTTTTTTCCATTTAAATTTTTTCTTACATAAAAACCAATTCTTATTGGTTTACGACCAAATGGCTTTTTTCGAACATTTGCATTGTATGTAATAAAATTTCACAATCGCAAAGCATATCTGCTCTGCTGCTATACTTAATTTAAAATCTTATATTTCAAATTTTTATGGTAATCCTTTTGTACTAGTTGTAGTATTTAACTAGTATGTTTTAATTTTGCACAGTCTAAAAAAGTGGATCAGGATGCATTTCACTGCATGTTGTACCTGTATAACTATGCATGTGACAATTAAAGAATCTTATCTTATCTTAAGAATCGGTATATGCATGGAAATTCAATATAAGCTTCATCTCATGAAAATAAGAAACTTTCTAAATATAATAAATTAAAAGTTTGTGCTCCCTTTATCTAGACAGTTTACAACATACATAGTTACATACTTAAGCTGGGTTGATGGGCCATGTTATGTTTTGGTAGCCAAGAATGAATAGTGTATAAAAGTGCTTTATCAGCAGGTTCATGAAGCCATTACACTTCAATAGTAACTTCAACTCTAACTCTTTAAGCAGTATAGAAAGTACTGTGTATGCACTTTGACACCTACAGGCCATTTGTATAAATGACACATATTCCCCCTTTAGTAGGAAAGCATTTGGACAAATGTAATAAACAGCAACAATGAAACATTATCATTGTAAAGCAATATTATGCATTCTTCACATCTCATAGTCCTTGGTCCATGCAGGTAGTTTTCTGATTCTCTCAGTACTCCTGTCTTCAGGCCTATTTCATTTGGCATTAGGAGTAGGAAAATGTCCATCATCAAATGGAGCTTCTCCAGAGTCATATCTAGAAGGAGCAAGATGACTGGCATTCCATATGCATCCATCAGACAGTTCATTTGTGTATGGTTCTCGCTGGTGTCTTACTTTAAGTAGTATAGTAAATTTAGATTGTCCTTGTTTCAGTAGTCCTGGTTTCTTAATTGTGACAAAAGATCCAGGCTGAAAGTGCATTTCGCTTGCACCTCATTTTCTGTCAGTATAAGCCTTGCATTTGGCTTGTTGATGTTTGGCAATGTCACCAGCAGATGATTTTGTAGGAACAGTATTTTGTGTAAGTCTGATGTCTACGACATGGTACTTAGGGGCAGATTTACTAAGGGTCGAAATTTGAATGCCAAAAAAATTAGAAATTCGACCAGGGAATAGTGGGGGAATAGTGGGGAATTTAAAAAATTCGAATTCTAATTTTTTTAGCACAATTCGATCGATCGAATGATCGAATAGGGAAATTCGATTGAATTTGATCTAATTCGATTCGAATTGAATTTTCAAATGATTTTTAAACGATCGATCTAATTTTTCTAATTCGATCTTAGGAATGATCCCCATTTTGGTAGGTTTAATCTGGCGAAGCAGGTGATCGAATTTAAATTTAAAGGGGAAGTATTCGACCATCAAATTTTCGAATATTCGAATAAAATTAAATTTGAATATTCGAATCATTCGAATCTTTTTGAAAATTCGATTGAATATTCAAATCATTCATGTGAATACATGTGAATTTAGTAAATCTGCCATTAAGTGTGCATCTGTCTGTTCTGTAACAATTCAACTGGAGATGATTGGGTTGTTGCTCTGTAGTTATGTAGGAACTCTGTTGTAAATACTTACCAAGATTTCCCAGTAAGATTTGCTGTCTGTAGTGCTTCTTTCAGACTTCTGCTGAATCGCTCGATTTCTCCATTTGCTTGTGGGTAATACACTGAAGATTTGCTATGCACAATATTCCTCTCTCTCAAAAAGAGTTCAAACTCAGATGAGACAAACTGTGGTCCATTGTCTGATATTAACTGCTTTGGATTATATTACTGTTTTGGATTATATTACTGTAGCTGAAGTTATATGAGAAACAAATGACATTTCTGACCATTTACTGTAATAGTCTATCAGAGTTATAGCAAATCTCCAATCTGTAGGAGCATCTGCAAAATGACCCACAATCTCAATAGCAAGTTTTCCCATGCTGAATCAGGAAATGGTACTGGCTGTGTGGCAAGCACTGGTGCTGTAGTAATGAGACCATCACATAATTGTAGGTTTAATGCAGCAAAGAGATCCCTTCCATGTATAGCAGTACCCTTCACAATGTAAAAGTCACATTTCGCAGTATTTGATTCAAATTATACAGTCACTGGCAAGCAACCATGCACCGGGATTAGCCCTTGCAAGGGTTAAATCCTCTATCCATTAGTCCCTCTCTAATCCATAAATATCTCTCTAATGTGAGGTAAGATTGTTTTTTCCACTGTTTGGTCTCTTAGCATTTCATCTGTTAGATTCTGAAATTCACAGGTAACAACTAGCTCTCTCAAAGCTGCTACAAATTGTTCTGTGGATTTGCCATTACATTGTCCACTTTGGCAGAATTTATACTTTACAACAACCACATTTACTCTGGGCAAAAAAAAGTTCTTTATAGCAGAAAGAGCAGTTTCAGGTAATGGTAATGTACAGAGTATACACTGTCCCTCTGCTCCCATGCAATGAATAAGTAAATCATACTTTCTAGCAGCAGAAATCTCCTTTTGGTCAGCAGCAATAATGTATTTTTCAAACATACGGAACCAAGAAGTAAAACGTATGGTAGGTTTACCAGGGTTTAGGAGAAAATCTGTAGGCTGCTGCAGAGGCACAAGAGACATCTTGTCACCAATATGTTATGTTTTGGTTCCCGAGAATTAATAGAGTATAACAGTGCTTTATTAGCAGGTTTAGCTAGCATGCATGCAGCCATTACAATTTAATAGTAACTTCAACTCTAACCCTTTAAGCAGTATAGAAAGTACTGTGTATGCACAGTATAACTCTTGTGCACAGTGACACCTACAGGCAATTTGTATAAACACCAAAGGCCACACACCCTGAAGGCAGTTGCATAAATAGTAAATACACTGTATAGTGATGACACTAACATCATTTGTACAAAAGCAGACAAAAATGTTTTATTCATGGACAAATAAACCTTTTTCATTTTTGTCATTTTTTTATGAGGTTTGGCTGAGCACTTTCAGTACTCTAGGGTAAAAACCACCAGTTCAGGATGTTTGTTTACAAACTCCAAGACAAAAGAAGATAGTGAAGAGTAACTTGATTTTTTCACACATGGTACAGATTTAACACTGATTGTATATAGTAAGTTTCTTATTTCCATGAAATGAAGCTTATATAAATTAATTTGCAATTGTACTCCTTTAATGATGAACTATTTATGTTTATTTTATTATAAATCTATTTTACATCTCTCAGTTAATTCATTTACCAATGAATTGTTACTTACAAACACAATTATATATGTACATATGCAGTCTATATATATTTGTATATACAGTATTTGTATAATGCTATTTATACATTTACTGTATATTTTTACTCTCACATTAGAAAAGAACTCTAGAAACCCAAGAACCAATTAACTTTCCTAACATCAACTTTTTTCTGAAGTAAACTCCATTATAAACCAGAAGCAAGAATTGCCTGACATAATTTTACTCTGTGAGTATTTATTTAAAGAAAAGAGGAAAACAGAAAATGTCTAATTAAATTAACATAAAAATGTTTGCACATAATATACAGTACTTGCAGGTATTTTCTCAGGAAAAATAAATGTTGGTCATTATGGGAATGCCCCTTGGGGCTTAGAAGAATACTGTCAAGTAAAACATAATTGGCTACAACACAGAACAAATTAAATATCTATTATGAATTGTAATGCATCACCTGCGTATTTTTTTGTAGAGCAAAGATCTATAGTTGCAAAGAAATTAAATTAGCTGATACATATATCACAGCTACATTTGCCCTAATTACATGTACATTTTGTTTATGCTGCACTTCATCTTATATTTTACCAAGGTAATGGAGAAAAAATGATTTTATTGCAGGTTTTCTGCTGTTTAATTCACCTCCAATATGTGATATTGTTGTAGACACAGATTTACTGCACCATTCAGCTGTAACAATTGATCGTTGTTGCCAATCCAAAAGGAAGAGCTGGACTTTAATGAATAAGTCATCACAGATCAGATATGGCATCACAGAAATACAGCTTCTTTTTTCTATCATTCTTCAACAGATGTACTTACATTTTTTTCACATTAAACTGCTCTGATACACACAGTAACAGTAGTCTGATTATTTTGCCAATGTTGTTTAACTCCTCTAGCTGGCATGCTGTTGAGTGCAAATTGTGTGGTTTAGGAGATTCCAGCAGAAACCCATATGTAAATATAGTTTATACAGCAGGACATACCTAGACAGATTAGAATCTTCCCCAGGGTTCTGTGACTGTTTTATATTGAGGAGACAGGCATCAGACAGTATTGAACATGCTTTCTTGGCTTGGTCTTTAGACAATCAAATGTTGCTATGTCATAGAATTTAAACCAAGGGAATTAAGACCACCCCTTATTAAGCCATTTATTTCTGTTAAGCTGAACTATAAACTTATAAAACTCCAACACAACTGTCCAATACCAACAATACACGTCAACCCAATTCACATGTAGCTAAGCAAACCTAAAACCAGGAATCCTGGATCCAGTATGTTCAACCCAATTCTACATACCATAGAGGTGTCTTGTTGGAACAGTATTAACCAAATAAGCCTATAATCCTATATTTTTGGATGTGGACTGTGTGATCATTCTCTGACTAGCTAAATATCAACAATATGACAATGACATAGGCATTATTTTCTGATATTTCTCCAATTACTTAAAGAAACCGAAGATTCAATACAATTGAACAGTGGAAGATCAGTATCTGGCATTTCATTTCCCTAAAAAAATGTTTGAGACATAATCCATTAAGCCTCAGTCTCAAGTATATCCAATAAATATGATTTGCGG
>CM044439.1:90326360-90339907 GCA_024363595.1 Xenopus borealis
ATATATATATATATATATATATATATATATATATATATATATATAAAACTTTATTTATTTAATTTTTTTGGTGCTGTTTGTATACCTTACAGATTAAATATTTTTCGGCATTTTAGGGTATTGCACAAGTGTTGTTTTATGAAATGCTTTCTACATCAGTAGAAGAAAAAGGAAAACCTTGGTAATAAGGGGTTCAATTGTAAAGGAAGAAGATTATTGAACAGTAAATTGAGAAATAATTAATCAAGCACTACTAGAATGCAAAGCATAAATAACAGCAGAGTGATTTGAAAACACCAGACATTCTGTCTAGTACTTGCCATCTTTCTGTAAAAAATACATAAACTTATTTTAGGTATTATCTCAATGAGAACTGAGCCAACTTAAATGCTTACAATGTTTAATTATGTGACCTGACTGCAGGTGATTTATCTTAATCAAGAGTTATTTTATCCTTTCTGTCCTTTACTAGCCATTGTTCACTTTCTTAAATAGTTTATACTCATCCATATTCCAAACCAATCCTAAGTTCCACGTTATCATCGTTGTCTACAACAGAGGTGTTTCAGTTCTGCAGATAAATCTTTGTAATACTGATTTATGAGTCCAAAGAAGCAGGAAATATGATACAGAGGTATGAACTCTGAAATCCCAGATAGTGTGGAACACAGTTTCCAACACAGAAATAAGACATTGTAAGTATGTCTTTGTTGTCAGCTGATGTTACAGCCATACAAAATTCATGAAGTTATGTTTTCAAAGCTCCCTTAGAGAGGTGAACTTTGTGCAAAAAAAAAAAGCCAGAGATTAGATTCAAGGCAGCACAATAGCAAGCTGAATAGGAAAAAGAGAGAAGACAAATAGCCAGAGGCCCTGATTTGAAAATGTGATATCTGTATCCCATTTGATAAGCATAGGGGAAATGTATAAACTGAGGGTATTCACAGGTCAGAAGCAATCATCACTTGACTGTAAGTTTATTTATGTATTGTTTCGAACTGCCTCTGTTAGAAACAATACTTTGCATTTGTAATTATATTATTAAGTTCATATATTTAAATCAATACAGAAAAGTAATATATTGAAAATCCCAATAAATTTTTCCCAAACATTGTTATTTAAGAAAAAATTGTCAACCATACTAAGTTAGGTAATTATTTAAAAGCTGTAGTTCCTTTACAAAATATATATTAAATATTTAATGAAACTCCAGAGCAGGTGTTAACGCTAAACATTTTCTTAGAGAAAATGCATAATGTAATATTCGCCAGCAACATTATATTGCAAGCAGTGCTAACACATTTGCAAAGGCACCATTTTAAATAACGCTTGTGACTTTTAATTACATCCCCCTAAGTCTTTTAGGCATAATGTTTAATGTATGTTTATAGAGAGTAAAAATACCATACCCTTGAAAGTATAGATTTCAATATAATTTGCTGTACAGTATAGAGACAGAGAGATCAAAGGATGAAGGAAAGTTACAAATGTAAAGCTTGACATCACATGGCATGAAAAAACAGCTGCAAAAAGGCAAAAGTTGTGGTGGGTGTTTGGACGAGATGATCTCTGTATTAAGAATAGACAAGGAATCCCAGGGCCACAACTGGTTTTAGATGCAGATGGAGAAGCTGCTCCCACCCTAAGACCTAGAATAGCATTGTTAAATGCTAACTCTTTGCAAGTAGTAGGTAAATCTGCAGGGCACAGAAAAGGTTTCAAGGACAGAATATTGAAAAATATTGGTGGTGGGAAACAAATTATTGCCAGTGAGCAGGACAGGCATTACAACTACAAGAATATTAAATTATTGAAGGCAACTACTGCTGACCAAGTGACAATGGTCTGAGGGTGCTGTGAAACATATGGCAGAGATAAAAGGAAAATAAGAGATAATGATCAATGGCCATACATGATTAAAGTTACACTCAAATTGGAATGTGGATCAGTCAATATCTCTTTGAATTCCTGCCAGAGGCCACCATCAGGGCAGCCACTTTTGGTAAGGAGTTGCAAGTTTGTAGCTAACAAGAATGTATATAATATTTTCATACCCGGTTTCATTATCAACAATTATAAATAAGTCTCAACATGGCTGATCCACAATGGGATGCATAAATATGGATGACATGGTGTTTGATTTGTAACTAGTAGTCAGCATATTTGTTTCCTCATTTACTAATTAGATACATGTATATCAGTTACAACATATACATTATATATATATATTGTCAAAAAGAAATGTACGTGGCTATACATTTTTACTCAGTTTTAATGGCAATACCAATTTTTTTTGTGTCAGTCTTTTGGACAAGCGGTCACAGCAGAGTTTTAGGGGCCACTGGTTGTAGTTTGTAGAGTAGTGATCTAGGCAGAGGTTGAGTTGTAAAAGGGAAAACTGTTGTGAAATAAACAAGAATAATCTTTATTGGGCATAGGCAGGGTTAAAGTTATACTCACTGCCCCCCCCCCTCCCCCGTGGATATAACCCATTCTTATCCCTTAAGTGAAGAATTGCATCTGTGTTTAATACATTCTCCTTTTGCTAATTGGTTAATCATTTGTATTCAGTTTCTCTTCATTCAGCATATGCATGAAATGTGTAAGCCTATGCCTTGTAACTAATAAATGTTGGTAAATTTTACCTTTCCTTTAGAAGTAGGGATCATCATCATTATCATCATTTATTTACATAGGGCCAACAAGATATGCAGTGCTTTACCTTATTTATAACAAACAGGGAATAAATAGTAGATAACAATCAAGGGTTTACAGAATACAATATGATTAGAGGGCCCTACAAATTTGAGTTTACAAACTAAAGGTTAGGGTACAATTGAGAAATTAGGATTTTAGACACTGTTTTGTGATTTATAATACAGCAGTGATTAAGGTACATTTAATAAGCTTCTTTAAACAGGTGGGCCTTTAAGGCGCATTTGAAAGAAGGTGAAAGTCTGACAGCTCGAGGCAGAGAGTTCCAGAGAAAAGCAGAAGCCCAAGCAAAGTCTTGAAGAAGAGAATGGGCAGAAGTGATGAGAGAAGAAGCATGGTGTAGGTCAGAAGCAGAGCGAAGGTTGCGTGTAGGAGTGTATGTTACCTGGTACGGTTTAACAATTGAAATTTGTCAGCTATGGCAATATTTTTTTCGCAAATCTGTGCTTGAAAGACTTTATTATTATCCGCCCCTTGTCTTCTACATAAATGCCTTTACCATAATATCATTTTACCTTCCCCATTGACTCCAATGCATTCTGGCAAAATGTTGTGGTTTCATGACATTTTCACAGTTTTATGCAAATTTAAATGCAACGAATGCACTATTTATAACTTCTGTGACTGACTACTGCATGTTTTTGCTATGGATTCACAGGGAACCACAGGACAGTCATCAGTTAATCAGTAGGCTAGTTTGGTTGGGGTCAAGAAGCAGATAGAAGTGGGGGTAGTAAGGCATGTTGTGTTGGGACATTAAAGGAAAACCAGGAATGTGGGCGCAGGGCATGTTGGTTATCGACATCATTGCACCGAACAACAGTACAGGTCCACTGGACACCAGGGGGCAAATTTACTAAAATTCACCCAAAAATCCTACGAATCCATTTGAAATTCGATAAACATTCGACTAGCTTTTTGCTCAATATTCGATTTCTCGATGAAATCGTATGATCGGATAACAATCGTTCGATTACCCAAAAAAAGTACTTTTTCCTTCGAGCCCCCGAAAAATTTGTACGATTTGAACGATCGAGGCGTTCGATCGTACAAATAGTATTCGAGCAGGACTTAGCAAAAGAAGCCTATGGGGGGTTCCCACAGGCTTCTATTGGTATTCGGTAGGTTCCATCTGGCGAAGTAGGCATTCGAAGGATTTTAAAATTCTATATCCTTCGATCGGCGAATGAGCGAATTATCAAATATCCGATCATTCAATCTATTCAATAATTTGGTATTCAATGATCAAAGAGGCCAAATTTGCATATTCTAATATCCAAAAAAATCGTATGATCGGTATTCGATTTAATTCAATCGAACTTCGAATCCTTCATGTGAATTTTGTAAATTTGCCCCAGGTATTCTGGAGGGTATATTAGGATATCAGCTGGACAAGTGACATTCATTAAAAAAACATAAAGGCTATTGACTCCAACAGGACCTTGTGAGGTCTTTGGTAATCCTGCTGCTGGTCACTCTGCCCATGTTAGACTTTCCTGCTATGAGTACTGTTTATGTTGATTTCAGTGGCAGAAAGATAACCAAATAGAGAATTCACAGGACTGGGAGGAATTATTTAAATTTTTGGGGTTTGTCAATTTTTTGTTTAATGGCAGAAAAAAAATCCACTAGTGTTTTCTTTGCTGCTTGGAGGAAGCCAGCAATCACAGATATGAGTACTTGTTTCATCTGAAAAAAAGTTAAAGCAATTACAATGTGTATTTTTCCAGAGAAGAAAAAAACACATTAGATGCATTAAAACATAATGGTTCTCTTTAACAAGTGTGCTTAATAAATGTGGATTTCTATTAAAATGATTAAAATGATAATTTCACCTAGCTTACCACTACCTGGCCATATTATCACAAAAACCTGTAATATTGTTCCATTTGCATAAGAAGCATTAAATGTCTATAATGTGGGAAATACAGATCAGTGTAAAATGAGCTACGGTTGTTAGCAACTGATTTCACTTACTTAAATAATGTACTTCAATTTAATCAGAAGCAGCTTAATGTGAGAAGTATAATGGCATCTCAAGAGCAGACTTAATGAGACATCAGTTTTGTGGCTTAGAAACACTTTAGTATAAAATAAAAAAACAGGTTTTATTGGACATTGTAGTATTAAAAGTTAAAGATGAGTTTAGTCTTATTGTTGCTAGAACTTTCAGTAGTAGTGATGGGCGAATCAGCGGCATTACACTTCGCCTAATCGGTGAAAAATTTGTTAAACGCTGCCGCGTCTCGCTGGCGTCTTTTTTTGGAAGCTGCAATGGTTTTTTATAAAAAAACTGTATTTGTTGTGTTTACCTTCTAGTGGCTACTAAAAGAATATGCAAGGGGAAACGACAATTAAGGTAGTTACTATTTTGCAATTGTGATTGAAGTGATACTTTGTTATAAGTTTAATCTTATTTGAGAAACTGAAACAATGTTATCTTGTTACTTTAAATAAAGCATTTTGTACATAATTGTAACCACTAGAGGGCATGCACAAAGAGGGTATTTAAGATGGTTACAAATCTGTAGTTTTAAACTTTGTCAGCTTGAGAAAGGACCAGGAGGTCCGAAACGTTGCTGTGCCATTAATAATGCTGCAATAAAGGCGGTTTTATCACTATATGGGAGTGCTGTAAGTTTCTATGGATCTTGATTAAAGGATGTGGAGGTGAACACATCAATGGACGAGCACCCCAGATAAGTAAAAATTCCATTATTTAAAGTGCTGGATATCTGTTGGGATAGCTGCAATGGTCACCAGCCAAAAATTCCCCAGCGTTTCTTGATTATATTTGTCTGCAGCAAATCTCGGGATTTCAACGCAAATTCGCGGCAGGCGAATAAATTTGCCCATCACTATTCAGTACCACTAGAGTAAATACACCCAGGGTTGATTCTGACCTCACTGCCCTAAAGAGGCCTACCCAGCGATATCTACCCTTATATCCTGCACTTTTTTGTGCCCCTTCAGGGATGATGACAAGGAGCCACATTGCTAGTGCTTTCTGCAATACAAGAGCCACATTTCTAATTTAAAAGGCAGAACTTTGTATCTTAAAGTTGCCTCACAGCAGAAATACTCCTGAATGCACCACATATGTATTCTCTAGGTTAAGGTCAATAGGCAAAAGGAATAATTAAAACCAAGGTTCTCCTCTATCACTACTAGTGTTGCCATCCAACTGGTATTGCACTGGCTTAGGCATTAAAATACAAGCCAAGATGGGGGTTGGGATTAACTTCCATTGTACTTGCTGAAATGTTTGTAATGCCTAGTCCTCTTCCCCCAACCTAACGCCAATCTACCATTGGCACCCTCCAGTTCCCTCTCCCTGCTCCCTGACAATACCACAACCACCTGTCCTACTCACAAACTGTTCTTTCCCATTCAGCAAAGATGTCAGGACCCAAACCCATTTTCAAGCCTTGCCACTACCCCAAACTGCCCTGCCAATTGTTTCTTTTTGCTTAAAGAATGTAGGGCAATGGGGAATATACAGTACCCTTTAAATCAGAGATCCCCAACCAGTGGCTTCTGAGCAACATGTTGCTCTCTGACCCTTGGATGTGGCTCCCAGTGGCCTCAAAGGAGGTACATGTACGGAATATGTTATCTGGAAAACTGATTTTCTAGGAGTCGTAAGGTATGAAGATATGTGTTACAGAAAGATCCATTATCCGGAAGACCCCAGGTCCCAAACATTGTGTATATCTGTATTTGTATTTGAATATCTGGTTTGAAGGCAAGCTTTAGCTTTATAAAAACCATGGGTACTGACAAACAGAGCCTCCTGTAGGCTGCTAGTCCACATAGGAGATTCTAATTAACAATCACATATCATTTATATCACTTCAGTGCTTTGCATGATTATGTTACTCTTCAGCTTTTTTTTTACATTTAAATGTGGCTAATGGGTAAAAATCGTTGGGGACCTCTGCTTTAAATTATCATTTTTTTAAAGCTTTAAAGAAGCATGGCAATTGTTCAGATGCAGACAATTGCATAATGGAATGAGTTCAGATGATTTGCCAATACAGGTATATATAAATTCTGTAGGTAACTGGAGTTAGCCTTTTAATCTCTAAAATAACTGAAAACAATTTGAATGTATCTTTTTATTTGAATTTGAAAATCATGGGCGTTCGTATATCAGAAAGGTTGCTTTCTATGTAAAATGATGTACAGCCTCATAAAAAAACAGATATGATAAAAATGTGTCTTCAAAAGATAAACATTTTCTAGTGACAGGCTATGACACCATGCAAAAAAATGTGTTGCATGCCATAAATATTGCTGGAAGCTGGTTTTAGTTGCTATGAAATTTTTAACAGGAAAAATAAATGGTTTTTTCATGGTTTTACCTTGTTTGTAATGCAGCATAAACAACCCTGTCTTTATGGTTAAAATATTGAACAGAACTAGATCTTTCTTTATGAAATAGTCATGCAGCAGAAATGTTAGAGGTCAAATCAGTAAATGAAAAAGAAGGCAAATAATCAGTAAGCTAATAAATAGAGTTAAAATGAATAACTGTGTGCATCCGAAGGACTGTATTTTTAAAGTAATATAAAAAGTGAACCTGAAGCTAGAAAACTATAACAGAAGTGCTCTATGATATGCCTGGGAAAAAAATACACATTGTATTAAATAAATCAGGCCAGACATGGATTATATATATATAGATATATGTTTTTCTTGTACATTAAAACAAGGTGAAAAGAGCTCCATTTATATTAAGAATTTGTTTGTGTTCAGTTTATTTAAAACTCGCTTCAGAATTATAAGGGGATGACCATTACTTGCCCCCATTGATGCAGATTAGATTGTGTCAGAAGATCATTGCAAAATGGGTAACATACATAAAATGTTAAAATGCTTTAAAATATACTTTTATATAAGGCTTATAGGCAGTAAAGAAAATAAATCAAATGCCATAAAAAAGTTGACTTTGCATATGAAGATATAAGTATCCCTATATAATATCTTAAAGTAGTACTTTTTATTGAGATTAGATACTATGAGAGTTTATGTGATAAAAAATGTGCCTAGAAGCAGTAACCCATAGCATCCAATCAGCAAGTAGGATTTACTGGTCACCTGTTTAAAAGAAACATTTTATTGGTTGCCATGAGTAACTGCTACTGGGTAAAGTAAGTTCCTTTCATTACATTTCAGGGTTAAAGGGGTGGCTCACCTTCAAGTTAACTTTTAGTATATTGTAGAAGGGCCAATTCTAAGAAACTTTCCAATTGGTCTTCATTATTTATTTTTCATAGTTTTTTAATGATTTGCAATTTTCTTCTTTGCAGCTTTCAAATGGGGGTCACTGACACCATCTGAAAACAAAAAAAGCTACAAATGTATTGTTAGTGCCACTTTTAATTACTTATCATTCTATTCAGTCCATCTCCTATTCATGTTCCAGTCTCTTATTCAAATCAATGCAGGGTTGCTAGGGTAATTTGTTCCCTAGAAACCAAATTGCTGACACTGCAAACTAGAGAGATGCTGAATAAAAAGCTAAATAACTATAAAACCCCAAATAATAAAAAATGAAAACCAATTGCAAATTGTCTCAGAATATCCCTCTCTACATTATACTAAAAGTTAACTCAAAGGTGAACAACCCCTTTAAAGTATAACATGATGAATGATATGCAATATATCTGTAATCTTATAACAATGGTAGTGCAGTTATTGTATTTTATTATGCTGTAGTTTAAATAGTTCCAGAATATATTCCCAAAAGATCTTATTTACAAATTATTCTGAATTGAGAAGTTGGATGACTGCAAGTCCAGTTGATTTGACTTATTTCTAGTGATGGACGAATTTATTAGCCAGGGGCGAATTCCCGGCAAATTCCCGCGATTCGCCACTGGCGTGGAGTCGCGCAACGAAATTCGCAAATTTTTCGGCGAAGCGAAACAGGGTAGATTCACCCATCAATACTTATTTCTACAGATATTTAATTATTCACCTTTTCTAATAATCCCCCATATGGAACACCTAAAACAAAAGGTGTTAAAGGGATTCTGTCATTATTTTTATGGAGTAGTTGGTATCACTAAATTACATGAGTACATTGCAAGTAATTTATTCCAACAATTAAAATGTATTCTTGAACTAATAATGTATTTTTGTAGCTTTAATATTGGTGTGTAGGCAACCATATCTGGTCATTTTGCCCAGGCATGTGCTTTCGTAAACAGCCAGCATTTTTGCAATATAACTGCTGTTGTTGCTCCTACTCATGTAACAGGAGGAGTCATGATGGGAATTGGATTTTTACTACTGAGTGCTATTCTTTCACCTACCACTAGATGAGAGCATTTTTTGCAATGCAGGTGTCAGGGAGCTGTTATGTAGTTACCTTCCCATTGTTCCACTGATAGTCTGCTGGGGAGAAAAGGAAGGGGATGATATCACTCCATGGCTGAGTGCACCTGGGAAACTTACAACATGTCTAACCCTATGTCAGATTTCAAAATTACATTTGAAAAAAATCTGTTTGCTTTATAAAAAAAATCAATTTCAATGCAGGATTCTGCTGGAGGAGCAACTGATTTATTTTGTAAAAACCTGTTTTTCCATGACAGAATCACTTTAAGCTCCTTATTCTGCCCATTACAGGACTATGGACATTTGCGTTTACCATTGATCTCCCCAATGATTAAAGGAAAACTATACCCCCAAAATGAATTTTTGAGCAACAGATAGTTTATATCAAATTAAGTGACATATTAAAGAATCTTCCCAAACTGGAATATATATTTAAGTAAATATTGCCCTTTTACATCTCTTGCCTTGAACTACCATTGGGTGATGGTCTGTGTGCTGCCTCAGAGATCACCTGACCAGAAATATTTAAACTCTAACTGTAAAGGGAAGAAGTGTGGAAGCAAAAGACACACCTCTGTCTGTTAATTGGCTCATGTGACCTAACATTATAGTTTGTTTGGTATGTTTGTGTGCACCGTTGGATCCTAGGATCCCAGGAGGCTGTCCTTATTTTTTAAAATGGCTATTTTCTATTTATGAGTTCCCAATGGCACATGCTACTAAAAAAGTGTATTATTATGAAAATGGTTTATTTACATGAAGCAGGGTTTTACATATGAGTTTTTTTTATGCAATATCTGTTTATAGAGCCCTACATTGTTCAGGGGGTATAGTTTTCCTTTAAGGATCACATGCCTATAAAGATTAAGTATCACATGCTTATAAACTTTGCTATGGCAAACATGCATTCTTATTGAGCACTGTCTATAAAATATGTTTGTTTTTAGTATTGTGCATTATTTAATATGTGATTAGTAAAATATCACTCTGCTTTATGATGTTCCTAGGGTGATACTGTCAGCTACAAAAATCCCCTGTCTGACTTTATCAAACCATTTAGAGATGATTTCCCCTTCATGCAGAGATGTACTGTATACATTATACATAAGAAAGCCACATTAGCGTTACTGGTTTACAAAATCCTTATACTGTACTTCAAGGAAAATAACAATACTTTTAGTTACATGCTTCAGGCAGGATTCATACTATAACACAAGCAGTAACAAATGGGTAGCAACCAATATTTCCTCTGTTTTAAAGGAAACAATAATTCTATTTTATTATTCTGTCTTTATAATATTCCTTGAGAGGCTAGAACAATGCATAATGATATAAAGAACCCATGCACCAAGATCAAGAAACATCAGTGCAGTTTAAATTCCTTTTTTGAGTGCTGTATGTAATTTTAAGCCTTTTTCTTCATACGCATGTGGAATTTAAGTGTGGTAAATAATGGTCTTTTTTCATGTGATAAATACATGAGTTCTTCTGTTCTAAAAGTAACAATTCAAGTGGTGTCAGCTCAAGACGTTAATCGTTCTTCAATGCATAATCTAAGAACTCCCAGTGAACCTAGCTTTTACCCATTCTCCAGAACATAAACATTATTACCAGATTAAATAAAATTTTCAATATGGTAGCCGATTTGTATGCAAAATATCAATCTCTAAAATTATTATAGGTTTCACACCCTAAAGGAATATTCAGAACCTGGCTACCCAGAACCACAAAAAGTATGCTATGAAAAATTTGCAGGCAATCTAGTTTGTAAATAGCACTGGAACACAGTGACAGATAGGAAATAATACCCTGTTGTATTAATGTGACAGCATTATGAAGGCAAGGTGCAAAGTGCAGAACATGGTCTCAATCTACCGTCCACCATGTTTCTGAAAATTGCAAACGCCTTTTATGCTAGTGGACTGCCCTATAGCCGGCCCCATTAATGGATTGGTGCCTGCATTCGACATAGAGGACAGGATGAAGTATGTAGGCATCTCCCCTGCCACCCCTACACATAACTTGCAAGTTTCTAAGTGCTACACAGTCCCTGTTGCAAGATGGAAAGGAATGAGTACCAAGGAGTGTGCTTCTTTAACCCTCAGTACTTCTGCGCTTGGGACAGTCCGACAAATCACTGTTCCACTTTGAGGTATGCTATAGCTGTGGGCCCAGCAGACCAATTTATGGCCTGGAAAGGGCTGAAACGACAAAATGTTGTGACAGCGTCAGGAGAAGCAGTAAAAATGTTAGCATGACAGGATAGAACAATAATATTTTGTATTTGCCAAAGCAATCATTTTGTTCACATATACCCTACTAAGGACAGTTATTTCAGAGTGTTGGATTAAATTAGAATTGGTTTTAGATTTCTTTCTATCAAGTAGCAATACGTTACAAGAAACATGAAATCATCATTTCTGTACCTTTCATTATAATGTTACACTATGAACCATTATAAAAATGAATGGGGTTTAATTGTGATTATAAATGAGGGACCATGGATGTAGCAATATGATATGTTACAACTGGCCACTAGATGTCTCATTGTTTTACTTGTGCAAAGGTTAGCAGGAAAAGACTTGTTGGTAGTTACAGACCGTGTGTGCAGCAGCTAATGGTTCCTCTTGGGATCAGCTAATAAAGTCTGTGCTACAAGATCCTGAGTGTGTACCTGCTTGATTTATGCCACCCTTCATAACATGGTGAAAGTGGTGGGATCTGAACCTTGGAGTGAAAAGCTGACTGGAATCACTGGGAGTGAAAACAAAAGTGAAAGTAAAGCAGCATCCTGAAGCTGTGACTCGAGGTACTGTGAGTAACAATCACTGCTAATATGGAGTGGGCTGAAACCCCCTGAGAGACTAAATGTATTTTTTTTCAACCTGCCACAAGCTTAGAAACACTGGAAAGAGGAGTTTGGCCTGTATATGTATCTCACAGCAGCACCCAGTGATGAGAACCACAAAATAAAGCTCTTTTTTATTTGTGAGATGATAGTTTCACTGTGAAAAACATAATCCTGGCATTTGATAAATACTGTTATTAAAAAAAGAATGAAACTGTGGAAAGATATACATTCTTTTCAAGGAACCAGGAACCTGGGGAAAATATTGACACATATGCCACAGAGCTGAAACTACTAGCATTCACATGTGAATTTGGGGATATAAGAGACTCTCTTATTGGAGACAGAATAGTGTGTGGAATCAGAAACTCACATCTAAGAAAGACTACTTAGGGAAGAGGATTTGGGCCTGGAAAAATGTCTCCAGATCTGCAGAGCCTCTGAGCTAACAAAAGATAATCTGAAAATGATTGAGGGTCCATCTGAGAGTATGGTACATGCAGTAACTGGTAAAAGGAAAAAATATAAAATATCCAGGAAACATCAATACTATGTAAATACTGTGGTAAAAGACATGCAAGAGACAAAGAGCAATGTCCTGCTTATGGTCAGACATGTAGGGTCTGTGGCAAAAGAAATCATTTCTCAGCCCAGTGCAGGCAGATCAATAAGTCATGGCACAGATATGAAAACACAGTGACACAGGACTCAGGCTCAGACAGTGCAGAGGACATACTGTGGCTACTACTACAGTCAGCAGCAGACAGTGTAAATGTGGCAAATCCACCAATACCTAAAGATTCAAATCAACTTTTTGCCATGTTTCTACTAGATAATACACCATTATGTTTCAGTTGGACTGTGGGGCAAGCTGCAATGTTATTCCCTTCTGTTTGCTTAATTATTACACACTGTACACACAGTACTTTTGATGTATAAAGCTCCAAATTATGGGAAGGTCATCACCAATAGACATTTTAATAATATTATTCACATTTAATTTTGTTGTAGTGATAAAACAGCACCTTGTACTTGATCATTAACTAATATATAATAAATCCTTATTGGAGGCAAAACAGTCCTACTGGATATAATCTTTAAATGAGAGATCCAAATTTCAGAAAGATCCATTATCCCAGAAAACCCCAGGTCGCTAGAATTCTGGATAACAGGTCCCATACCTGTGCTGCTCTTTTAATGCTCCCCTTGCGTGTCATCCTCCAAACATTCATTACAGGCTAATTATCTGGGCACGGTCATCAACCTTGAGGTGTCTTAAGAATGCAACACAATAGTCTCTACAAAATGTAAGGTGATGATTGGTTATACTTTAGTATGTGTTTTGAATATTCAAAATGTTTTTCTTTTTGAACCTAGTGGCAACAGAACACATATTTTTGTTTTCATTTGTTTTGATGTATTTGTCTGTTTTACATTCATGTACAGCAGAGTGAACTATAATTCATTTCAAAACTGTATTTTATGAACTGAGAGCCTAAGGGCAAAACAAGGAGGATTTCCTTGGAGCTTTATTTTTTGACTGCATACAAGTTTATATTAAGAATGAAACTATGCACTAGCTTGGTATATATATATATATATATATATATATATATATATATATATATATATATATATA
>CM044439.1:90340152-90353845 GCA_024363595.1 Xenopus borealis
TATATATATATCTACATCCCAAGGCTACTGCACACACTTACCATTAGGATATATGCCCAGGTGCTCCCGGAAATTCGAAAATATAGGTAATTAGATTGACGTTTCGGTCCTCAATTGGGACTTTTGTAATATGTTTGAAGAAATTCCCCGTGTGCACCAGCATCTATATGTGTGTGTGTGTGAAGTCCAGACCAATTTTAAGGTGCAAATAAAGTGAAAGTAATGATGATCATACAAACATGCAACATTTCGGAGCTCCTGCTCCTTTGTCAAGCATAATTAGTCACAATTGCATCACATCCTATTTAACCTGTCATATAACATAGACACGCCTATCACATTAATAAGACCGATAGTATTAGGAATTAACTCTCTAGGTTATACAAAGTAATCCCAATTTATAAAGTTTTAATTAATGTGATAGGTGTGTCTATGTTATATGACAGGTTAAATAGGATGTGATACATTTACACTTGATATTGTTTTTTCAGACTGTTGAGAATGAAAGTACGATTTATGGGCAGGAAAATGGAGGGGGAGGTATATCCCTTTTATTGAAGCAATTAGGATTGCATAAAAAGAGTCAATATTTACCCCCCATCTCACACCACCCAGTGGAGACTGTAATTAACTTTATTTAGAGGGATATTGATTGGTGGATACAGGACCCTAAGGGTTTGCGATCCATGAGGTATAATAATAACATGACCAATGTTGAACTTAAAGCTTTAAAAGCCTTGATGGACGATAGAACTGTGGTTTATAAATCTGCGGACAAAGGTGGGGCATTGGTTATTATGGATAAGGCATATTATACTGGTGAAATTTTGGGGCATGTGCTACATGTACCTATAAGCGGTTGGATAAGTATCCCACTAATGAAATTGCAGGGATGATTCAAGAGATAGTAACCCGTTATTATAGACAATGAGTAATCAGCGAGGAACTTAAAGAATACTTGATACAACATTTTCCATGCGTTTTTATACCTTGCCAAAGGTCCATAAAAACTTACAAATGCCCCCGGATGCCCTTTAGTGGCCAGGGTAAATTTAATCTTGGCCCCATTGGCAATCTTTCTTGATAAAGTCTTGGTCCCATTTGTACCATTGGGCAATTCTTATATTAAAGATACGTAACATTTTTTAGGTTCTTTGCAAAGTCTAAAACTATTACAGTTTATATTAGCTGCCTTTGGCGTATGTAGTCTCTATACGTCACTACCCCATTGCTTAGGTACGGAATCTATATTGGCGGTATTGGAAAACTCTCAATATAATGCAATACAAAGGAGCTTCTATATGGAGCTATTGGGATTGATACTCTATGAAAAACATTTTTTGTTTCAGGATACCTTTTACCTGCAATTATAAGGGACGGCGATGGGATTGAACCAGCTCTGTTTCTTGAGACCTTGCCGTCCGAGGCGGCTCCAGCAATGCCGCACCCCCAGTCCGATGACTTTTCCGGGGGAGAGGCAGCAATGCTAATGTGAAGAGCGCAATAGCGCTCTCTCGCACTTGTAAAGCTGAATTTCAGGTTTAAAAAACGGAAATTTGTCTCTTAAAGGCTCGGCTCTTAAAGGCACCAGGAGCGTCTTTTTGCCGGCCCCTGGAGACCTCAGCTCACCTCATTGGTGGAGCGCCACTGGATCGAACGTTGCCCCTACATACACTAATTTATTCATGAACCAATTTGAAAATCTTTATGTTTTTACACATGAATTATTCAATGGATTTCAAAGACATGCTGCGACATGCTGCGTCTGAACCTGCGTTCTGCGCTTATATACAGGCCCGGACTGGCAATCTGTGGGTTAGGGCAAATGCCAGATGGGCTACTATAAATTGCCATAGAAAGTCAGTATTTAGTGGGCTGGTGGGGACTGTTTGGGCCTCTGTGTAGTAGGAATGACATATATATATATATGTACGTATGCTTGGAGGATATATATATATATATATATACTTCCTCCTAGCAAACATTTCACTGTAAAACATTACTTGTTTATTTCAGTGTGTAATCTGTGATGCATATTACAATGGCTACTTGTTCATCATCCAGCCAGACTGTTTATGTAGAAGTCACTGCCTGCTTCAGCAAGACAGATAAAGCTGAACCTCCAGAGACTAATAGCAGATTTTATACCAGATGTTTGGAATTCAGTAAAAAAAAAAATATGAACAACAAAGTTTTTCTCAATGAGGAAGAACAAAACAATAACATTTCCTAAACAATGTTGGGTACATATGGTTATCAAATGCAAAAACTAAAATACACTACTAATGCATCTGTTCTACACTAATATCAAAATATGTTTTTTTATCATTAAGATTATCTGTCATTTGTTCCTTTACAGAAAGCAAAATATAAGCAGAATTCTGTATACAGAACATCCAACTCATGCTTCTATAGAACCTTTTCCCATGGTTTCTTCAGAACAGCACCTACCATGGTCATAAATGTTGTTTTCAAATTTAAGGTCTTGCAAAAACATGATTTGTGCTAGCTTAGTTTATATCATGTACAGGTATGGTACCTGTTATCCTGAATGCTCATGACCTGAGGATTTCCAGATAATGAATCTTTCCGAAATATGGATCTTCATACATTAAGGGGTGGATTTATCAAGGGTCGAAGTGAAAATTCGAATTTCAAAATTTGAATTTCAAAGTAATTTTTAAGTACTTCTACTATCGATTGGGCCAAAATTCTATTTGAATAGAAAAAATTTGATTCTAATTGAAAAATTCGAAAATTGAAGTACTGTCTCTTTAAAAAATTCCAATTCGACTCTTCATCACCTTAAACCTGCTGAATTTCTGTTTTAGCCTATGGGGACCTCCTATATCTTTTATGGAGTCTTTTGGAAAATTTTGATCAGTCAACATTTTTTGGAGTAAGAATCATACGATTTGAATTTGATCGAAAACGGACCTATTCCATTGAAAAAAAAATGTGCCTATAGTTCTACTAAAATTCGATGGTTGAATTTCGAAGTATTTTCACTTCGAAATTCGAACCTTGATAAATCTGTCCCTAAGTCTACTAGAAAATCATGTAAACACTAAATAAACCCAATAATCTCTTTTTGCTTCCAATAAGGACTAATTATACCTTAGTTGGGATCAAATACAAGGTATTGTTTTATTATTACAGAGAGAAAGGAAATAATTTAAAAAAAATTTGGATTATATGGATAAAATGGAGTCTATGGGAGACGGTCTTTCCGTAGCTCTAAAAAACAGGTTTTTGATAATGGCTTCCTTACCTGTACAGCAATTGATTGTCTTATCATTACAGAGAAATCAGTATAAGTTATTAAAGAGTTGTTTAAATCTAACACAATAGCATTGTTACGTTTTGGATTTTTTTTTAATAATAAAACCGGTAACAATATACATGCACTTCAGTATTCTTTCATGTTCGATACTACCATTTTTGACAAAACATATTTAAATTCTACACTACAATACACTTACTTGATATTTATAATGTTGGGAGGTAAACATATTCAGTAGGTGATAATTAGCTTCACACATTTCAATTTTTGATACGTGTACTTTTACAAACTGAAAACATTCCCATCTAATATTAAAAACATATTGAAAAACAGAAAGCTGGGAGGCTGTCAGTCAGTATCTGTATTAAAAATGGATTGTTTTTTTGTTTCTGCTACATAACATTATTTGTAGTTATTCATGCTGTGTGTATTATTAATACACTCTGATGTAAACAGAGCAATAAAAACTAGCATTATACGTAATAATAGCAGGCAAAGAGAACAGTGAGAACCTTGAGCTTCCTGTGTTGTGACCTTTAGAATTTTTATACCATTACAAAACAAGACCTGATAATTATGCATTCCGTTTCTGCAGTAAGCGCCATATTATAGCAGCAAAGTACAATGAATAAAAGACAATCCTGTGCCAAATATGCTATATGGACCACAGTGTCACAATTTTTATGGTAAAAACTACATAGAACCATATTGTATCCTTGACAGTCCCAATGTATCTCAGAGCTATGGAATGCCATTTATATTTCTGTCTGGAATGCATACAGTGTAAATAAATTGTAAGAGATGGTGACATTATCAAACATTCATATGGGAAATGAACTTTGCATGAATAGCTTTTTGCCATTCATTACATGATTGGGGCACTTAGCCCAGTGACATATATTGAGAACATCATTATTGAAATACATTGATTAAGACAAACATTGAATTAGATAAGCTATATGCAATCCCTAAGCTTCACCCCAGTCATTTAAAGATTAAGGTGAAATCACTTTCTCGCTAAATCCCCAAAAGGGGGGTAACTATATACATGTAACTGTAAGAAAGGAGATTTTCATAAGGATTCCTGGCACCAATGAGACCATTAAGTGAAGTGACTCCAAACTTTTTAACAGTGAATGGCATTCATTTATTGATTTCAACATTACAGCACTTTATTCTTTCCATTTTTATATACATACTGGAATCTGCTAGCATATTATTCCACCTCTGACATGGTCAAAAATATGTACAATTTGGTAGGTATAATGGACACAATGGTATATGAATAAATATTTGTAACTTATGCAGAGTTTGCTCTTTTTCAAGTTGTATGCACTTTATTCATTATACATGTCACTCTGTAAAACATACAGATGAAGCCACTTTGGATTGTGCATTTGACACAGAATAATTTAACTTAACCATTACTTAAATCCCATTTAACTCACTTATCACAGAATATTGTGTCACAGCATCCCATCCAATGAAAGAGTTCACCATTGAAAACAATGGTGCTTTGGTATGCTAATGAAAAGTTTAAATGCATCTGTACTGTACCATAAACGTTATTATATTATTGCTTCCTCTCTTAGCCTTGAGCACTGAGTATAAATATGTTGGATTCAACTTAAAAACATCTTGTTGAAGATCATGTACTCTGGCAGAGAGCATTAAAGGAATTGTACAGTGTAAAAATTAAACTGAGTAATTAGATAGGCTGTGCAAAATAAAAAATGTTTTCAATGTTAGTTAGCTAAAAATATCATCTAAACTGGTGTGAACATATGTCTAATAGTGATGGGCGAATCTACCCAGTTTCGCTTCGCGGAAAAATTCCATCGAAATTCACGAACTGGCGAAAAAATTAGCAAAATGAGTCGCGGCACGTTTTTTGACGCGCGTCGCGTCAACTACGATGCGTCGTTTTTGACGCATCGTGACTCGTTTTTAAAAGCAAATTTTCGCTGGCATTTCGCGAATTTATTCACGGGAATTCGCCCCGTGCGAATAAATTCGCCCATCACTAATGTCTAATGTAGTAGCCAAAACACTATTTCCTCCTTTGAAGCTTTTTAACCTGTTACCAGTGAGTAAGCAATCAGGTTACTTGATTTGAAGGGGGCCACATGGGACATAACTGTTCAGTGATTTTGCTTTTCAATCTGACCTGCATGCTAATGATCAAAAGAAAACTCACTGAACAGTTATGTCCCACATGACCCCTTTAAGTTACTGACTTACTAATACAACATAAAACAAAGCAGGTAAATAAGACTCCTTGTACAAAATAATGCAAAGTTTGATGATACCTTTTATTGGCTAACTGAATAAGTAAAAATTGCAAGGTTTAGGAGCACCCAGGCCCCTCAATACCTGACGAAGGGGCCTAGGTGCTCCAAAAGCTTGCAATTTATAGTTATTCAGTTGGCCAATAAAAGATATCACCAAATTTTACATGTTATGCATCTCTCCAATGGCTAACACTGCACATTTTAAAACTGTATTTTCTTTAACAAAAAAGAAGCTGTGAAGCTGCCAGTATATAGAGATTAAATGATTTTTTTATTCCTAAAATATCCTAGCGATTATCAAGTATTTATAGGCTGAACTCGATGAAAACCCCAGATTCCCTCCATGCCTTAAGCATTTTGTAAACAGCATCTGTTTTCCAAAAACTTTTTTCAGCTACCATCTCTGTCCTTGTTTACATTTATATTTGCCTATTGTGTGTCTTAACCTCTCTCACCAGAGCCTTCAGGCTGTTCCTAACTCTTAGCCATGCTAGCACCCCTGCTGCACTATCGGGGACCATGACATATGCCAGGGTTGTCCTTCCTATACTTGTATTATTGTAATGTAATAATGTGATGTAATATATAATAATATATGCTTCAAGTCAGAGTTAACTAAATTAACCAACTTAAAGAAGTGTATACAAGTGAAAAACATATAATTTTTTATTTCTATGTGACCTTGACATAATAAATATCCTAATCCCAATACATAGAAACCAATTATTTATGTCTTTTTCTGCATTTTCAGAAACAATTTAATTCCATGTACAGTATCTAAAAAATCATTCCCCTTTTGCTACAGAGAGCCTTTTTTTTTGCTAAAGCCTAATTTCTATTCTATTCAGCATCTCAGAAAACAAATTAAGCAATTTCTTTTGGCCTTTAGAATAATAAACACTTAAATTAAATACTATGTCATTTAAGATTATGTTCTGTCTTGTGAGGCTGATTAAACTAATTCATTTAAGAGATATGGTCTTTGGAAAAAAAATCTGTTAATGGCCTTTACAATACAACTATGCTTCCCATTAAGTTGACACTGAACAAACATAAGTTGCTTAAGTACTTCAGTGTCACTTAGAAAATCATCTAATGGAAAATATTCTGTCCATAGCAAATCAATAGAGCTTTGTGCTTTGAGGCAGGTATAGATAAATAATCATACAATAAACAGGCATGCAGTGTAAACCCTTGATCTTAAATAATTTTGATTGATTTAATCACTTATTGTACATTTGGGTTGGTAAGGGGAGAGCATAAGAACAAATTATTTAAGAGATAAAGTTTTTTATCTTCTCATCAGGTACAGCGTCAGAAGTCCAGTAATCTATCCAACAGAGAGTTTCCATTTTGAACTATTCTAGAATCAATTTTTGGAACTTCTATTAGCAACAAAATATGAGGTTGCATCAAATGCAGGTCTTAGGAACCTGGCACCATGCAGAGAAAGTCCTCTCACAATCTCAGGTATCAGTAGAAAAGTGTTTAACAGTGTGGATGTCCTGAAAGTTCCTCTACTTACATTAAGACTTTTAAACTTTAACTTTAAAACTTTTTGAAACTTTAACTTTTAAAACTCTGAGCCTTTTTTACAGTCATTGAAAATGGGTGCATGACAGCAAACACACAGGGTGCATATAATTCTGGTTCGCACAACCAGTTATTACCGAATAAAACAATAATAATAATAATATTGTGATAATTTTGAAATTATAATCTGTAAATATGTTTATTTTTGTCCCCATGATTGATGAGCTGCTATTATGCCTATGTGAATAAAGATTTGAAAGACTATTATAGGATTTCTAATGTTTTTTAACATGACTGACTTGTAGCACTAACTCTTGAACATGGAATTCTAGGTGATACAGTTGCATGCACAAGAAATAGCTGAGATTATGTTTAAAATCTGGTTTATAAGGCAGACAACACATGGACACATGCTTTACTTGTGCTTTTCAGGCAGCAAATTCAAAACCTATTGTTCTTTTCAATGGGAAAGAAATTACTGTGGCACATCTGAGCACAGAAACACGCTTGAAGCAGCGGTAGCATGAATAAGGGTACCATAGATTTAAAAAAAAAAAAACTTATAGTAACTCGGAATTTCTATTGATGAAAGACCGATGAAACGGCAATGTGCAGCATTATAACTGACATAGTAAATTCTTGATAAAACTATTGTATCTAGAGCCCAAAATTACTGGGCATGTAATACGCATCCAACATTAGTGATAGTCTTAATGCTGGAAAACTAAAAAAAAATATAACAATGCACTGTGGGTAGAAAATATGGCAATAAAGTCTCTATTGTAAACTAGCTTGTCCAGTCTATCTTCAATCCAGAACTTAAAATCTGGTAAAATACCGCAACAACCATAAAGCAGATAGATTGAATGTCTGTGTTGCAATTGTTATTGTTTTAACATGCGTATTTTAGTAGTCATTTACTTTTTTTAAACTGTGGTAGGGCTGCTAGGGTTGGTAACCTTAGCAATCAGAATTTTAAATGATCAACCAGAGAAACAAAAAAGAAAAGAATATAATGAAGACCAATTGTAAGTTGGACTGGAATACTACCATGTTATTGCACCATCTGTTGGTGTAAGCATGGAGACCAAATTCATTTTTGTATATTTTTTATCTAGACTACTTTTAGCAGTTGCATAATGAGCATTGAGAATATGGTACAATGTGAAATGGGCACTGCTCAAATACTGTTCAAAAGATGTACAGTACTGTAGTATGTAACCACAACATGAATTGAAGAAAATACATTTTGGTGTTGTCCTGTTTACTACCAGGTAAATTTTTTTTATCATGCTAGCCAGTTGAAAAAGTTATAGATTAGAACTTTTGATATAAGGCATAATAAAAGCAGTGTAAAGGTGATACCTTTATTGGCTAACTAAGATGATAATCCCAACAAGCTTTCAGAACATTTCTGTTAGGAACCGAAATGTTCTAAAAGCTTGCTGTGATTATCATCTTAGTTAACAAATAAAGTTATCACCTTTACACAACATTTGTTGTGCTTCATTTCAAAAGTTCTACCCTATATCCTGTTTACTGACTTAACACCAGTGTCGAACCGGGCTGGCGGGAAACCGGGAAAAAACACGGTGGGCCCCAGCCTTCATGGGCCCTGCCGGCCCAAACTCTCTACAAGGAGCCTGACCCAGGCCCGGAATTGTCCACCCAGCTGCTTGCTCCGGTGTGCCTAATCGTAATGGAGCGGAGGGCGCTAGGACCGCTCGACCCACCGCTGAAATTGGCTAAGAGAGCAATATGGTAAGTGCCAGCAAGGGGGGGTTGTTACCAGAGAGGGGGATTTTTGACTGGGGTGATGTGCCCATGGGGGGGTACAGGGGTCCTTGGGAGGTTCAGGGAGCCCTGATGTGGCAGCCCCGGTGGGCCCTGACCCCCCCAGTCTGACCCTGCCTAACACATTTAATATAAACTACATATTTACATGTAATCTTCACTACTACAGATGGCTAAACTAAGAAGGCTGCTACTCTACTGTCATTTCACCAGTAACCCTGTCCTGGACATCATATCCAACAGTTTGAAAGCTGAGTGAAGCTCCTAGGAGGTGCCCTGGGGATGTATTCCAGGAATAGTGTGACACCTGCCCTTTCCTTTAGCCATTCATTCTTGGTTTCAGAAATCTCTATAATTCAACAGTTAACAGACCTCAGAGGACATTCTTAGCTATCACTATCTGAAAGAAAAGGAAGATCTCATTTATATTGTTCTGCCAATGTCTTAGTGCAGCTGGGTTATATGGCTCACTGTAATAATAAATTTTAATGACTCCTGGGGACAGGAATGCTCTTATTACAGAAGCAGATGGTGACTAGGAAACTGTAGAAGAAGCCGAGGGATGTACTGTTCTAACTGTTTAACAAATACACAGAATACATTATCCGACTTCATTTATAGGAGCCAAACCTTTTATGCCAATTAAATATTTCAATGAGTAAGAAAAATTATTCATAGAAACCAAGCAATATTCCAGACTTATGTAACAAAAGTATCAGATAAAGCTACTCTGCAAAATTATACTGTAATGAAAAGATTGTTACTCTTAGTAACCATGGTTGTTACAATCCTCCATTTTGCGATTATGTTCAGTGCTATCAAGGAGTGAAGGCTCAGTTTGATATTATATATGGTGTATACTTGAGAAATGGGGGATCCCAATATTATAAAAACAAAATGGATAGATGCTAATGACTGGGAGTCTGAGGTGCATATTTATTAAGAAATGCAAAAGGAGCAACCGCGCCTTCTCTAGTTAATAGCAGGCAATCCACAATCATTGAAGTAATCGGGTGCTGGAAAGCCCTTGGTGTCTTATGCCGTGTATTAGGAGAAAGAAAGGAAGAAAACTGAGCTTCCACTTTCCTCTGGTATTAAAATCCAAAAGCTTTATTAGACCATATTAAAAAAGCAGAAACACTTCACACAAGCCTGACGCATTTCGGGCACGTGTGCCCTTAATCATAAGAAAAAAGGGAACAGTGCATAGAGGATCTCTATAAATAGTCCAACAGTGTAGCGACCTCTATTGATTAGTATCCATTATAAACTTCAGTAGTTAAATATATTGTAACCAATAAATAGAAAAAGTACAAAGTATTAAAAAGAAAAGGAAGAAATGAAAACTAAAAATAATACATAATATCAAAACGAGTATTGAGGCCACATGGATTTCTTGTATTCAGAGTGAAAATCCAAAAAGCCTCACGTTTGTTCAATGATACTATAGGATCACCACCTCTTAAAGGGCGCATGACCTTTTCAATTATTTTTACTCCTAAGTTGAGAATACCACGTCTGCTACATTGGCTAAAATGTTTACCTATGGGGGATTTAAAATCACATTTTTCAATGGCATTCAGATGTTCTCTAACCCTGTCTTTAGGAGACGAGTCCTTTCTTTCTCCTAATACGCGGCATATTTATTATGCTGGATAGAAAACAGAGGGATAATACACCACGCATCGCCAGGATTTGCCATCTAAAAACTGCATAAAAGTAAGAAAACACATTTTTCTTAATGGTGGCACTGTCATCGAGTTAAATGACAGACACCTTGATAAATTTGCCATTTATTTTACACCAGTTTTTCAATTAATTTCTTTTTTACACAGCGCAATAAATATGCCTCACCCTGTGAAAGTAGTAAACTCTAGATAAGCACAAGACATCTTGCAGAATCTCTGAAAACTTACTACTTTTAAACACCTTCCTCATACCTATGAACCATAAAGAATTACACACTGGGTGTCAGGAGGATAACTAATACATTAAAACTTTAAGTGATTCATTAAAAGAAGGTGGAAATGTGGAAAGAATTACTAAGTAAGTACTGTAATTAGGGATAGCAAGAGAAAGCACTCAAGGGTATTTCCAACACCAAAATGAATTATGCTACATATGAATAGGAACAAGTAGAAAAGTAAGTAAAGTGTGCATATTATGAGTAAAGAATTCATGACTGCTCAGTCTCACATAGCATCAGGCCTAACTTAACAGATAAAAAAACAAAATATAAAATGTAGACTTAGGGTCTACTATGTACAACATGCGTAGTAGTCTATGATTGTTGTAACTGGCAGAATGTTGTGTTTATTCATTTTACTTTAATTCTTTCGATTTGTTTGAATTCTTTTGAGAGTACACATTGAAAATGTAGAATGAGTAGAATTTGATGCATTCATTTTGTTCACTGTTTTATTCGATCAGTTTTTTTAGATTCATATTTTTTAATAAATAAGCAAACATTCAAGTTTTGTAAAATTTAAATTTTACTAAATTTGTTCCGTCAAATTTAAAAAATTAAATAAATTTTTTTTATAAATAGGCCGCCCTGTAGGACATATTCTCTCAATTCAAAGAGTTGCAAATCCAGGAAATTTGCTAATTACTGACATCCCAAAAGTCACATGACATCAAACAGCCAGTCAGCAAAATAAAGCTTAGATTAACAATTTAGCCAGCCATTGGGAATCCACTAAAATACATCTAATTTTGTATTAAGGTTAAGATAAAATATAATGACAAATTCCACATTGTGGAAGAGAAATGCTATTCAGTGAGATGTTTAATAACATATACTCTGCATATGTGCAAATGAGTTCAATGACTCAATGTGTTTACATGTTAATAAATGTGCACAAAGGAAAATGTTTTTTCACCCAGGAAAATTGGTCACATTTTGCATATTTTCACACACAGTTTATTACAGAGCTTAGATTATGATATGGTATACGGGTATTAGATTTATTTTCCAGAAAGTCACATAATACAGTAATGCCGTTTATCTTTCCATTGTGCTTGCAATTTCATATCAAATGTCTGAGAAATAGCGCTACAATTAAAATGATCTCTTCCACTCCAGAGAAAACATTTTTATATGACATATAAATCAATAACTGGTCATATTTTTGATCATGCAGGTCCGCTTTTAATCAAATAGGTAAATGTACAGCAAGGGATCAGTCATAATTTAAAGAGTATCAATTATATAAATTTATTAATACTGACGGAACAAATTGCACTTAAGCAACAGAATATAGGGGTTAAACACAGGGGAAAAAAAACTTGTAAAAATCCTAAGGGAGCTTCCCTTGGGGATATATAGCAATTTGGTAGGTTCTATCTGGCAAATTGTTATATCAAGTTTTTTTTTTTAAAGGGCCAGTACTTCGACAATCGAATTCGATCTAAAAATGCCAAAATAACCCCGTGGGAGCTTCCCATAGGGTTATACAGCAATTTGGTAGGTTTAATCTGGCAAACTAGGCAATTGAATTTGGGCAAGTACTTCGACCATCGAATGGTGGAATGATCGAATAGATTTTTCTTCTAATCATTCGATGGTCGAAGTACCGAAAAAATTATTCGAATTCAAATCTTTTTGAAAATTCGATCGAATTTCGAATCCTACACACAAATTTTGTAAATCTGCCCCTTAGTTGATATTTTTTATCTTTGTTCCTGCTAGGCAGAATCCCTGAGTATCACTAAAGGCAGTTGCTAGAATTGATACAATAGTTGCCAATGCTCCAGAGATGCTGCTGATAAATGTATCAACAATGTAGCACGTTGTAACAGTTCAGAATCGGCACCTGGATCACTAAACTGCCAGACTGAAACTTTCGTTTTTTAAAAACGGTTAAAAATAAAACATGGAAACCAAATTTAAAAAGTCTTTATTTCTGCCGAACAATCTAAAAGCAACTGAGCTAAAAAAAAATGTTTGGAAGGTGAACAATTCCTTTAAGAAGGTGTTAAGAAAAAAAGGCATTTGTGGGGTTATGTAATATAAGGTATTAATTCATTAAGTTCAGGAGGTGAAATTTACTGGTATCCTGTTAAAATGCAAGCATCTTATTGGCTGCCATGTGTTACTGCTCCTGGGCATATTTAGTGCCTTATAGTACATACAGTAAGAATAATTGAATTGACAGATGGTGGGTTACTCTTGCTGAATTAGTTTGTAGCTATCATTTCTCATTACTCTTGTCTGCTAATACTTATAAGCATGCAGATCAAAAGGTTTAATCTTCCTCATATTTTCTGCTTAGAGCACTTTAGAAGTGACAGGTGGAAGGGTGTATTTAATTGCAGAGGAAAACTAGCATTTTTTTCAAAAGAGGGAGTGGTAAATTAGTGAAATCATTGCCAAGCTTTCCATTCTTTGCTTTAAAGCCTTAAAACAAACAACAAAAGTAATGCAAATGTGTTAGCTTTATAGAATTACTAAGATAATAGTCATAGCAAGGTTTAGATCAAAAACTGATCTTATCTATCACAGGTTGGAAATCTTAGTTGAAGGCTGCATAGTGAGTGTTTCATTAAGTAAGTTAGCTTTAACAGAAAGGTCTACTTTTATACACCAGTAAACCCTCAAAGTAAAGCTGCTCTGGAACAATTCATGCTGTCCTGTTACCATTCTGTTTAAGAGATGGGATAACAGTATCTCAATCTCATGTGTGCCTGCAGCTTTCTTTTAGACAGAGGAGAAACTGCACATAGACACCATGGGGCAGATTCACTAAAGCGCGAAGCGGCTAACGCTAGCGCAAATTCACCAGCGTGATGT
>CM044439.1:90355608-90372614 GCA_024363595.1 Xenopus borealis
CTCAGTTTGCTCTTCTCTCCCCTCCCTTTACCCTACTCTCTCTTCCCCTCCCTGCTGTAATACAATTTCAGAACTTCAGCTGCATGGAATTCCCTTGCAACTCACTGCACCTGATCATAATTTGTTTGAGCGAATTTTCACCTAGCAAAGTGTTGCAATGGCTACAAAGCTGTCACTGGCGATATTGCACTCTTTAGTAATTTTAGAGAGGTCTTCTAGAGCTGTTTACCATTGTATGATAAAGCATTCTATAGAATGGGTTTTTCTTTGTAACTCGCCTCACCTGTTATTATATGTTATGCAATTCCAGAACTTCAGCTACATGAAATTCCCTTGCAACTCACTGCACCTGATCATAATTTTTCTGAGTGAATTTTCGCTTGGCGAAGTGTTGCAATGGCTACGAAGCCGTCGCTGGCGATATTGCACTCTATAATAAATTTTCCCCATGCCTTCAACTTCATAAAATCCCAGTGTATGTACTACCTAGTGGTAAGTGTTTTTTTTCCAAAGTTTAAAATGTAATTACAATTTGCATTCAGAAGGCAACAAAATAAATAGTAAATGAAATAGTTATTTCCTTAGTGTGGACCTGAAGTTGCAAATCTTTTGTTGAGAATTATCATTATTTATTTAGCATAGACATTGTGCATACATTTTTGAGTCATTTACATCTGTCTCTACCCTGCTGGATAACAATTTAATTTCCATATCACAGATACAGAAAGCAGAGCACTTCCAACAAAGTCAAGCAAGTAAAGAGAGAACACAAACACCATACAGACCTGGTCAAAATCAAACACAAGACCTCACAGCTGCACTGCAGCAATACTTACTACTATGCCATCATTCTTTCCATAGTAACTAAGCACCTTACTGAGAATGGAAAACTGGTACTGAGCATAATAATCAGGGTATGTTAATTAATGTCACTTTACATTTATGTCCATCATTCTATTTTCATCAACCTTTTCGTACAGTATAAGAGACCCAATTCTATTGCACTTGGATCAAACATCAATTTCTATTTATGTGTCACCTCAAAAGTGATTTCTAAAGGGTATGATTCATACTGTACAGATGAATGATCTTCACACACATCCTGTTAGATTTGGGAGGTGAGTTATGCCCATATGTGCACTAGTGGGTAATATTAAACATGCTCATAGGTCGCATAGGTCTCTTTTCCTATACAAAGTAAAGCCTTTTGGTCCTTAGGGTGTAGCAAACAGATTTATCTACCCTTAGCAAGAGGAAGCTAAACATTCTTAATATTTTTAAACGTCTACAGTGAATAAAATGAATTTCATATTTCAGTAATTCTGAAAGTTTTAATTTGAGATAAAGTTTGTTTTTCCTCCAAGCGCATAGTGTAACTAGTGCTATCATTTTTGTTGGAAGGAAATTCAAGCTTTCGGGATTAACATAGCTAATTATGAAGCTCCTGCTAACCACAGTAACAATGTATACCCTTCTATTCCTTATTATCCCAGTTAGATATCAATTTCAACACACATCATCTCTGAGAATAATTAAAAAATGCATATTTATAGTATGGTTTTTTAATGTGGATGGGGTTTGAATTCATAATGCTTGTTAAAAATCTTTTCATCTATCAGACCCCTGAAGTCATTGTAATTTCATGGTTTATAAAATAGCACTTTTCAGAAAGCAGCTTGAGTTGACTCTGAAGGTATGGTGTTACCTGATTAGGGTCCCTTGTTGTCTCCAATCAAGCAAAAGAAATCGAGTTTCTATTTTGCAACTATTTTCATAACCAGTTATTTGCTTTTCCAATTGATGAAATTCTATTGCATATTTAAACAGTGTTCTTTGTGGAGGCTATTAAAGTTAATTCCAGACAGATAAATAACAATCATTTAGTTTTTCTGAATGTTGGTACCCTAGTGTTCCTCTACCTAAGAACCTATGTAGCTTTAATTTGTCATTTAATACACAAATCTATTTCAGTGCTTAAAGCTCCAAGCTGTTGAAGGAATACTTAGATAAATATATAGTAGCACATGTATAAAATAACTTTGAAATCAGTGGTATCAGTGATTATTTTAATATATAAACAAGACAGTGAAATGTTAATGCAAATAATATGCAGTAACAAAAACAGAGAGCGTACACCCCTGAATGTGGTACCTTTTGTGGTATCAGGTGCTATGCTGAAAGACCCACGCCTGCTTAAAGGGTCACACAATCTAATGGAGAAAATTCCAGCAGCACACTGAAAATTTGTAGAAGTGTAAGGTTTTTAACCCCAAATCATACAGAAAAAAGGCAACATTTTGAGCCACTGGGCTTTTCATCAAGCCTAGTGCTACACACCCACAACTCACTTTTAAAGGGTGAGGAAGAGGCGTGAATAAAGACTACACCTTTATGTAACATCAAAAAGAATGGAAGGGATGGAGTCTTTATCCACACCTCTTCTTAACCCTTTAAATGTGGGTTGTGGGGGAGTTGACTTGATAAAGGGCCTGTGTGGCCTGAAATGTTGCCTTTTTTTCTGTATGTTTTAGGTTTAAATAAACCTTACACTGGCATTTTCTCTATTCAATATTGCAATTAATATGAACCAAGGACCATAGGACCATAGTTATCAAAATCCCAATAGTTCTGAGTATTTTCAACTCGAATTGCTCGATATTTTTCGGGCCCATATTTTTCCAGTTTTTTTCACGAAAAGTCCAAAATAATTGGATTTTCAGGCTAATTCCAGCACAAGCCCTTGTGGTCTAGTGGGGGGACGACAGGGACACCTGCCACATCTTCTTTAGGGAGCATGCAGCGCACTTCCTGGTTATTTAAAGGCGTCAGCAAGCATTGGTGCGGCATTCAAATTATTTAAAGGGACCTTTGTGTAAAACTCATTGTCCATTATAGGTTTTGATTTCTGAGTTCCTGGTGCCTGTACTGTTGAGCTTCTGATTCAATCTGATACCTGTTGTGACTCCTGCCTGATTCTGACTACTGCTGACTTTTGTGATCCTGACTTTGGCTTGTTCCTGACTATTCTGCCTTCTGTAATCCGACCCTGTCTGCCTGAAGGTCATCTTGAAGCTGCTCCTCCCACCACCACCGAAGTGCTGCTCACCACTGTTCTGCAGCGCTTGAAGGACCAACAACAGTAGCATGATTTCCTGGTGCTAAGTGTGCATGACCTGTCACGCAGATTGGACGCTTCTGATCAGAGATCCAGTCCGGTGGTCCAATCTCCAGTTGCGGTGATGGGTAACAATCACAAACCCAAAATTCCTATCCCAAATAAGTTTAATGGGGATAGAACAAAATTTTATGTCTTCCAAGAGGCATGTAAATTATATCTTAGTTTTTATCCCCACTCTATTTCTACCGGGGAGGATAAAGTGAGGTTCGTTATGACCCTATTACAGGGTGACCCACATGTATGGGCGTTAAGATTATCTCCCTTTGACCCTGCCCGTTTTTCCCTCAAATCCTTCTTTGTATGGCAATTCTTTTACGATGACCTGGATCGTGCTTCTTCTGCCGATACTGCGATTCGTAAATTACGCCAGGGGAAAAGGACCGTAGAGAAGTACTATACTGAGTTCCGCCGGTGGTCTGTAGAGACCGGGTTGGAATGACGTAGCTCTTCGTAGACAATTCTGGTTAGGGCTTTCCGAAGCTGTGAGAGACAGCCTAGTAAACTACCCCAGATCAGATACCTTGGAAGATCTTATGACGTTAGTCATCCAGGTTGATAGAAGGCTAAGGGTACTTCTTTCCTTCCTGAGTTGATTAGTGTTAAGCCTTCTAACCCCTCAGTGCCTCTGCTTCAGGAGGAACCCATTTGGGTACTATTCATCTAACTCCTGAAGAAAAGCCCCGCAGGTGGTCTCTGGGTCTATTTATCTACTGCAGGGATAAGGGTCATTTTATCAATCATTGTCCTAAGAGGCCAGGAAGACTTCAAAGCCTAAAATGGAGACGGGGAGAAGGGGAACTCCGTTTGGGTCGAGAAGCTTTCTCTCCCCTAATGTCTTCTAGGATCATGATACCTGTAAGGTTAACCTGGCCTACGGGAATGTGTAATATTCCTCTAATACCCCTTAGTCCTCCTGTAAGAATCTTGGCCATTGACAAAAGCCCCTTGAGGTCAGGTTTAGTAGCCCAAAAGTCTATGGCGTTGACCATGTGCATTAACAACTCGCACTCTGAGGAGTTATCCTTCCATGATATCGAGGGTTCTACATCTTCTCCTCTAATTTTAGGGTTATCATGGTTACGGGTGCAAAACCCCCACATTGATTGGGTAACTGGGGAGGTTATTCAGTGGGGTTCAGGGTGTAGGGATTCCTGTTTAGCTTCCACACTAGTGCTGGCAGCTTCTTCCCTAGAGAATCACCCTCCTGTTCAGTCTCCCTCCTGTCAAAAACCCTCCTTTCAAAACCCCTCCTGTCAGACTCAGTTCCATTCTGGGGTACATAGTTCTCCATGGGCAGGTCCACTCAGAAAATGGCAGTCAATAAGCCCCATGGGGAGGTACCCAAATATCAGATTAGGGACTTGGTTTGGTTTTCCACAAGATTCCATCTTTTAAGCAGGGGCCCAGGTTTATTGGTCCTTACCCTGTAGTAGAGATCATTAATCCAACCTTAGTCCATATTAAGTTACCCGATATGTTTTTGTTGTCTGATTTTTTCATATTTTTCATAAATATTTCATATTTCTGTTTGAAACCTGCCACTCAGGTCCACCTGCAATCCTGTTCCCGGTGTTTAAGGGGCAGATTTACTAAATTCACATGAAGGATTTCGAAGTTTGATCAAATTTTCAAAAAGATTCAAATTTGAATTTTCAAATCTTTTTCAAGACCACTTCGACTCAATCTAATCAAGTGATTCGAATAAAAATATATTTGAATATTCGACTATTCAACAGTCAAAGTACTTCCCCTTAAAATTTTTATTCGACTGCCTAGTTCACCAGATCAAAGCTACTGAATTGGGTTTAGCTATTTTTGATCAAATAAATATATTCAATCAAATGGTTGAAATTGTTTGAATCGATCGATTCGAACGATTTTATCGATCGATCAAATATTTGCTATTCGATCGTTTGACCAATCGATTTACTGTAAAATCCTTCGAATTTGATTGTCAAATTTGAAGGATTTTTATTCCACAGTTATTCACATGGTCGAATTCAAAGGGTTTTTAACTCTCAAATTCGACCAATAGTAAATATTCCCCTAAGTGTCTGGTCAGGGTTGACTACCCTAAGAGGCTAACCCTTCCTAGGTCTCCTAAGAATGAGGGTCCAGTGTCCCCTCCTAGAGGGGGTAATGCAATGTCTCACCCTGGTGGTCTAGTAGGGGGACAGCAGGGATGCCTGCCACCCCCTCGGCTTGGACACCTGCTGCATCTTCCTCTTAGCGCCACTGGCGCCGATTCTTTAGAGCATGTGCGGCGCACCTCCTGGTTATTTTAAGGTGAAGGTGCACTGACGTGATGATGTCAGCGCGCATTGCCGCGAAATTCAAATTATTTAAAGGGACCTTTGTGTAAAACTCATTGCCATTATAGGTTCTGCTTTCTGAGTTCCTGGTGCCTGTGCTGTTAAGCTTCTGATTCTATCTGATACCTGTTGTGACTCCTGCCTGATTCTGACTTCTGTGATCCTGACTTTGGCCTGTTCCTGGCTTTTCTACCTTCTGCAATCCGACCCTGCCTGCCTGACCATTCGGATTTGACTTCCTGGTTTGAACCCTGCCTGTTATCTGACTCCGATCATGCCTGATCCCTCTGCTAGTCTTCCTGGTTGATCTTGGCCTGTCTGACTCTGCCTGTGTTCCACCTGTCCCGACCTGGCCTGATCTGACTATGTTATTTGCCTCCATCCTGTCCTGTGACCTTCTGCCAAAGACTTTGCTTAACCGTCGTGCCCCTTGCTGGCCAGAACTTTTCACCTTGCACCTCTCGTTAGGTCCAGGTGGCATTTGAGTAAGCTGAGGGCTCCTCCCAAGGCCAAAGGCGGTCACACTACTGGTGAAGCACGAGCCGAGACCAGGGTGCTTGGCATCTGTTCTGGTTTGGGTGCCGACCATGACAAGGCCATACAAACTTCCAAATAGGATAGGGACCTCTCCCATTTACTTATATACAACCTTGGGAGGTCTGAGATGCTGGATATTTGATTCAGACTTTTTATGTCCTCGGGGTATAATAAATCCGAGATTTTTTTTCCAATAAAAATTTTATAGTAAAAAATGTTTCGAGTTTTTGCCATTCAGACTTTAATAAATAACCCCCTAAGTAACATTTCATTTTGGTTCCTAAACCATCTTATTTTAATTTATAAAAACAAGAACTTGTTGACAATGTTTAAATAATTAGTTAGTAGTAGTTTTAATAGCAACAAAATCTATTATTCATATGTGAGTAAAGGCTAGTTAAACCATATAAATTGAAACCTTGATTTTAAGTATCATGATTTCAAGTTTTCTCGCCTTTTATAGTTTTTTATTTGTGGTCCCACCAATTTATAATGCTTTTCAATTGGTGCATTTCCCTGATTTTAAGTAATGTTTTCCCGGATTTTAAAAATACATTTTCTCCTGATTTACCCAAAAACTGCTTTTTTCCCCTCTATGAATGTTATTATTTGTGAACTAAAGAGGTTTAAAATAATAACCAGATATATATTTTGCCATGGTGCTGCCTGTAAATGGTAAATTCCAATTAGTCTGCCCCTTATACAGTCCTTCACCTATAACTTATTACTTTAGGTTGTATATGTGCCTAACAGAAAGGTCTTGCACATGCCCCACATAGTGTAACATTAATACTGCAATGCTTAACCATTGTTATTAATGCAGTCAATGTTGTACCTTAAAGGAAAACAGACTCCTGTGCTTATATCCCTTCAGTACTTGAAGCAAAAGTTACACATTTCCCTCATTTTACATTTTCACAGATTTTACATTATTTTTTTCCTGGTTCCCTGAAAAATGTAAAATTAGGGTTCTACTGTAGTTGTTTTAAAAGTATATAGACCTCCATTGTCCAAGATCCTGCCTTAAATCTATTATTTACATAACTACAGGATTACCACTGAGCCTTGCAGCACTGTAGCCAATAAACTATCTGCCATGAGTTTGCCTGTTCACCCTGTGTCTATGGAAGCTCCACTTGGGCAGGGGCTGATGTATAATATGCCTTGAAATAAGGAATACTTATTTAGCAGACTGAGAGAAATGAGAATTATCGTTATATGATACAGGGTAGGGGATAATTTCTCAGGATACCCGATGTACACAAAGCCTAAATCCATAAACTGTAGGTGGCAAAACAATATTATTGAGATTTTTTTTAACAAAATAAAATACAATAAAACATAACATGAAATGGGTAGCAATACAGCCACGATATTACACAATTAATTTCTAACTCTAAGCCAGATCAGTCTGAAGGTATTCCTTTATCTTTCTTATATTTGTCCCAAGGTGACCAAATGTCATGATAAGGATCTAAAGTGTCTTCCATCCAAGCTGGTAATTAAGCTCCATATTCACTCGTATCATAAATGCAAGTGTGTCATGTTTACTTTGTACAAGGCTGTTAAAGGAACCCATACCTTGCCAGGCTACCCAGAAGGTAACAGGTAATTTGGTACAATACATTTTATAAAAGTCTAAAATATAACAATTTCCAGAGATTTTTTTTTAAATCTAAAAGTGTTTGCATAAACAAGAGGTTTTTACATTTTCACAAACCATTTTAAATAGGACTGGGAATTCCCCTGACTCCACTGTGCTCCTTTGCTTACCAAAGTTTGAGGTTAATAATGGTTTCTGGGTATTTCATCAGAGTACAGCAATATTTGTTGGTGACTTTCATAGTTAAGGAAAAAAACTGTTTTTATTGCCTTATTATTTGCTTTTATTGGCTACAATAAAAAAGCGAGTCAGTTTATAAGTGATATCGGTAAACTGTAAATGTTGAATAAAACACATTTCTGTACTTTTCAGTATTAACAGAAAACAGTAGTGGAAAAACATTTGCGCTATATATCTTTAGTAAATGGATTTATTGACCAATAATTGAATGCAGATGTTGGCTTTATGACAAACAGCTCTGAACCTTTCCCAGCAACTAGAAAAGTAGACTCTTAAAGCTAAGCAATGCTAAAGAAATAAACATATACCTACAAACACATTAAAAAGCTTTTAAGGGAAATTTGTACTTTTGATCTCTTCATCTCTACTTAAATACAGGACTGCTAAAGCTAATGTGCATTTGCAAACCCTGCTGTCTTTTTCTTTAAGGCAAACAATGTGATTTGTTGAAAAAATCCTTTGATTCCATTGCAACTTTTTTGTGTGATGTGTGACATGCAATATCAATTTCTGAGGTACATATGCTTGTAGCAAGGTGCACTTAAATGATCATTTGGAATAGATAGATTTCGTCATCACCCCTGCTGCCTAAAAGATATCTATTCCACTATACCTGCTGCCTAACTGTAGAGCCGCACATTGACATTTGCCCTGTTTATGCTCCTCTGTTTTTTGCAGGTCCCAAGGTGATGATCACTTTGAAGGACCATGTGCACTGGGGCAGAGCCATAGTCAGATTCCAGTGCATATATTCCTGTATTCCTGCCTATCTATCACCACAGTGAAACCTGGGAACAGAAGTGAAAGAAGCAAACAGGGATTGAAGATGGGGCTGTAGGTCTCTGGGCTTAATGCTACAAAACCTATGGGGGAATTCAAATTAAAATTAGATTTGTTGGTCTGTTATGATTTTAAACACTTTAGCCAGTATCTTTTGGTGTCATGGATTCTGGAAGTCAACAATTGTTGTTTTTGATAATTGAGTATGGATTTAGTAGATGTTTGATCTGAAAATCAGTATAGGCTGTGCTTAGGCATACTGAATTGATGGTACAATGGGCATATATTCTGCCAGAAAGCCATATATGTCTGGAGTCTATTCATGTGGATCCAGATTAATTGTTGAAGAATATATGTTTTATTGTCTCTTGTTCCATCTGAATGTAGTATATTTTGGGGTTACAGAAATTCTGGTGATATTTTTCTAGATTAAGGATTCAAAAGCCACCTGTCTTAGGTTTCAGTTGTAGGGTAAATCACATTTTCTATGCTTTCACCATGTCATCAGATTCCTTCAAGCTTGTCCTTATATACAAAATAAACAATGGGTATGAAATAAATCACTGTTTGGATTAGTTTCTTACAGCAATTGCCTAAATGTCTCTCTAATCTGGTTAGAATAGCAATAAGCATTATTATGATGCATAAAAGCGCACCAGTGTTTAATCTTAATTTCTTAAGTAATCTCAGCTCTCTCTACATATGGAGCACAACATGCTGGCCCAAAATCATTTGCTTCAGTAGCAAAACATTGTATGGCAATGTGCTCCATTTCTATATTATTTTCCGTAATGATGTTAAGTAGAACTCATGTGCCCCAGTGACATAGTGCAAACCAAATGATAAGGTCTCCAACTGTTTAATTGACAATTTTCTTGTGATAACATTTGTGAGTGTCCCTGAAGTAGAGAATAAAGTCAAAGCTGGATGAAAATGCTTCTCTTATTATAAAAAGTCACATTAACTAAGGCCACATTCAAATGGGAAAAAGGCACTATGGCTGAAGTTTGCTGCAGCTCAATGAGACCCTGCTGTGTAAATGAAAAGAAAAATGATTGCCCCCTGACAGCTTCCTTGAGTAAGTGCAGTACCTAATTATATCTACACTAGACTGATTAAACTCTTCATGCTAGAAGCAAATGTGATACCTAACCTTCTGCCACATCCAAATAAATTCCTGATCATGCTAGTGCACAAAAATGTAATTATGAAATTACATTTTCTGCTCCACAGAACTTTGTAATAAAAAAAAATCTTGCATCTATTTTTTTTTAAAAATGCAGCTGCCTTACACATTTTCCTGCCTATCAATAAAATGTGAAATTTGAGCCTGTTTACCTGTCTAGCTAAGGATTCTGGTAACTGCAGATTGGCAAACTCCAGGGGGAGTTTACTTTATAACAACCACTAATTACACATTATTATTGTTACTGGAAAAAGCTGAATTATTTTGTGAAAGAAAATTAGGAAAATTATTAAAACCATCAGCAGCCATTAAAATGAGTTCAAAAGTGCAAAAAGGACTTCATGCGGTTATTTATTTATTTTATAGCTTGTTTTCTGAAAAGTGCACTAAGGATTGCTGCTGCTTCTCTTTTTCATTGGTTTTATCTGAACGACAAATTTAACGCACATACTTCCTTTACTGTGCACAAAGGCCTTACAGACATTTCTGGATAAAGATCTTATTTTTGTGAGTAATGACTGCATGAGAACTGCATTAATTTTAGTGCACTCCTTAACCCCTTTAATCATCATTTATTGCTACTGATTTTGGATCATATTCAGTGATTTGGCATTCTGATAGGACTCACTAGTCTTATGTGTATTAAGATTAAGTGGAATCTTAAAGTTTTGTAACAATACTATGTGGATGTACTTAATTGGTTTTTGTACATGAGCCAACATAAATGCATATATTATGGGGTGATGTAATAAAGGTTGCATGAAAAAAAAAATGTATACATAAGATCAAATTGCAATTTAATATTCTTCAATCACAAATTTTGATGGCACACTTTTCAGGCAAGCGTAATTGTGGCGTAATCTTTTGGATAATTGCAAAAATTTATGCCCACCATATGCCACAACTTTGGTGGCGGAAAAAATATTCACTAACTGAATATAGCAAAAAAAAAATTATATTCGGAAAATGACAGGCATTGCTATATTTGTGCATTTGTGCGCGCTCTAAGACAACAGATGCTTCATCCCTTCATCCACATGCCTACCTGCAGTGCATGGGCCAGGACTAGGGGGCAGATTCAATTGTGAATTACCCTCTACACAAAAAGAGCCAGATACTGATTTAAAACAGAAATTGGTATTTTAAAGTTACTGGGGGGCCTTTTTTCCATAGTAAAGTGGTATCACCTTGCCTTATGGCTGAAACAGTTATTTAAAAACAGGCCCTGAAAGGCACTAAACATTGCCACATAAGCATCATGGTACTCTATGTAAAATGTTAATATCCTGTATATACAAAGCTGTTTAATGATGTTATTTATTTGTGTAGCTGAGAGTAAAAAAACTGATAAAAAGAGACGTAAGCTTGAAAATAGCCATAAAAAAGAAAATTGAGCACTGCTGCTTTTTACACAGCTTTTTACACCTCTATTCACAACACATGAAGTTATGCTGAGTGAATTTGCTGCCTGAATTTGTCCCATTGACTACACTAAATTATGCGAATTTGGAGGTGGTATAAATAATGGAATGAATTATGGTGTTTCTCTGATATAAATAAAACATCCTTACAATATAAATCGTGCAATCGTGAGTTCAATACATGCCTTTAATTCACATATGCAATATATAGCATTATGCAGGTATTGGATCCATTATCAGGAAACTCATTATCCAGAAAGCTCCAAATTATGGAATAGCCCTCTCCCATAGACTCCATTATAATGAAATAATCCAAATTTTAAAAAAACTATTCTCTTTTTCTCTGTAATAATAAAACAGTTGATTGTACTTCATCCAAACTAAGCTATAATTAATCCTTATTGGAGGCAAAACCAGTCTATTGGGTTTATTTAATATTTACACGATTTTCTGGTAGACTAAGGTATGAAGATCCAAATTACAGAAAGATCCATTATCCGGCAAAGTCCAGGTCCCGAGCATTCTGGATAATCGGTCCCATACCTGTACTGTAAATACCAATGAGTCTACCCTTTTATCGATTCTACTACAGATATTCTATTTTTTCACTTTCATTTATATTTCTATAAAATATCTAAGCAATGAGAGAATAAGGTTCTTCACAGTAATAATAGATAATAAGTAATCAAAGTTGCTACTCAAACAAATAAAGCTCCAGATATACATTTTTTATCCATAGGTAACTCAATATAAAAAGATATTTCTGTCTGTATTGTAGGCATAAGGTCTGGACTAGAAAGACAGATTTGAGAATTATGTGAATAGAGGTCATATTTATGTTTATAAAGTGAGATCAGTTCATAGATTATGAACAATATATAAACTAGCACAACTACATCCTAAACTAGCTGCAACACCCAAAACCTCTGCCGCCACACCATTTAGGCTGTGGAAAAGATACAAACGCTCACAAATAAACCACATTTTGCACTCTAAATTAGTTTCCATCAATTCACCAAGTACTCCAGAAGCGTTAATTTACATTTAAACCCATTTTCTTTCTGCTTAAAGGGGTTGTTCACCTCTGAGTTAACTTTTAGTATAATGTAGAGAGTGATATTCTGAGACAATTTGCAATTGGTTTCCATTTTTTATTGTTTGTGGTTTTATAGTTATTTAGCTTTTTATTCAGCAGCTCTCAAGTTTGCAGTGTCAGCAATTTGGTTTCTAGGGTACAAATTACCCTAGCAACCCTGCATTGATTTTAATAAGAGACTATAATATGAATAGGAGATGGACTGAATAGAATGATAAGTAATAAAAAGTGGCAAAAACAATACATTTGTAGCCTTGCAGAGCATTTGTTTTTAGATGGGGTCAGTGACCCCCATTTGAAAGCTGCAAAGAAACAGAAGAAAATTGCAAATCATTAAAAAACTATGAAAAATAAATAATGAAGACCAATTGAAAAGTTTCTTAGAATTGGCCCTTCTACAATATACTAAAAGTTAACTTTAAGGTGAACCACCCCTTTAAGTAAAATTTTAGGGTTAGTTCCCTCTAAGGTGTGCACTTGTGTGTGTGTACATGAAATTTGAGGCCAGCACTGTGTGTGAAAAACATAGGGGCAGATTTACTAAGGGCCGAATTCAAGAGGGCTAATTGCCCTCGGATTTGACCCTTCTACTATTTTCAAATGAAAATTCGATATGATCGTAGTAAAATTTGAAGGTTTTTGGCCGCTATTCGATTCTAGATAAAATCATACGATTGAACGATTTTACGAAAAAAACCTTAAAATAAGTTTGAAAAAATTGTACGAATCGAATGATCGAAGCGTTCGTTCGATCGTACGATTGTCATTCGAACATAAAACTTAGAAAAGAAGCCTATGGGTGGCCTCTATTGCAATTCGGTATGTTCAATCTGGCGAAGTAGGCAGTCGAAGTAAATTTTAAATTGGAAATACTTCGATCATGGAATGGTCGATCTATTCGATATGATCGAATTTTGCATATGCGATGATCTAAGTTGCCAAATTTGCATATTCGAATATTCGATAAAATCGTACAATCCAAGCGTTCGATCGTACGATTGGTATTCAAACATAAAACTTAGAAAAGAAGCCTATGGGGGCTTCTATTGCAATTCGGTAGGTTCAATCTGGCGAAGTAGGCAGTCGAAGAAAATTTTAAATTTGAAGTACTTCGATCATCGAATGGTCGATCTATTTGATACGATCCAATTTTGCATATGCGATGATCGAAGTTGCCAAATTTGCGTATTCGAATATTCGATAAAATCATACAATCGGAATTCGATCGAATTCTATCAAATTTTGAATCCTTCACACAAATTTAGTAAATGGGCCCCAAAATGTTGCATCAGTTCTGACCTGAGCACACAGTTTTTAAAACTAAGCACAAAAGTTTTAAATGTGCACAAGAATTTTTGGTTACGAAGGTAATTTGCGCCCTCACTACAGAATTTGACTTAAGACATAGGACATCTTTAACAACCTTTTTCTACTAGAATGGGGATTTCTTGAAAGGATAGTGGCACTTTTATACAATTCACTACTAGTTCCTGAATTGGTGAGTCCCAGTCTTTCAAAGAAATGGTTGATTGTACAAATGTACAGGAATGAATTGCAAAAGGACAAACACATATAAAAGCTACAAAGCCTAAATAAAAGATAAAGAAATAAAAACATTAAAGTGGACCCGTCACCCCCAAAAAATATTCAAAATCCTATTTTATCACATTAGTCAAGCAAAACGAACATTAATTACATTATATAAATTATTTTAATCTTGTTTTCTTCAGTCTGGGAATTCATAATTATAGCAAGCAGGCAGGAGCCATTTTGTGGACACTGTTATTAAGGCAAGCCTTGTATCATCTCAGAATCTTGTTTGTGCACCAGAATGGGGGACCCGATGTCTATCCCCATATCCTGGCTACAAAATTAAGAGAACTGGGGGAATGTGTGTGAACGTAATTATTTTTCCCGCTTCCATGCCTAGGCATAGAGGAGTGACAGACAATATTTGATTGACAGCTGAGATTTATAAATGAGCTTAAAACAGCTATGAATGCTTTAATAAAAAATTGAAATTGGATTTCATGTTTAATTTATAAACATTATTATACAGATTTTTGTGCCTGGGTGATGAGTCCACTTTAAGAAACCCTATATGTTACCTGAGGGTCCCCTGAGGCAAGGTAACAGCCAGGCACACTCTCACAAATGAACTGGGACTCACAAAAAAGGTGAGTTGCACCCCTCTTATGCTCATGGTGAGTCTTGGCTTCTCATTAGCTCTGAATGAGGTACAAGTGCACAGTTTTATGTCATTTATATAGATTTTCCAGGGATATGAAATTGGTATTTCCCAGTACCAGATATCACCTGAATATGGGCATTCTTTGTTTAGCATGTGGTTAAAATGATACTGTCTAAGTAATTAGTACATGATATTTAGTATCAGTAGAAAGCATGTGATCTCCTCATAAGTGATATATTATTTATAAGGTTCTGAGCCCTAAACCAGAGGGTATATGGATCAATTTCTGTAATCCATCGTATAATTTATGACCCATAAGCCATTGTAAAATGATTCTGAATGTATTGCCACTGTTCAATGTTCACACATTTCACTTCAGTTATGCAGTCAGGGAGTATAGACCCTGTCCCCTTTCCTTGCTCTATAACTACTGATGAGAAAACAATGCACTACACTTATAAATCCCACAAACTGGTCTGTATCTTAGAACTGACCAGCGTATTTCTAAATCCCAGTGGGTGAATTTTATTCTATAGAGGCCCTTTTATCAATATTTGCATTTTAGTGGGTTTAGAGTTTTTTAATAATACAAAACAAAAAAAGTGCACTCATGCTTGAGGGGGCAAGACAAACAATGGGGGAACAAGATCCCAGACAAAGGGTTGGTATGTGAAGAAGTATATACCTAGCCCATAGCACATGTTTGTGTTGCTCATATTTTTTAATATTAATGACTTAGATCCATCATTCCAGAAGTGGCCCCACTGTTAATTCCATCCTAGCTACACTTCTATTCTGATACACAGATTATCAAGGTGAAATTCTCTCCATGAGTTGATATGAATATATGCAAGATTATATTTATAGAGTCCCCATTTTGTCAGTTTGTAGCTTAATGAACTAAATGGAGCTACAGTACCTTGAAATGTAGCATTACAAAATGGTGTTGGGCCATTAGTTTGAGTACTGATAGTGTAATTTCCATCACAGTAATATTGGTGGCACCAAAAAATATATTAGAGTCTTAAATATTAGTTGCATTCCAGTTACATGAATAGGTACACTACACAAAGGTCCAGGAATTAGCATATGTTGAAAGCAGTTGTAATTTTCAGAAAACCTGTGATTAAATGCACCCTGAACTTTTTAACCTTATTCAGCAATGCAGACTTAAACCGTGATTTGGGGCTAACATAGATAGAGAAGTATGTATTAACATACACTCATTTGTTAATATCAATTTAATGTACGTATGTAATTTGTGGGAAAATTTTGCTCTTTGCACCGCAGTTTGCGTTAGTAATTGAGCCTTCTAATAGTATATGACTTGGATAGACTTCATAAATACAGGGGTACAGAAACACCAGTAGGCATTTTGGACAGGACACATAGATAATGATGTCCTGAAAATGGTGAGGGCATCTACTATAATTGCATATATATATATTGGAATGCAGGTAAATGCTGCAATAATCAGATTAAAAAACATTTAATCTGATCATAGCTAGAAAAATGAATATTTTCACAGTGGGAAGCAAATTGTGCAACAGTTACAGTATCACTATCATGAAATCCTCTGCTATGCAGTGAATTTTGCTTTTCTGGCATGAACTTTCTAATTTTTATTATGCTTTTGCCTCATAAAATCCATTATATAGCAACCTAATAATGTTCTTTGCATACTGATTTTGTTTAACCTTCTTAAGTCTGCTTAACCAATAACAAAATATTACTTAACTGCAAGTGTACCTTCTCCTCAAAGAGAATAATGATCCGATTGAATCTCCTTTTATTAGTTGGGAAATAGCTGCTAAAATACATATGAAAGCAACAGAGAATAGCTGACTGTATTTCTTGCAAACAATGATTTAAGCATAAAGGCTAATGTGAATTTTAGACACAATAATAAAAGTCATTTTGGCTCTCAAGCCAATATAGCAAATCTCCAGTTGATGAGATTATTAACCTAAGAGCGGAACTATTAAAATTACTATTCTTTTTAATGCATGCTTCAGTTCTCTTACTTGGCATGCTGAGTTTCACTAATGCTTATATTTTTCATTTTTTAATAAATACAATTATCAAAAGAATTGTTATATACTTCTTCCTCATAGTAAACTTTTTACAGTTATCTTTTTTTAATGTAAACAGGATGCGATTTATTGGCCTTGAACTGAATTTTCAATGCTATTCTTTTAAAAAACAATGCAATAGTACATCTTGAGACAAGCAATTTAGTTTTTTCTTTCACATTGCAAGGAGCAAATAATGATTACGCATTACTATATGAGCTACTGGGAGAAGACATATGGCTCAAGCAATCATTAAATAGACTTTGTGTGAGCTAAGGAACCGCTGAGTCAGATTAACTCAGAATGTTTTGCATCTCGTTTTGGGTCAGATTAACTCAACAAATTTTGGGATTTCCCAAAGCTTGCAGCTTTTAGGTGATGAAGTTTTTT
>CM044439.1:90372870-90383232 GCA_024363595.1 Xenopus borealis
TGTACTTTGAAAACTCAAAGTTTTTTGGGAAAAACTTCTAATCGAATTCAATCAAATACAGCCTATTCACCCAAAGTTACAAAATTCTAATTTTTAAATACATTTTGGTTGGTCTTCTTTTATTAAAATTTCATGTTGTTAGAAGTTTAAAATAACTCCCATAAACTCGAAATTCAACCCTTGCTAAATCTGAAACTGTGTTTCACCCTTTCTGTCCCCAATAACATTTTTTTCCCATTTCTAGAATGTTTACATTTTTCAATATGCTCCCTTTCTCAGCTCCCTTTGTTTCCCCTTTGTCTATTTTCAGTCCTGCTTTTTAATTTGCACTTGTCACTTTACATTTTGCTTTGCCTTTTAGGCTTGATTTTTTTAGCCCTGGTTCCCCCTCCTATTAAATCCTTTATTTTTATAATATTTGTGTGGATGAAGATTTGTGTTGGTGTTTATAAGGAGAAAGTGTATTGTCTAAAGATGGAAACTTGAAGTAGGAGAGTTTTCATTGAAACAATACATTGCAGATGGTACCCATGCAATATGCATATGCACTGTTTATGGAAAATAATGTGGTGCTAGTAAACTTATTTCATGCTATGGGCCAATTATTTCTCATGCCATATGTTAGTTGGCAGAACTATGGGTGTCTGCATATAGGACAATGTTCCATCAAAGGCTTTCTCTGCTTTGTGCGCACACTTTAAACTTGTGTGCACATTTTTAAAAACTGTGTGCACATTTTTAAAAACGGTGTGCACTGGTGCGAGTAATTGAAAAATGTTGTGTTTTTGCAATATGTTGTGTGCACTGGCCTCAAAATGTATGCACAAAAGCACACAGTTTAGAGGGAACATTGGGGACAAGGAGAGGGCACTTGCCCCTCTTTGGAATTTTGCCAGATTGTTGTTTTTTCTTAAGAAAAAATCCAAGATGTCTGTGTGTTCCATTGAAGAACTCACAACTATCTTGGATTTGTTACAGAAGCTTTGAAAGTCTTAGAAAAACAGGTTGTTTCTGCTTGAGGACTTTGCCATCCCCTTGGGAATTTTGTGAGGTCACCCATGGACTGAACATTAAAATTGTACCACACAAAGAAGTTTATGGAGATTCTGCTGATCTTTGAGAGCAAATAATCTCACAGGTTGGCATATGTGAAAGTAAAAGTAATGAAGGACTCAACTCAAATAACAGTACTGGTCCAGTATGCTTCAGCATCCCCTACTGGCGCTCCATTTACAATAACTCCCTCCTTGGCAAAACCACTTTTATTGGTTTACTGCTCTATTCTTATGGCCCCCCTGCCAGAGACCTCCAGCCACAACAAAATAAATAAATAAATAAATGCAATGAAATCCTTTTTGAAGGATTTGAGGGAATCCTTCTTTTAGGTCATCATTTGCCAAGAGAATATAGTTGTGGTAAGTATTATTACTTTGGGTTCCTTTAAGTCCACCTTTCAGTGATCAAAATGTAAATACTGGCATTTAAAATCAATGAAAAAGAGAAATGTATAAAGCATTCCATACAGCTTTCATCTGTAAGACAATGTAATTTTTAAACTGACTTTTCCTTTTAATTCAACAGAATTCTAACCTTGGTTACTCAGTATATATCATTTCAATAATCTAAATTGCAGTAAGATTGCTTGGTGAATCAAACCTGAAAGTTGTACTACTGTATGTTTACTATACTTTTTTCACGGCAATATAAGTTAGACCTTAGTTTAAAATCTCTATTTAATCTGTAAAGCAAATGCAATATTAAAATGTCTCCCAAAATGTACTTTGTGACATGGCACTTTAATCCCAGACATTAAAACAAGAACATTATATATTCAGTTTTATGTCATTTAACATTATTGGGCAACATTAAGCAAAATTACAACTCTCAACTAAAAATCAGCAAGTATTGTTTTTTTGTGACTTTATTCAATTAAGATAATGTAATACTCATTTTCTCTGCAACTAAAATCCGATAAAGTATTACAAAAATTACTTCTGACTTAAATTGTTGCTAAATACTATAGCTTGATCCCTGCTTCAGAGACATAAAGAACCCTTAGTTTATTGCTCACTTTTACTTCTTGATATTGTAAATCACAAGCTTTTTATGAAGCTCAGCCACCAACAGGGGGGCTTTATATATCCAGTTTTACAATCAGCTAAATAAACCTTTTATTTTTCCAGAAGAACATTTCTATATATTGTGATGTCAAAATATACACTTTTATTTAATGTAGCTGCAATATATATAAATGTGAATCCGGTTCCATAAAATTTTTATTGGGAAAACTTCCTTAAAATGTCATACAAATTTACATGAAGTTAACCTGAACCTCATTTTCCAAAATGCAAGCTTGCATCCTAAATTATATCTAGTTAAATTATTTAAAACATTATTGCTTTCTACTAATGCAAATACTTCTTTTAAAAATCATATTAAAGCATTTCCGTAATGATTTGAGTATCTTTAGGTCACTGCTGAACAACAGACTTTATCAAGTAATTGAATGCTTAATTGATTACATTATGGCAACATGGGGGGCACATTTATCAAGGGACACATTTCAAATTCATGTGAGTTTTTAAAAGCTTCCATAAACTCCCATAAATTTGAAATTTGACTATTCGAAATTTTGTATAAAAATGTAATTATTAGATAACCTGAAAACTGGATTCAAAATTGATTAAACTCGATTTGAGTTTTTTCTCTGAAAAAAAGGCTGCAAGCATTTCCCTGCACCTCTCCCATAGACCTAAACTGTAATTTGGCAGGTTTTTAGGTGGCAATTGAAGAAATAGAACAGCACCTCCTGTGTAGCCATGGTGGCAGACATTCTTTGGGAAAAAGAAGAAAAGGCACAAATTATATAGCAGATAACAAATAAGCTCTGTAGAATACAAAGCGTTCTGTGTAACAAACTTAACCCATTGTATTGTATAGAGCTCATTTGCTATCATGAATTGCCACCTCAGTTGGTTACACAGCAGCTTTTATGTACTTTATATACAGCATTGCCACCAGTTAACTGGTGCAGAGGAACAGCACACTATATTTAAATTACAATGAAACCTCAAATTTTACATTCAATGATTTAAAATTTTGCCTCCGTTTACACCATTTTTTTGTGGTTAAACCAATATATAATGCATAATAAATTTCATTAGATGGGAGTTCTAGTGCACTTTAAAATACTTTCATTTCTTTGTGTTAATGTTGCTTTAACTTGGAGACATCCCTAAACTTCAGCAATGAGTAGGCCTTCCTTTATCACATATTGGCTAGTTTCATTGCTTTGTCTGAACTAATTGGGCTGTTACATTTCCCTCTTTAAACTACAGTAAATGAAGGATAGATTACAAAGCAAATGGTAAATGGAACATTTTCTCATTGGACCAGTCTTGTTAGTGGAGTATCACAGAGGTCTGCACTAGGTCTTTTGCTTTTTAATTTGTTTATTAATGACTTTGAGGTTAGTATTGTAATTACTGCCTCTATTTTTGCTGATTATACTAAATTGTGCAAAACTAGTTCCATGCAGGATGCTGCCACTATGCAGAGAGTTAACTGAATTGGAGAATTGGGCAGCAAATTGGCAAATGCAATTCAATATTAATACATTTAAGATTATGCACTTCAGTATAAATAATATGAATGAATTATGTAATATGTTGGAGGCCTGGGAAGGATTTGGGGGGTTTTGTGGATAACAAGCAGTATAACGCTAGGCAGAGTCCATGGTTACTAAAGCAAAGTACTGTCTTGCATAAAAAAGAACATAAACTTGAGGAATGAAAACTTACTTTTGCCTCTTTATGGATACCTGGTAAAGCCTCATCTTGAATATGCAGTTCAGTTTTGTGCTCCATTTTGGCAGATTCTGCTGTGTTAAACCTGTTACAATTGCTTTTTAAAGGGATTTGGATGATTTTTTTAGCATATTAATATATGTAAATGCACTGGTGTTCATTTGAAAGGGTTGGACTTTATGGACCTGTTTTTTAACCACATTATTATGAAACTATATAATAATATATACATAATTTATAAGGCAAATCTCAAAAAAAAAAATTCTGTGATCTGTGAATATAATAAATATTTGTTTGCCTTCCTTTGTGGTTTGATGAAGGGCTGAACCCAATAGACTAAGTATCCTTCTTTCATACTCATGTGAGTATGTATCCATTTAGAAAGCCCTGCGATTGAATAAAATATGCCTTATGTCAACTTTCTCATAAGCATATTTGTTTTTAACATCACTTTTATAAACAAGAAATCAATTATTCAACTGTTATGTTTATTTTAACCTTTTGTATTTATTCAAATTGATTCAAACTGATTTTGTAAACTTACTTTTACGCCTTAACATTTTAAATTATTTGGGGCCATTCCCACATTTTAAACAGGGATCAAAACAAATTTATCATCATCAGCATAATGGGATGTCACCTGCAAGCTTTTCTTTTTCCATAATCTAATTTCAGTAAAATTACAGTATTACAGAGAAACTCCAGAGACACCGCAGTACTAACAGTAAATTGGACCAGATTTTCAGACGGAATGGGAAAACTTGAATACAATGTAGTACAGATGGAATGCAATAGTAACGCACAGTTCATGTCAGCAGAGACTTCATAAAAGCAATTTGATATGTATACCTTGAGGAAAAAAGCAAAATACCATTGAAGATATTACAGCCAATGATGACTTTTGACTATAAAACCAGATATGCAGAAAACACAATAATTATGAAGTGTTACAGATTAAATATGAATGTAAGCCCTGAACCCCATGCAAGGGAACCCGAGGGGGAGAGATATAGTTCAATAAGAGGTGGCACAGGATTTAAATAAGCAAAAAGTTTGGCTTACATTGTCACTTCTTTAGACAGATATCTAAGTATTAGTTTTATTATGGACATCTGAATAGATCATTAAATAATTTCTAATGAGTCTGCTATGTTTTCCTTTTCTACAGATTTAAAATAGTCAGATAGATTTGGTATTAAATTACACACAGTTACATGAAGATGAAACTGTTAAATTTATTTTCACAGTGGTTGTTTTAATCCTTAGCAATATATATATATATATATATTTATAATTTTTTTCTTTGTGGTTTATGAGTTATTTAGTTATTCAGCAGTGCATTTGCTAGTCTCCAAATAACCCTAGCAACCACACACTGATTTGAACAAGAGACTGGAAGATTAATAGGAGAGGCCTGAAAAGAAAGATGAGTAATAAAAAGTAGCAAAACCAATACATTTGTAGCCTTACATAGCATTTGTTTTTAGATGGGGTCAGTGACCCCCATTTGAAAGCTGCAAAGAATCAGAAGAAGGCACATAACTCTATACAAAAAAACTGCAAAATAAAACTAATTGAAAAGTTGCTTGGAATTATTTATATATTATATACTGTGGGCAAATGTATCAAGTATCAAGTTTGTTGTTTTCCACAAAAATTTTAGTTGATTTTTTTGATCAAAACTCACATTTTCTGGTTTAAAAAAAAGTATTTTTTTAAAATAATGCAACTTTTTCGAGATTTATTATAGCTTGACCCTATAAATAGCTTGAATCTGAAAATACGCCATCCAAAACCTGTAGAGGTCATATAGGAGTCAATGGCAGAGGTCCCTTTAACCATTTGAAGATGTTATTAGTCTTCATGAGCAATTCGAGTTTTTTCCTGCCGTAAATCTCGATCAGTTTGAGTTTTTGGGTTGTTAACCCTGAACCTGCTGTTTTGGTCTCAAATTTTTCTTAAATTATCAACCATTTGAATTGTAAATTCATTCCAGTTCATTCAAGGTATAGAAATCTCGTATAGAAATCTCTAAAATTAGACCTCATAAAACCCTCTAAAAGTACGTAAAGAACATAAAGGTGAACCACCCCTAAGTCTAAAAAATAATGTAAACGTTAAAAAAATACATTGGTTCTGCTTCCAAAAATGCATTTGCTGTATTTCTTTTATTTCTAAAGATGGTTTATGAGACAGATACTGAAGGCAACAAAAGTGCTAGTATTACTAATAGTAATTAGTTTGTTAAAATTAGCACCAACACTTTGCTTCCTCTAAATCTGCCCTGCCCACCCATTTTGCCCATGCCCACTTTAGGGCATACCCATTTAGACTCCACCCATTTTAAAGTTTTAAGGAAAACTAATGCAGTGAGGGAAAAATTTGCTCCAGGTCTGATAACCTAGAATAACATGATATTAATATCATTATAAGTGCAGTAAACTAACAGATAGCTGGTCACTACATATGGGTTATAAGACCTAGAACAAACTTGGCTATGGTAATAAATTTTCATTCTGCAGTGCCAAAAAGCAGAAACTGATGGAACATGGAAGTTGTGTATCAGTTTTAGTTACTATAAAAGACATCATTTATCCATCAGTATTTTAGCAGCACTCGCTGCCATAGAGACACTGAATGTCCAGCACATTATACCAACAGAGAAACGGCAATGGCATCAGCATATCATATATGCAATGAAAACCATGAGTGCTATACCCCAAGTCCAAAAGAATGTTCAAACCCGCACACCCTGGCCTTCAGTAAGTGTAAGCCGGTGCTCGATGGTGATGGGGTCGGCACCCTCCCAATCTAGTAGACAAAAATTCACCGACACACAAGGCAAATACAAGCAGGGTCAAGCCCTTGCAATTTTTTTAGTGAGCGCTCAAGAACAGTACTGCTCATTGTAGCAGACAAAGGCACCATAAGCATACTATTTAGTTAGAGGTGTTAGCACTGCAGGCTGCAGGTAGTGACACTTCAAGCACAATTTACACCAAGAGCTGTGAATGCTGGAAGTACATTAGACATGGAGAGGAAATTAAATCTGGACCTAAATACATTATGCAGAGGCATATAGAATCACAGGGTACTAATCCTCCTAGCACGTACTGTATATATAGAGACGTTTTGGTACCCCATAAACTCTAAAGAATATTACACAGTAAGAGAGGGCAATGGCATACCATGTGCATTATACACAGGGAACAATGGATAATAGCACCCCAACCAGTAAGAGGTAGTGAATACTGGCAAACCAAGTAAAATATTCAATAAAATGAAATGGGTATTGACACCAAAATACCACACAGGTATTCCAAGCATATTATAAAGTTATAAAAAATAGCATCTCAAGCACAATATAAAGTAAAAGGCAGTTGGTACTATGACCCAAAGCACATTTTATACAGTAAGAGAAGCAAGGTATGTGGAGCTGTAAGTCTGGAGAAATGTGTAACCCACAGCAGGAGAAACCATACAGTGACTGCATTTGTAATGTGGAAAATGTAAAAATCTCTGACTGCAGTTAGACAGCAATGCTTTATTATAATGGGACAGTTGTACAATTTCTATCCCACTGCACCAGCAATCAGGACATTAAAGGTCCTTGTTAAAGACACATGTTCAACATTTTGGTCTAAATGAAACCTATTTAACTGGTAGTTGATCCAGTGAAGGGGAAAAAAACCCTTCTGAAACCTCTCCAATTTGCCTCATGTGGGGGGAAAAAATTCTTCCTGACCTCAGGATGGCCATTAGACTAGTCCCTGGATCAACTTGTACTATGAACTATTTTCACTATTCCTATAGCCCCTCACCTGCCTAAAAGCAGTACCAAACCCTTCTTGAAACTTATATTATACAGGAATGCATGGCATACCTTGTTATCCAATGTCCTCCATTCTATTCTCTTCTTGTTTGATCTTCCACTTTTTCTCTTTACTTGATGACTTCACTTTAAGGGACTACTTCTCCTTTTTATGCTTTTGCCATTTTTCCACCTAGCCACCTTTATTAATTGAACATTTTCTCTTCATATTTTGTTCTTGTTCCTATTCCTGGTGGTGGAGGTTCTTCTCTGTCCCCCTCCTCTATATATTTCCTCTTCTATTGTTCACTCTTTTTCCATTTTCTTTCTTGTGTGCACTTATTTATATATCTCATTTTCTTTTCTGTACTTCTAACTGCCTTTTTTAATATATCCCCTTGCCATTTTCTGCTGTTTTCATTTTCTCTCCACTTCCTCCGCAGTAGTCATTTTCCCACATGAAATTGTCATATTTTTTTAACATGTAATACTGGCAACAACATTCAGACACACACAGGCACAGACACACACAGACTCAAGCACACATATAGGCACACAAACAGGCACAGACGCTTTTTATGATAGTATGAGAGAGGCAGCAATTTCTGGAATTGGGGGTCAAATTTAGGAGGGGGAGCCATGGTCCACTTGGCCCCACAGATCCAACACTTTTTTATCAAAATTACTGTAGCAGCTAAGCACTGATTTGAATAAGAGAATGGAATATGAATAGGAGAGGGCCTGAATAGAAAGATAAGTACGGATGAAGCCACTTTGGATTGAGCATTTGACACAGATTAACATCTATCCCATTTATCCCATTTAGCACAGAATATTGTGTCACAGCATCCCATCCAATTAAAGAGTTCACCATTGAAAACAATGGTGCTTTGGTATGCTAATGAAAAGGTTATATGCATTAAATGAGTTAAGATAACTTTAGATAACACAGTTTCTTCAATTAGCCCTGAGTCATGATGCATTTAACTCACAAATCCAAGTGGCTGCATCTGTAATTAAAAGTAGCAATAACTATACATTTGCTAACTTGCACATATTGCTGTTTAAATACATATAACAGAAATTCTTTTTTTTTTTTTTAATAAACTGAAATGATGTATATTTGAGCTTCATAATTTGACTGGCCTTCTCTTAACTTGCATCCAAAGAATTAGCTCATATCACAATCAATATGGAGAGCATTCTACATTTATCTATCATCCAGGCAAATATGGTAAATGTGATGGCACATAAACTGTACATTGGCAAAATCCTTAGATTTTTATAAAATTAATTGTCAGGTGCACAAGTGAAGCAGTAATATATAATGTTATCATTCAATAATACATAAGAAGAATATTGGCTTTTCAATAGCTAAAAACACATCCAATACAATATGATTTATGATCTTTTCAAACTCAAGTAGTTTGATATACAGTATGAACATCTCTTAAACACTTACATGTGTTACAACTGTAAGATATATTTTTTCTTTTTTTGGTATTATACGGACAACTTTTAGCCCCAAATAGCTAACCTTAGAAGTGGCTTTGTTTTCATTTAAAATCTTTTTAAACATCACTTTAGGGAGTCAAACTTTAATCTTCGACCTTTACCATTATTATATGTTGGTCTGCAGGTGGATTGTCTCTATGCTTCTCACTATTCAAAGAAGAGATATGGAAATTGAGTTCCTATTATGACTGTTAGAAAAGGTTTAATATAAAAATAATTTATATTGTATTTGTCAATTTTATTTTCCTGTCAAAATGTTTCATGTGCTCATTATCTGCAATATTATCTGCAATATTTTTTTTCTCCAAAAAGGAAACAGCATAATTGGGTATACAGCCATTAATTTAAAAGGCTAGACATACTTATCTGTCTTAAATCTTAATAAAACTTTAGAAAATTAGATGAAAAGTTGCTTTGAGTTATATTTGTAATTCATAAGGCAAATGGTGCCATATGGATGAGCTTAACCTAAGGGAACGCACATATGCTTCGCCTTTTGCTAACAAAGATAAACCGTGTGTTGCCCATAATGAAGAATTAGCTTTAATTGTCCATTTTAACATAGTGCAGAGGACACAAAGGAATTAGCAACGAAATGATTTTATTTATTTATATATATATATTTCAAAATGTTGTTCTTTAAGAAAATATTTAGAGCATGTTTTTTTTTTTTTCAATTGCTATTTTCACTAGTTTCCTAGTGATTTGCACATATCCAGTAGCTTATTTTAGTTAAGTTTAATTTATAATGCAGTAAGGAAGAAGAAGCTGTCATTCTCAGAATACATACAATATAAACTAGAATAAACACCATACCAGGTGCAGCTAATATAAAACTAGAGAATATTGATACTTGATACCGGGACCTTTTTGATTATTCCTGCCTTTCCATAACAATTGCACTAAGATGGTGGTGGATCCAGGTAGAAATGCGAGTACATAGTGAGTCTAAGGAGTCCAGTGCTCCCTCATATGTAAATACAAACGGACCAAAATGGTTAACAGACCCTATGACTTTAATTCCCTACAATTCCTCTTTTCTTTAGTTGCTGGGCAACAGCCTGTGTGTCTAGTTACACTAATTTACCTATTCATTTCATCGACCCTTAAAGGGCAAGGAAAGTCTAAAATAGAATAAGGCTAGAAATGCTGTATTTTGTATATGAAATGTAAACATGAACTTACTGCACCACAAACCTAATCAAACAAATGATTTATGCTTTCAAAGTT
>CM044439.1:90384378-90396534 GCA_024363595.1 Xenopus borealis
TAAAGAAAGTAAAAATGGGATTGTATTACTTTGCCTTTCCTTGCCCTTTAAGTTGATGAACATTTCTTGCCACACTTTTCTATGATGTATGGTCCTTCCTCTTTTGCCTGCATCAGTTGATCAGGGTGGATGTTCTATTGTGCTTGGGCTCAACAAGGCCCCAGAAGTCTTAGGCCCTTTGCAGACAGCCCCTTTAGAGAAATCAGGGAGCAGGGACCCCATGAACAAGGTCTAGCTAGTGAAAAGGATAACAATTTTATAGTACTTTAGAAGAGAGAGTCACTGGGGGAAATCCACTAAAGCGTTAGTGCAAATCGTAACTTCGCAAATTTACTAAGTCCAGATGTAGATAGTCTAGCGCAACTTTGCACTCTAATGCTGGCGAAGTTGCACTCTGGTGAAGGGGCGAAAATTCACAAATTCACTAAGTTAGTCATTTTTCTGAAAGTTAACCCCTTCGCTAGAGTTCAGTTCGCCAGGTTAGAGCAGGTGAAGTGCAATAGAGTAGATAGGAGATTTTCTAAAAAAAATAGTTGAAATTTTTTCTAAGTCCCAGAAAAACGCTGGTGTTTTTTCCTTAGTGTAGGGTGATAGACAAAAAAAAAAAGGAACGAAATTGTTTTTTTGGGTACCCTGCTCCCCGCTTAATTTCCTAACATGGGGCAAATATACTAGACTAGGGGCACATGTGTAGGGCAATAAAACAACTAGATTAGGCTTTATTAGGGTTCCCTGGGCTTGTGTAGTGTAATGTCTGAACTGTAACATATACTCTATTCAAACGTCAAAGTTCCCGTCGTATGCAAATTGGCTAGCCAACTGCACTTTGCCTGCTGAATTTTCGCTAGCGCAGCTTCACTTCTTCGTGAATTTCCCCCACTGAGCTTTACTTAGAGCAGCTTTGTGCTCCCCCAAGGTGGGGAGAAGGAAGTAGCTCTTGGCTCTGCTTGCTTAAGGGAAGGGACCACAGTACTGACAATGGAATTAGTCTATATTCTATCCCTGTACTACTGTCAGGAGAGCCTGATAGTGCTCCTGCCCTCTTCGGTTCAACGTTCAAGATGGCGGCGCCCAGGTGACATCATCACGTTGCGTCTTGCTCCAAAGTTCAAACTAAAAGGACACCAAGGTCATGGGTTCAATGCCCGATAGGTCACATCACCTTGGCATTCATGGGTGCTTCTACTTATTATTATATTGATTACTAGACTTCTGACCTTGCCTAAACATTTGAACACAATCCTTTGCTGCCTGCCTCCCGAACTTCTGCCTGAATCCTGATTACACTTCTTCCTGATCCCTGTGGTTACTGTGAACTTGGACTTAACCCTAAAGCTTCTTCCATGTTCCAGACTTCTCTGTACTTGGAGCCGCAAGGACCCTGACAGTATAATCAGGCCTTGAACCTGTAACCTTGATGTCCTTTTATTTTGAATCTTGGTGCCAGATGTGACGTGATGACATCTACACACTGGTGTTAGCACACCGCTATTGGTGTGGCGACAATGGGCACCACCATCTCCCGATGCTACACCTACTGTAGGGGATCTGGACCACATAAGGTGTTGACAACTTAGGTGAACCTTCCAACTCTTAAAGCTATTCCTACTGTGGTGGCACCTCTGCTGTATTTACTAACACCTGTGACTCTACCTGGCATTCCTTTAACTATCTCATGTGTTGTGAGTATTCAACCCTGAATCACTTTCTATTGAATAGAGCCTTGGTAATCTGTTTTGCAAAGAACCCATAGCGTTCTCTTTATTTTATTCTTTTTACATTTTTGGTAGTGTTGAGGTGTAGTTCAAAATCACCCTCACGTATTCCTTCCACATAGCAAAGGATGCTGAAAGAGGGTCTAATGTAACCCTTGCTTCGGGTTTAGCTTGTTGAAGCCAAAATAGGGTTACATATAGATAACTTTGCAATGTTATCTGTGATAAAGGGCCATTTACAGAGTACTTGCAGCAAGGGATTTCAATGTAGCCTGTGCACTTACACTGAATATAGTGTAAGGTGTGAATCACTAAGCACAATGATGCAAGTAAACCACAAACCAGTACTTCATCTGGGCGCACAGATCTTTGAACTCCTGCACCTGTATGTCAGTTATGTACACACATGTAGTGATGTCAAATGTGTAATGTCAGATACTGCAAGTGCAGGTTGTTAGCAGGTGAGAAAATACATCATGTGCCATTAGCTAAATCAACTTCAACTGTTAACAAAGCTTTCTAGTACCACTGCAGTCTTCTCAGGAACAAATACAAACGTCATTATATAGAAGTGTGTTCCTTTCATAATTGCCCATGGTCTCACAAAAAATATTTGTTAATGGAAGGAGTATGTTTTGCGATACATCTTTTTACCGGGTTAGTGTCTCTTCTTTTGGCCACAGTTAATGGTATTGGTGCATTTTTTCCAAGTTTTTCATTTCACACCAGTGTATCGTTGAAATATTCAGTAAAATATGTTTGCACATCTGAAACAGAAAAGGGTGAGTTTTAGTACTATAAAGATATGTGTGATTTGTATTCTGTATGGCTTAGCTGCAATGATATAAATTGATTCCCTCTCCTGAGGTAAAATTTCAGTTTGCCCTAGAGAAACAAAACGTATTTGCTCAGCCACTCTTCTAAGGGACTTTAACTTTATTGCAAGCTCAGTAAACTATTAAACTGACATTTATTACTTTCTTACAGTTTGAGCAATAGACAATAAAGCATTTAAAATGTTTTGGAAAAGGACAAAGCCTTTAGACTAATTATAAACTTTTTAAGTGGTAGATGAGAGCAAAAAAGTAGAGACAACTCATTTAAAAGTTTCTGCTAAATATTTTATCCTTCATATTTGTATTAAAGTCAATGTACTTAATTTGTTTAATGCACAAATGTATTTAACTATTTTTTAAATTGCATTTGGTTGTTGGTTTTAGCATGTGTTTGCAGAAAATAAGCATATGAATAAGCATAAGTGCAATGATGGAAGATTTGCTTTACAATAGGAAAAGTTTGGCATAAAATATCTTTTTGAAATTTTTTTTTTACATTTGCCCATGGCACACAGTTTTTTCAATGCCATCCAAGAAGAGTAAATGGTCAAAAAATTAGATACAGTTCCTATTTTAGAAAGATGTATGTCTGTGTCTATTTCAGAATAAGCAATCGACAAAGTCAATGTGTATTGAGAACGTTTTTTTAAACTAGTAAAATTAGTAGTAAATTAGTAAAAACTTTTTTATAGGTGCACCAAATCCAGAATTCAGTTTGAGATTTGGCTAGGATTTTGCTTTTTTCAGCAGGATTCGAAATTCAACAAATACAAGTGCTGTGTATTCAGGGTTGGACTGGGCCAGCCCAGATTCACAACTTGATTTTCTTCCTGCGGCAAAAAGCAGTGTGCGCGCTGATGTGCACATGGGTAGTGGTGGGGTTGCAGTATGGCAGGTGCTGGGGCAGCAGATCCCAGGGTCCAGAGGTGGGTTCTGGGGCAAAAACCCCAATGGGTCCCAAGCCTCCCCTGTCTGACTCTGTGTGTACTGTATACAAGACCTGTTGTCTGATCGCCTTGCAATTATATTGGGTGACTTAAATTGTCTTATTGACGATCCCTCTCAGACCTAGCTTGCTTTCTCCATCTTATCTCCTTCTTTGATCTCCAGCAGTGGACAAATAAAGTCAACAATATCTCCTTAACATAGTCTAGTATAGTCAAAAACCTTTTGCTTTCCACATTTAGCAGTGATCAGTTTCCTCTTTCAGATTATCACTCCCATGTCCACTGACCCTCAACCAAAAATACAGGTAATGTTGACACATCTGCTCTAATTCTCTCAGTTCTCCTGCTTCAGTAATTCTTCCCAGTGATTGAATTGAAATTAAAAAAGTGGAGGGATGCTATGTGTGGTGAGTGAAGCACAGCATGCTAAAACAAGCCCCTCCCACAACCATAAGCCACACCCATTGTTATATTAAGCCTCACACACCAATACTTTCTATTTTCACCCACTTTAAAACAAAACCATTTTGCTATTTCCAATTTGGTATTTCCTTCTAATGCACAGTTTAATGCCCAGTATGCATAGATTTACATGTAGCCTGTGCATTGTGCATATGACATTTCTTGGCTGTAAATTCAACTTCCGTCTTTGTATTGGGTCATAACATAGCACAACCCAACATCATATTCTATTTTACCCAAAATTATTTCATATATATCATTCTCTCACTATTCCTTGATCTGCTGCTGTTTTTTACCTTCATTTTCTCTTTTTGTTTCCACTGTTTTCTTCTTCTCTGTAACCTTCTCTTATGCCTACACCTACTTTATTTGTTTAACACTTCTCTATCTCTTCTCTATTTGTCTTCCAACAATCTTTTCTCTCTGTTTACCTTCTATATATTTAACAATATTTTATTTTACCTCTGCATTTTATTTGCATGCAGAAGTGGAGAGGAGCAAAAGAAAGTTCCAGGATGCACAAATCTTGCATCCCCTCTGAGGGCATGCTACAGTACTTCACAAAAATAAAGAAGTGAAGGGATGGTATCCCTGTGCATCCCTCCCCAAATCCAGCACTGCATTTTCTCATCTACAGGTTTACTTGTCAATACATATAACTCAATTCTGTCCTCCTTAGGGGCATATTTATTATGCTGTGTAAAAAATGGATAATACATGACACATGGGCCAGGGTCTGCCACATAAAAAACATTGCAAAACAAGGCGTAACATTCGGACGCATTTTTTCTTAGAGTGACTTTCGCCAGAAGTAAAATAATGCCAGCAAATCTGGTGTTTGCATGGCATAAAATTAGACACACCTTAATAAACTTGCCATTTATTTTGCACAACATTTTACACCTTTTTTGCCGCATTTAGTGTTCTAGAAAACTACCTAGCCAGTCCTTGAACTTATAGGCCTGTATGTTATCCACCCACTTAGACTGTAAGCTCTATGGGGCAGGGTTTTTTCCTAATGTGTCTTTTACATGGCATTTAATTATGTAATTACTATACTTAATTGCTTGCTGTTATTTATTATGATGTTGTCTTCCCTATACCTTTCTATTTTGTAAAATTGCATATCCTAGTAGTGCTTACATGCACAACTACTGCATGGCATGTACCCCTTTCATGAATTTTAAACTGAGTAAACAAGCAAATGTGCATGGCATGTCTAATTCCTATTGACTCAAGTGAAGCAAATGTGTGAAAGGAGGTCAACATTACATCAGTGCTGCTACCCATAGCTATCAGATATTTGTCCTTTTTATTATACCTGCATGAGACTAATCGTTTATTGGTGGCTTTGGCCCATTGTCCCTATACATTTTTGTCCTGTGTAATGAACCCAATATGTTTTGATAAGAATATAATTCTATGTATTTTTTTTCTATCTGAGTATAAAAGAGAGCTTTTAGATTGGGCTGTAAATAAATAATGTGATAACAGACTCAGCAATACAGCAATTTATATCTAATTGTCTGCTTAGGTTACAAGTTAACATTACTTAAAAATCCCATAAATTACTGTACATTGACTGTTTTTAGGCAGATTTATTCCCATTTTATTCCCTAATTAAGCACATATGTTTTATTCACAAAACAAGATTTTGGAAAATAGACTTGAATTTATAATGTCAATATGATGTGAAGAATAAAAATGATATGAATAGTAAAAATGATTAAATAAAGTGTTGTTAATGTGTCGGAACAATGTGATGTGTTCAAAAGGTATCAATAATGCATATTATATCTATAATTGTGTCCAGTTGAACAGCACACTGTCCAGAATGCATTAAACTCTGATGCTAAAGCTGTAGCTCTCATAATTCATGAGGAGATACTTAATGCTTTCCCAAATGAGCTAAGCATCGTGTATGCACAAGCAAGCTATAATACATTGCTCAATTGCTGTTATTAAAGAGATGGAAATGCAAAACATCCTCCCTCAGGGGTTGTGGAGCCCAGTTATTCATAAAATGGCTGGTTACAATAGTCACATACTTTACAGTATTAAACTTAGTACCAAATTCATGCAACAAGCTGTTACTTGAAACACTAATCTCTGAAAAACAGAATTAAAATCATATTAGTTTAACTTAAATAAAAAGGAGAGTGTTATTGTGCTAAAGTATTCAACACACTCTATGGGGGCAGATTTATTAAGGGTCGAATTTCGAGAAATCGAATGAACGAAAAAAAATCGTCTGATTTCACAAAAAAAAATCGTACTAAATCATCTGATTTCTCAAAAAAATCGTAGGAATCGTACTCGTACGATTTTATCAAGAAATCTATCCATTTCTATTCGATCAAGAAAACTTCAGAAAAAGCCTATGGGAGCTTCCCATAGTAAAGTATAGCAACTCGGTAGGTTTAATCTGGCGAACTAGGCAAATGAAAACATTTTTAAAGGGCAAGTACTTCGACCATCGAATGGTCGAACGATTTTCTTATTCGAATTGTATAATTTATTCGAATCATTCGATTTGATCGAAATTTGAAAATTAAATGGTTGAATTTCGTATTTTTTGCAATCAAATCCTTCACCAGAGCTTGGTAAATCTGCCCATAGATGTCTAATAAATATGCTTCACTGTCTTCTTAATTTTTTATAGGTTTCTGATATTTATTAATGAGCCACTTAAGCCTAACAATGTTTCCGGCTGATAACATTCTCATGCAGTGAGTCCCGAACTCATATTATTAGGCAGAGCAGGCGTCAGTTTGGAATGTTGTTGGTCTAACAAAAGATATGTCATGGCATGTTTGAGCTGCAGAAAGACGGAGTTGGATTTAGTTGCACATGCCTAAGAATAATGCAACTGATGTGTAAAATTACAGGGATGGGGTCTATTATCCAGAATGCATGGGAACTGGGGTTTTCTAGTTATGGTATCTTTCTGTAATTTGGATTTGCATGCATTAATTGTGCAAAAAATAATTTACACATTAAATAAACCATCAACCAATGGTGTAGCTATTATACAGCAGACCCCATAGGGGGCCCAGTCCATGGGGTCTGCAGTATAGAAATCCCCCCTCCCTACAACCTTTCCTGTCTCAGTTTTCTGCACACCAAAAATAGAGGCAACACAGAGGAATGATTTCCGCCGTGTGGAGGGGGATGGGTTTGCTGTTGCTGTTAGGCAACCAGTGTGAGTCAGGCCCCCCAAAGATCTTTTTGTGGGGGGAATAGGAATCCGGCACTTACAAGTTATACCACTGCCTTCATGTTCAAGATATTGTTTTAATTTCTCAGAGAAAAGTGAATCATTTTTAAAATTAGAATTATTTGCTTAAAATTACATAGTAACATAGTAAGTTTGAAAAAATATACACATCCATCAAGTTCAACCTTTTTTTTTTTAGGCATAAAAAACCCCATCTGAAGCCACTCCAATTTGCCTCAGAGGGGAAAACATTCCTTCCTGACTGCAAGATGACAATCAGACTAGTCCCTGGATCAACTTGTACTATGAGCTATCTTCTATAACCCTGTATTCACTCACTTGCTAAAAAGCCATCCAGCCCCTTCTTAAAGCTATCTAATGTATCAGCCTGTACAACTGATTCAGGGAGAGAATTCCACAACATCACAGCTTTCACTGTAAAAAACCCCTTCCAAATAATTAGGCGGAACCTCTTTTCTTCTAAACGGAATGTGTGACCTTGTGTCAGCTGGAAAGACTTACTGATGAATAAAGCATTAGAGAGATTATTATATGATCCCCTTATATATTTATACATAGTTATCTTATCACCCCTTAGGCGCCTCCAGCGTGAACATCCCAATTTGGCCAGTCTTTCCTCATAGCTAAGATTTTCCATACCTTTTACCAGCTTAGTTGCCCTTCTCTGTACCCTCTCTAATGCAATAATGTCGTGTTTGAGTGATGGAGACCAAAACTGAACAGCATATTCTAGATGGGGGCCTTACAAGTGCTCTATAAAGTGGAAGAATGACCCCCTCCTCCTGTGACTCTATACCCCTTTTAATACAGCTCAAGGCCTTATTTGCCCTTGATGCTGCTGACTGCCATTGCTTGCTACAGCCAAGTTTATCATCTACAAGGACTCCAAGGTCCTTTTCCATAATGGATTTGCTAGTTCAGTTCCATTAAGTGGCTTGGATATTTTTACATCCCAGTTGCATGACTTTACATTTATCAATATTGAATCTCATTTACCAGTTAGCTGCCCAGATTGCCAGTTTGTCAAGATCCTGTTGCAAGGATGTCACATCCTGGATGCAATTAATAGCACTGGATAGTTTTGTGTCATCTGCAAACACTGATACATTACTTACAATACCCTCCCCTAAGTCATTAATGAACAGATTAAATAAAAGTAGACCCATTTCTGAGCCCTGAGAGACCCCACTAAGAACCTTACTCCGAGTAGAGAATGTACCATTAACAACCACCCTCTGTACCCGATCCTGTAGCCAGTTTCCTATCCATGTGCAAACTACTTCATTAAGCCAAACAGACCTTAGTTTAGAAAGCAGTCGTTTGTGTGGCACAATATCAAACGCTTTGGCAAAATCCAAATAGATCTACTGCCCCCCACAGTCCAGCATCTTACTTAACTCATCACAAAAAGCAATTAAATTTGTCTAACATGACCTAACCTTCATAAAGCCATGCTGATTGCTGCTCATAATGTGATTCTATAGGACAAAATTTTGAATGTGATCCTTTAACAAGCCTTCAAATAATTTGCCCACCACAGATGTCAAACTTACTGGCCCAAAACTGCCAGGCTGAGATCATAATCCCTTTTTAAATATTGGAATGACATCAGCTTTTTTCCAGTCCATAGGCACCATACCAGATGACAGCAAATATGATAAAATCTGAAATATGAGCTGGTCTAAAACTTAGCCAAGCTCTCTTAGAACCTGGGGGTGTATGCCATCAGGCCCTGGAGCCTTGCTTACATTGATTTTTTTAAAGCTTTTTGAATCAAATCCTGAGTTAGCCACTGACTAGATTGAGCTGAGCCATCAGTGCAGCTATGAAGTGAGCCTGGGAACTTAGACTCCTCTATTGTATACACTGAAGAAAAGAACATATTTAGCACATTTGCCGTTTCTGTATCTGTTACAAACATACTGGTACCATTATTTAATGGAGGAACACTCTCAACCTGCATCTTTTTACTTTTAATATATTTAAAAAACATTTTAGGATAAGTTTTTGCCTCCACTGCAATTAACTCTTCATTTGCTTTCTTTGCCTTCTGGAATGCTGGTTTACAACATTTATTATATTGTTTATATTCATTAAATGCAGCTTCTGTCCCAACAAATTTGTAGTCTTTAAATGCATTGTTCCTATAACATTCTTTACTTCTGTATTAAGCCACATAGGATGATTCTTAGAGCTTCTACATTTACTCATTAAGGGAATAAATTGAGAATAGTAATGATTAAATATCATTTTAAATGACAACTATTTCTGTTCTGTGTTTTTAGCTGCAAACTTTTTAGCCCCAATCAATACTTTGAAGGGCAGCCCTCAATGCACTAAAATTAGCTTTTCCAAAATTCATGGTTTTTGCTGCCCCAGTATATATTTGTTTTTGGCACCAGACATTAAATGATATAATATTATGGTCACTATTACCCAGGGGTTCAATGACTTGCACATTTGCTATAAGTTCTGGGTCGTTTGAGATCACTAGATCCAGAATAGCATTTTTTCTATTAGGCTCCTCAACAACCTGTGCCATAAAATTGTCATGCAACAAGTTTATGAACTTGTTCCCATTAACTGATCTGGCAGCACTGTTGCTCCAGTCAGTAGCTGGATAATTAAAATCACCCATTGTCATTACTTTACCCAAACTAACTAGCAGCCTTTTCTATTTGCATCAGGAGCTTAACCTCCTCCTCCTCACTTACATTAGGGGGTCTATAGCATACCCTTACAATTAATTTGCTGAACTCTTTATAATTGGACTCCACCCATATGCCTACTGCTCCATCATTTTCTAACATCACTTCCTCCTTAAAAATCCTTTTCTATTGCCTCTGTCCCTCCGAAACAAGGTATAGCCACTGATATTATCTGCCCACTCACTGACTCATTCAGCCATGTTTCGGCCACACCAACCACATCTTATTTTCCCTTCAGCACCTCCAGCTCTCCCACTTTACCAGTCATACTCCTTGCATTTTCAAACATACATTTAATACTGGTACATATTGAAGAAATGCCATATGGTCCTCCCTATCCTTAACAGTACCCTCAGGCAAATCACCTTCCCCGCTCCCGCTGTCTCCTTAGCGTTGCTCGTAGCACAGGTAAAATCTCTGAGAAAATTACCTTGGAAGTCCTCGCCCTCAACTTTACACCTAATTTTTTAAAATCCTCTAACTTTGTCATTGGTACTTATGCCCCCAATAATCTGTCCACTCGTTCAACCACATGCCAAATCCTAGTACCAGGCAAGCAACAGCCTGTTCGGCATGTAGGGAATTTACGGCAGATTACCCTATCCACCTTTCTAATATTTGAATCCCCTATAACTAGAACCTGCCTTTCCTTCCTTGCACTCCCCACACCACCCGTATTAGAGACACTGCCTCCCAAGGTGCTCTGAGAGTGCTCATGCTCCATACATGCCAGTTCAGAGCTTTCCTTTCCAGCATCTTCAGCCAAAATGTCAAATTTATTATTTTGGACAAGCTGTGGACCAGCCCCCCTTCCCTTCTATCCCTACTTCCCCTCCTGACTGTCAAAAACCATCTTATTAGCCTCCACTGCCCTTTCTCCTCCCCCCACTCCACTAGCCCCTGCCAGTGGTTGCCTCCTTTCCTCCCCTACATTTGCCGCTACCCTCAGTGATGAAAGTTCCCCCCCTTAGAGTCTGCAATTCAGATTCCAAGATGAAAACCCACTGACATCTTTCACATGTAAATACTGCATGGAACTGCTGCTCCAAAACCACAAACATGTAACAAGACACACACTGAGAGATAACAGCAAACCCACTTGCACTCATACAGTATATACACTTGCTACTTACAGTCTCCCAAGTGCAATTCCTCACAAACACCTTTTAAGTTTTCAATGCCTTAGGCTTAGGCCAGACAAGAAGATTCGGGGAGATTAGTCGCCTGGCATCTTTGAAAAACGTATCGCCACATGTGAATAGGCGTAGGTGACTTTAGCGCTAGCGGGTGCGAGATACCTGCAAGCCATTCAGGGAGATTAGTCGCCTCAAAGACGCAGCAATTAGTTGCCAGGCGACTAATCTCCCCGAATCTTCTCGTCTAGACTAGCCCTTAAGGTGCTTAACACTTAATTTACATGCAATACTCGCTAAGAAGCTCCCACACTCACTTTGTGGTCACAGAGATAAGGTTTCAAACCCACAAATCACAAAGCTTGATCAGAATATACTTGATTAACTCCTCCCCCTTAATTAACAGACAGAGGGAAATAGAAAAAAATGCTCTTTGCTACCAGCTGTAAAACACCCCCTTGTTAACTTTTTTTTAAATGTTCCCCTTAGAAACTCTCAGGCTAAAACACAAAAAGAAAATAAATGCACTAAATGAAAAAAAGCTGTTTGTCTCAGTCAGAAACTCTCAGAACACAAAGCAGTCAGTTATTTACACTTACTCCAGCACTCCCAGCATGCAAAGCAAACACCAATGCCATAAAGGAAAACTATACCCCCCCGGACAATGTAGTTCTCTATAAAAAGATATCGGGCAGATTCACTAAGATCCGAAAATTCGCCAGCGTAGGCTTCACTAGCATTCGCCGCACTTCGCCAGGTGAATATTTGCCAGCGCTACGCAAATCCACTAATCCTAAACCTAATTTGCATACGGCGGGAACTTTAATTTATAATAGAAGTATATGTTACAGCCACTACATTCCACTGCACAATAAATTAAATAAAGTTGTCCTATTGCCCTACATGTGCCCCCTGTATAGTTGAGTTGCCATATGTTAGGAAATGTAGGTGGGAAGAAGGGTAACCCCCCAAAAAAATTATCGATCTTTTTCAGATTATCACCCTCCTTTGCTAAAATACGCTGGCGTTTTTTTGGGACTTCGAAAAAATTCCAAAATTTTTTTTTCAACCTCCTATCTATTGTATTGAACATTGCCTGGTCTGACCAGGCGAAGTA
>CM044439.1:90416975-90427770 GCA_024363595.1 Xenopus borealis
CTAGATGATGTCACAGACAGAAAAACAGGGGAAGGATTTGTCTGATCCCCTATATAACCTTATCATTAAAGGGGAAATATTGCGAAAATGTGAATTTAATATAAGCTTCAGCATGCTGAAATAAAAAGTTTTCTAAACACAATCAATTAAATATTCTGTACTGTTTCTGAAATAATCACGTTTATCTTCACTATTTCTCTCTCAGCATCTGTTTCTCTTCATTCTGTCTTCATTCAGGAGTTGGGTATCAGATGCTGATTGACAGTTGAATCCAATATATCTTGTAGGGGGGGCTCCTTTATCCTAGAAGATGTATTAGAACTCACTCTATTAAAATCACCAGACATCATATCTCTCTACATGCAGAATTTGTGCAGAATGCAGTTCTTTTGTTTGATTTTGTTTGTACTAAAATCAGTTATTTGAATGAAGGCTAAATAATCTGCTAGGAAAGGGAGCCCCCTTATAAGATATACTGGATCTAACTGTCAATGAATATCTGACTGCATGAAGACAGAATGAAGATAAACTTGATTATTTCAGAAACAATGCAGAATATTTGATTATATTTAGAAGGTTTCTTATTTCAGTATGATGAAGCTTACATTAAATTTTCATTTTTGCGATAGTTTCCCTTTAAGTTTGTTACTGAGACTCAGGAGAACAATGTATCAAATGTATGTAACACTTTATTGCAGTGAAGTATTTCAATCAGGTAAAAGGGGCAACCAATTTTTGAACATGAAGTCTGTACAGCGCTGTACTGTACAGTGATGCGACGCCTTAACATTGCTTTACAGATAAAGTTATACAATACAATGCAAAGTCAATGATAAGAGCTTAAGCTGTATATACTTTTTGCCTATTGTTTTAATCAAGAAATCTATGGTTTTAGTTATTTCTTAAACTACTGTATACAAAGCAAAAAAGGAAACTGAAACTACACTCTATATACTGTATATATATACATATATTTGAGATAATGCTACTTTAGAAGTTTCACCATAGCAAATGAAAGTGCCTGACTTCTCAGGGCGGTCAAGCACATTTTGGCTAACTGGCACCTTTATCAGCTTTGATGAATATGTCAATTTGTTAAAATTGTTCTGGACGTTCATCCAAAAAAAGTTCAAACTACAGGGAATCCTCTTGGATTCCCTAGAACGATCTATAATAAATCAGACGCCAATTAATTTCTGAAGCATATCAAGACTCATCAGCAGCTTATCCCAAATTAAATAATAAAGTAGAATTTTGGAGTTACTGCAGTTCCCTTTTTATATTAAAACTAAAGAAGCAAAGCCTTATTTGCCGTTTTTCTGCAATGTGTTTATACTGTAAATCATGTTAGGAAAGTAATTCTGAAAGTCATCCAGCATTACTGTATATGGGACCTATTTTCTAACTTTAACGAACATTATTTTTTATACCCTATTTTTTCTCTTCACAAGCCTTTCAAAAATTGAATTCATTACAACTTGGCCTCATTTCTGTAAAAAGAAATCACTCTAGCAGCCAGAGGAAAATTACATGGATTTTTTTTAATTGGAGCTGAAAAATAGTAGATTTACATATTGTTAAATAAACTGCAATTACTAAAATGACCAGTAAGCAGTTTCAGACAAGGTTGGGAAAATTAATTATATTCCTTTTCCTACAAAACATACTTAGCATTCTGAACATTTGCATTGTTGTCAGAGGTAATACATTTGATTAAGCCCATATAAATTACACTGTATTAACCAGTTTAATGACTCAATCAGCAAGTACCATTGGACTGATCCTATTTGCTGCCTCACTGATCAAACTCATGCCTAAATATTATGTGTAATAATTTTTTGAAAAAGGAAATGTTTTATTATTTCAAAGCATTTTCTTACTGCACTAGCTGTGACATAAATGTACTTTAGATTGATTGCCTTTGTCAGGTTTTAAAGTCATTAGAGAAACTTTTGGTTCAGTTTTAAAAGAAACTATAAACCATTATATTGTTTATCACGTTTGTGTTCCATGTCCCAATCTCTAATATGCACATAGCTGAAATGAAATGCTTGTTTTATGACAAAAACACAGTGCTGACCTAGTATTAGTGCTGCATATTTGCCAATGGGGCAAACTTTATTGTCAAACATGAATTTCAATGTGAAAACAGATAGGGTTTGGGGGCATTTTTCTAGGAACCTGGCAATTTTCTAGGACCCCAGAAATGCAAGAGCACTAAGAAGTGCAAGAGTACCTGGAAGGCAGGATGTAAAGTGCAAGTTATTGCCCATTTTTCACTTTGCATTTCAGTTTGTAAATGAGCATGTCAGCATGTTAGTGTCAGAACTTTTTGGGATGCAATCCAGGGACTCAGAATAGCTGTTGCAGAATTGATATTGTACTGTGCCACTGGAGGTCCTTGGTGTTGTCCTGTTTTGGTTACTTGATGTAACTGTTGTATTCCTGCCTTCTTCTCCCTTTCTCTGACTAGTTAATTATGCCTCCTGTGTAGCTAATTATCTATTTAGGCCCCTGATCTTTGCTCACAGCTTGGTCACTAAGCCATTTTGCTGTTATCTTGTTGTCCTGTGTTCTATTTCGTTATTTCTGAGTCCTACCCCAATTCCTTGTCCCCTGCCTTGATGGATTCCTTGGTTCTGACTCCTGGCCTGTCCCTTGACTCCGTTTGACTGCCAACAGCCCCTGACTATTGTTCTGTTACTTGTTTTTTGCCTCAGTCTGCAATTTTCTACTGTCTTTTGCTGTATATGGTTACACTCCTAGTTACCCAGCCTTTAGGTTCCCAAGCTCCAGTCTCTCCACAGCTTCCCAAGTCGTAACAGTGGGGCTAGAGCCCTGCATGAGTGTGTTTTTAAGACCCCCACCCAACCTGGCCCCACTTAGCCTAAGCCATACCCAGATCTGCTTACCCACCTTCTCAAGCCCATTGATTTCCACCCGACTCATTTTCTGATGCAATCAGGATGCATATATTTTCTTATTTTACCCCAGGAATGGTTGCCTGTAGCTCACCCCATTGCAGTGGATCTGGTACCCACGGGCCACCAGCAAAGTGAGCACAAGAAGTATAATCCGGCCCGATCCCATTGCAGATGTTCTGTGGGTACCGAACCCAATGCAGGACTCTAAGAATAAAGTTACAGAAATAAATCCACTGGAAATAAAGATAACCTTAATAGCCTGGACCAGCAGATGCCAATATGTTGCCACACACTGTGCCCAATCTAACTTTAAGAAATATGAGAAGCTCATAGTGGTTTCATTTGAGAAGAAGAATGTTGCCTCTTTTACAGGAGAGAAAACAAAGGCCTTCCTTTAAAAGATCAACTCATTTGTTTGCATATACTTAAATTGCACCCACAAAGACGGCCAATTGTTATGCCCCTAAAAACTTGAAAAGGAGCATTATAAGGCTGCAGCACGTTGTCTATCACTACAGTTGTAGCCTACACTGTGAACTAAACAGTAACATAATTATTGCTGGAGGGGCCGGGGTGCATGAAGTGCAGTCAGTCCAACCTCAACACAAATTATCAATCAGAATATGGACACATGCAGAGCTCCGACAGGCCCCAGGGGGGTGTGGGCCCAGGTGCAACTGCACCCCTGGTCGTTCTGCCATTGGAACTAAAGGGAGTTGTAAAAAGAAAACTGATTTTTTTTTTTTACAAAATTTTTTTGGTTTTGCTTCAAGGAAAATAAACACATTTAAATATTCAAGTACAGTGTGCAAATTCAGACACAATTCACTATCTGTTCACTATCGATTCACAAGCTGCACTAATGTGTCAAAACCCACACAGCTGCACTAAATATTGTTGGGATGGTGTAACAAAAAAATATTGTAATGGGTCCCTTCTGGTCAATGGCACTAAGTGTGTGTAAGCATGAATTATGTAAGGCATTTTATCTACTGCGATAAAATGGGAATATGGTTCTGTTACATATGAATTTTGTTACATGCTGTTTTGCTGGTCCTTGGGTGTGGAGTGCCAGCCTCAACTTTGACATGTCTGTCTGGGAAAAACCTGAAGTATAGCTATACTGGTGTTTTTTAAACTGTAGCATAACAAAGTTGCATTATTATTTGAAGAGTATCTCTCAAAATAATTTAGTTCACAGTGAGATGCCTTTTGGAGTGTAAGTGGTTAGTAAATGCCGAAGGCAATCTTTGCTGTAAACATCTACATTCTTTTTTAAACTATAAACTAGTAAATGATCAGAACCAATACACTGCAGTTAAAACTTTCATCAAAATAAAAAGCATTTGCTAGTACCTGGGATAAAGGGGCATACAACAGTTTCAGAGTTATAATTTGTTCTACTGTTGCGAAGATTTTAATATCGTTTAAGAAAAATAATTCTTCAAACCATGGGGATGCATCTACATCCTGGGATTTCTGTAGAAAAATGAAAAGCAATATCATTATATACTAATGGGCATATTTCTCAAAAGGTAAATGTGAAAAGGTGAATGTTCATATTCAACCGAATTGTATACCAGTGACCAGAGCGTTTTGACATTTTTTTCTGCCAATCTGTGGTAGGCTCTTATTAATATATATTCATAAATAGATTAGATAACCTATGTTTTCTTTGGTCACTTTTTAGGAGAGAAAACAATGTTAGTCGAAACAGAAAAAACAAAACCTCACAACTGTTTTATATGAAGCTATGAACAAAAGGGTTGGATTTAGGCTATGCTACAAGCACTAATTGGTCAGATATTGAGCAGTTTGGTAACATATTTTGGTCTTACCAACAGACCACAGTTGAGTTGCGTTGATAGAATAGGGCATGCATGCCACTCACACACTGAACAACCAAAAATAATGGCAGTAAACATTAGAAATGAATCCAGACAGACTTTGAAAATATTCCTTACAATTGCAGCCAATTTGCGGTAAAGTGCACATACAATTGTATTCATTGTAGGCACAGCACAATTACACCATATTGGATCTGGAGGTTTGATACAATGTCCTCCAATGACATGAATGAGTGTTGGAGATTGAATTGCTTTCTTTAGCTTTCATATGATGTATTAACATGTTTTCTTTTCTTTACAGCTATAGAGATGGTATGAATTGTGAATTATTCAAGTAAGATAGAGACATTATTCTCCAATCTAGTCAGTGAGTAATAAATACATTATACCTATTAGAATTATGAATGGTTGATGTCTCTATTGTGATATAAGTTGGTTTAATTGTTTGGTCACAAGATTTCACTTTAAGGACAATTATAGGAACACTTATTAGTAGGCCAGTACTGGCACCTCTGTAATTTTCAAATACAGCACAATTGCACCAAGTGCATTGACCCTTTGTGACTGCAATGGCACTGTAATTCTGGGGAAAAACATTGCATTGGACTTTTTTCACTGAACTTGTGGAAGTGTATGTGTCCTATTGTGCTGTTGCAAGTGCAGGTATTTAGTGGTGAAGTGGTTCTTGTTAAACTCTTTTTGCATTTTTTTACATTCATATAAAGCACCAAAGACCAAAAGGTTTGTAGTACCATTCCCCCCTCCTTCTGAATTGGAGCTTGCTAAAACCTCTTAGAATAAAATATTCTGATGGCTTTCCTAACTTGGTATAAAATGAGTGGCTTGAATATATGCTTAGTTCCACTTGTGGGGGTTAAGCCGCTACCCGAACAGAGTGGTTAGCATTAGGGTAAAAAGGTGAAAACAGCTCAGACTGGAAAGGGTATGAAATAAGCCCTAGCTAAGTTAAGAAGTGTGGAGAATGGTAACAAGAGCATGGGCGATGGGATAGAGGCCACTAGTGGGTGGAATAAAATAGTAAGAGTAACCAGGGCTTGTAAAGGTGTTTGATGTGAGTATGGATTAGGGGAGGAGCAAAAAATTATGCTAAGTGGGTGGTTTGGCTCCACCATCCTGAGGTTGAGTGTTAAGAAGACAGGGAGGGCATGGGTTTAAGAAGAGTAGGAAAAAAGAGAGATGACCTTGAAGGAGATGCCATTGAGATGGTGAGTGAAGGAGCAGTCTGGGAGCTGGATAGAAAGGAATGAGGGGGCATGAAGAGGGCAGATGGAGACTCTAGGTAAATGTAAGAAGTGGACATGAAGTATAAAGGCATTGGTGGCATTAACCCATGGTACTGGAGTCTTTCCCATCCCCTGTATCTTTCAGAACCTATTCTCTTCTTTTCATTTCATTTCATTTTCATCTGCTCTTTTTGCACCTGCACTGGTAGTTCTTGTCCATTCTTCGGTACTCCTGCCCTCTTGCCTGAAACGTATCATTTCCTTACAGCACACTTTTCAACAACCTCCCTCCTTTCCTCAGATTTTTGTTACCGGAACTGCAACCACAGTTAAGTGGACTAAGGATAATTTTTTACCTTCTAGGCCAGACAGTGTCATACAGTATATGTCAGTATGTCAGCCTTTCTGTTTCCTGCAAGTAAAGATGCACTGAATACACTATTTTATGATTCGGCTGAATCCTGAATCCTTTGTGAAAGATCCAACCTAATACTGAACCAAATCCTTACCCTAATTTGTAAATGTAAAACAGAGAAACAAGGTGGAAAAAGAACTGTGTGTTGGGCAAAGATTTTTGACTTCTTTGTTTGATGAAAAGTCACATGACTTTTTGGATTCAGTAGAATCCAAATCCTTCTGAAAAAGGCAGAATCCAATTATATTGTGTTGATGTACTACAAAGATGTGTTTGACCAGAAAATATGTTAGAAAGTGAGATTGTCTGTTGAATGATATGCAGCAGTTGGTCATTATACTGCGGTTTAGTGCAGTGCTGCTGCTGTTCTTTTGCTATGACAAGATTGGATATGCTGCTTCTCCAGTGTCCTGAGTGCTGCATTCTTTGAAAGCCTCTGAGGTCTGTGTCAGAAGGAAACCTTCTGAAGAAGGATAGTGAAAACTAAAGTTAAAGTTCTGTGTCTTGAGAGATAAAGGATTAAAGGACTTTCTTCAATGACATATGAACTCACAAAGAGAACATTTGTGTATCAGATTTATTTTTGTATCAATAATTGCTTGTATGCATTGTTCAAGTTCAGGAAACATTACATGTATATTGTTTGTAGACCTGGTGTATACTGGCGGATAAGATGTAAAATGCTGTAGGAAAAAGAAGTCTGCATTTATCAAAAAAATAGACACTTTTTGTTTTATTGTTTGTACTAAGCAGGGTCCAGAAGTAAGCAGAAGTAATTGTTCTGATGGGAAGCTATCATCACCCAAGGACTTCCGTTCTTGGGTGGTTTCTACTTTACTGAATTTTCTCTGTAGTTGTAGGCTTTGCCAAAGGGTAACTTTAGGGGTTGTTCTTAAACTAAGGGGAAAGCCAGAGCTAGATGGACATTTATTAGCAAACTTCTGCTTTATGGTGAAGAGAGTATCAAGACAAAATTATCTTGTGGAGTATTTTAATTTTTATTAATTGTAACTAATTTGTGATCTCATCCTGAATATGCCAAACCAAGCAACTAATTAATCTCTATTAAAGAATTAATCCTGGGACAAGACACATTTCATAATGTAAGCTATGAACGATAATTATCTCCATTAATGTGAAATAAATTATTGAAATGCAGGATGCTCAAAGAGCGCCGATGGATTACTAGCATCGAAAAAATTATTGCTACTGAGTACTTTGAGTTACTTATTTTGTTGCATGAATTTTGTATTTATAGTGTCCTGTATTTGCTCAACTCCCTAGTAAAGCATAATACGATGATATATAAACTGCATTTTGCAGAGAGGGACAATTTATGAGGTCATAAAATCTATTGGTCCCTAAAGTGCCTGAGAGACAACATTTAATCTTCATCTGCATTGAACAAGCAAATAAGCTATTTTTTTTTGTGGTATTTATATGAAAACATAAAAAATAATGCAAATTCTTGTAAGGCTCAGATGAACACATAAAAGCATATTCTGTTTATTTCAATAATCCAGATTTCTCATTAGATGGAATGCAATAGGATTTAGAATAATTCATTCTGAGCAAATATTTTGATATAGTGTAGTTTTAATGTGTAACGATTTAATAACCTGCATACCATAGAGGAATTAAGAGTTATCCTTTGGAAGAGCTCAGGATTTATCATCAATGACTTTACACCAATGAACCACAAGTCATATACCTATATTTCTGTTCTTTACAGTATTACCCATCAAGCAACTTGCTAACTAATATGTCATACTGCAGCCTCCAGAAGAAATTGATGGCACCTCTCTGAACAGGATCAGCCATGCAAATGTAAAATTTCATTAATCCTTGGAGGAAACGATCTCCTGAAGACTGATAAATCTTCCAGGTAGAAAAAACATTGCTGTAGTAATAAAATGCTGGCATAAATGCCAATTAACTGTTGTATTTTGTCTTAGTGAAGTGTTTTCGGATCCATAATTCTATGAAATATAACAGCAAAGTCTGAAAAATTTAAATATATATTTTGCGTGTATCTATTCCACTACCAGCAGTTCTTATTTCATAACACATTAATGTACAGAAGTGTCAAGGAGAAAGCCATTTTCTGCATTAAGATGTTTTATGAGTTGGAAGTTGGGAGTACAGTATGAGAATCTTAGTTTATCGAAGTAGTGAATAAAAAAGAACTTACATCATCATAAATGTCATGTCTTCTGTTATTAAACCAAAATCGATTTAAGTTTTATAAGAAAATGAGTACTAAAAACACTGTGATGAGCTTCCCTCCCCTTTGCCTCACTAAATTGTTAAGGAAATCTGGAATAGTAAATAATGTTTTCAGGTTTTGCACTGCTGTAAAATACAATGTTGAGCCCAATCAAACAACATACTTTATAAGTTTAACATAAATCCCTGACTAAACTACTAGAGCAGCCATTTTGTTTGCATGAAGAGAATTAGGCCAGAAAACATTTAAGACAGATACAAAGAATTATGAATGGCAGAATTATATTTACTGACTGCTAGATGGATTTAAAGATATTGGAGTATATGTCTCGCATGAACAAAACCTTTCTTAATGAGGCTGTAAACTTCTTGAAGAGAAACCCAGACACATACGGAAGGCTAAAACTTTACAATATACAGACAAAGAGAAGTAAGGATCTGCAAAAATTCCAACCTGAAAAGTGAAAAAAGTTTTATTTTATTTATTAATTAAAATAAAGAGCTTCTGTTTGCCATTGCAAAATACCAAGGAATTAGAGATCCGTCTCAGATTATATAGTTCTCCCTTTTCTAGGAATAAATGTCATTAGGGCAGATTACAACAGAAGGTTTACCTTAAATATTATTCTATGCACCAGAACAGTCCATTTTAATGCACAGTCAAGGCACAGTTTAGTTTAAATATCTATGGCGTCCCATTATTTTGTAGATTTTGTTGTAAATAGTTGGTTTTTAAGTCATCCTGTTGTTGTAATGTTTGGTCTCCAGTATCTGCCAACCTTTTTCCATCTCTTGCCTCAGATATATATATTTTTGGCAGTTCAGCAGTATGGCTTAAAGAAAAATCAGTCAATTTATTCTATAGCTTCCACAATAAAGAGAGATGCTTCATCAATTCAGACTTTGGTGCGTGTTGAATTCCTTTATCAAAATTTGTTTTCTAACCATTTTCCCCATATTTTCTCATGCTTTTTGGGATTACCTCTGGCTTCTATAAGACATAACTGTTTTATCTCAGATATCCATTGTGCTACCGTAAGGGGTAAGGGGTCTTTCCATTTCCTTGTAATGAGCTTCCGAGCCATGAATAAGCATTCATTAATAAACATGCTTTGGATAATTGTAAATGTGTCTCTAAGACCTATACCAAAGAAGCAGACCTTTTGAGTTCTGGGGACTTGCGCCTCTAAAACGTCTAATATATTAAGTATTTGTGACCAATATACAGACAGTTTGGTACATTCCCATACCATGTGTATTAAGGAGGCTTGTTCTATGTGGCATTGTGGACATTCTGAGGAGGATGCAGGGAATATTTGATGAAGTTTGGCTGGATAATAATAGGCCCTATGGATTAAATAGAGCTGGGTCATCCTGCTCTATTAAGTATATTAGATATTTGTGATCAATATACAGACAGGTTCGTACATTCCCATACCATGTGTATTAAGGAGGCTTGTTCTGTGTGGCATCGTGGACATTCTGAGGAGGATGCAGGGAATATTTGATGAAGTCTGGCTTGATAATAATAGGCCCTATGGATTAAATAGAGCTGGGTCATCCTGTCTCTGAAGTTCAAAGAGACCAGCTGCGAGGAGGTTAGGAATTCTTCCCATTCCTCCCCATCTATCTGTCCCATATCCTTCTCCCACTTAGCTTTTAGTTCTGAATAGGCTGTATAGCATTCTGCATGCATAAACATCCTTTAATCTGGGGATACTGCAACCATTGATGTGTTGGTAAGTGGAAGTTTTGCCTTAATGTTTCAAAAGATACCATCTTACCTTTCTGCCACACATCATTTATTGTAAGAATACCACACCTTTCCCATATATATATATTAATATATTTCCCAGTTTAACCACACTCGGGTAAAGAAAGTTTCTCCACAGAGGTGTTAGTGTGGGTATTTCAGTACATTGAGTTACCTGCAGGGTTTTTGACATTTTACTCTCATATACATTAATACAGAGTTATTGTACTGTGGCTTTGGAGGTTTTTTAATAAACAGCCATTGAAGTGGGGTAGTATTCCCCCCCAGAAGGGACCTGTGAAGCTGGTACAGAGTTTGATGGTTTGTCTCCTCCACCAAAAAGGCTATGGGGGAAATTCACTAAAGCGCGAAACGTCTAACGCTAG
>CM044439.1:90430178-90440556 GCA_024363595.1 Xenopus borealis
TAATTCTGAAGGGGAGTGGAGGCCAGTGCAGGGATTGGCAGAATCTATAGCTTCATATAAATCCGTCTTTAGCTAGTAACTCCCTGTGTTCAGCAGATAACTGTGGGAGATTTAAAGATGTCAAGAATTCTTGAATTTCAGATTCACTTCTAATATGTTTGGAGCTGTATAAATCAGTATAGTACTCAGTTAGGAGTGAGGTTATCTTGTCTGATTGTGTGTGAGAGGCCCCTGTATTGTCTAGCAACTCCGTTATCACCGGAGGGGAGTTGTCTGCCTTGGACATGTAGGCTAACAGTTTACCCACTCTTTTACCCTGCTCAAAAAAGGAAGATTTAGTAAAAAGCAGTTTTCGTTTAGACTTTTGGGTAAGGTACGCTGACTAGTTCCCGGCTGTCTGTAATTTTTGGAACTGTTGTGGTGTAGGGTTGAGGACAGCCTCAATTTCGCATTCCTCCACCCGTGAGCTAAGTTTCCCTCTTCTATAACTGAGCTACGTTTCACTGCAGTGTTCTCTCTATGCATTACACCTCTGACATATGCTTTAAATGTGTCTGAGTGGGTCAGCTGTATTTGCATTGACCTAAAAAAATTCCCGCATTTCTGCCTCTATTGCTTCATCCTTATCTATTTTATCTAAACAAACTGGGTTCAGGGACCACCTCCTACCCTCACTGCTTATGGGGGAATCCCAGGTGGTTGTTAGGGGGGCATGGTCAGCTATCCCACGTGGTAAGTATTCTATTTGTTTAATTCCTGTTAATAGACATTTGGAAAGAAAGACATAGTCTATCCGGGATAATGAGAGGTGAGAGGTGGGAAAGCATGAATACTGCAGATCAGTTGAGTGCAGATACCTCCATCCCTCCACAAGTCCCATTGCTTCCATTATATTACCCAACCTGGAAATCGGGGAGGGTACATGAGGGGACCTTTTGTTCAACCTTTCTAGTTGGAGATTTAGTGTTGAGTTGAAGTCCCCAGGACAAATTATTTTTGCTTGTGGGCGGGAGGATATATATGTGGTTAACTGAAGTACACATTCATCTGCATAAGGAGGAGGAACATATATATTAGTCAGTATTAACTCAGATGCATTAATGCGGCAATGTACAAACACAAACCTTCCCTTGTGGTCAGTTTTAAGTGTTATAAGCTGGAATCTAAGAGTTTTCCTTATTAGTATTGTAGTACCTGCTGTGTAGGTGGAGTAAGCGGAATGGTAACACCAACCTACCCAAGGTTTTTTAAGGGTTGCTAGTTTGCCCCCGGTAGGATGTGTTTCTTGTAAATATATTATTTCAGATCTTTGTTTCTTGACACAGTCAAGGACTAACTTACGTTTAATTGGGTCGTTTAACCCTCTTACAATCCAGCTTAAGACCGTGAAAGCCATCTCAAAAAAACATAATATATACAGCTATTTATTTTTGGGACATAGAAAAAATTTTACTTTTTTTTTTCAACCTCCTATCTATTGTATTGAACTTCGCCTGGTCTGACCAGGCGAAGTAACGTCTAGTAGAAGTGCTAAGGTTGAGGAAAATGTTCATCTTAGTGAATTTGCGAAGTTACGATCATTCGTCAGTGCGCAACTTCGCCTGGCGTAAGGGTGCGAAGTTGCGCAAGTCTATTTACTTTGCTACCGAAAATTCACCAGAGCTGGTGTTAGTGAATTTGCGAAGTTCTGATTTGACGTCACGCTGGCAAATTAGCGCTAGCGTTAGACGCTTCGCGCTTTAGTAAATCTGCCCCATAGAGTTTCTTTCTATTTGCCTGCACATTTACAGCATCCTGATAGTGGGTTGTACTTAGTACTTTTGCATGTATTCTCCATCTTAATGATTACTTTATTCACATTGGTTGTGTTGCTTATTGTGGTTTTCCAGCCACGGCCTTTCCATCTAAGGTGAATCTTAACTTAGCTGGGTATAATATAGCATAGACCATTTTCTTTTCTCTGAGTGTCTTTTTAACCTCATTAAATTTTGAGCGCTGTCTTTGTACTTCTAACGAGTAATCAGGATATATTGCGATGTTAGCGTTTTCAAATGGCAAGTGACCTTTAGTGCGGGCCAGTGTCAGTATTTTATCTCTGTCTCTGGCATTTAATAACCTGCCGATAATGGGTCTTGCCGGGGCCCCTGGTATGGGAATCCGCATCGGAATGCGATGTGCCCGTTCAATCGAGAAGGTTTTGGTAAGGGAGTCTACCCCAAACATTAAAATCAGCCATTGTAGAATAAAGTTTTCAGGGGACTCACCTTCCGCTTGTTCAGGAAACCCCAGTAGCCTTATGTTGTTTTGCCTCAGTCTATTTTCGCGGTCATCTGCTTTATTCTGCCAAACTTGAACAGCTGTTTGCAGCTCTCTAACTTGAGTAGGAATAGATCTACTGACATCTTCCAGTTCATTAACCTGTTGTTCAACTGCCACTGCTCTTTCCTGCATGTTCTGCATGTTGTGGCGAAAAATGGACATTTCCACTTTTAATTCATCTACCTTAGATGTTATCAGTCCAGTACAAGCCTCCCGAGTGGTTTTAATTTCAGCCAAGAGGTCCGCTAATGTGTGTTCGTAGGTAACAGTGGTAGCCTCGGCGCCATCTTGCCTTTCCTCACATGCATAGCATTCAAATTTTGCAGCTGCCTCTGCTGCTCTCCGTTGTGCCTTGTTAAGCCCCATGAGTGATCTTTGGGGCAACGGTTGCTTATCAGGAGTTGGGGAGTCTATGGTGATAGCTGTGATGCTTATAGGTACCCCTATATGAAACCACCAGAGCGGAGCTGGTCTAGTCTACGTCTTTTCACATCAAGCTTGAAGCCACCCCCTGGAAATCAAAAATGTTTAGACTTTAGGCTGATTTCTCAAATTTTTAGTGCCTACTAGAAATCTTACGATATCTGAAAGTTTTGAACATCTTTACATTCTATCTCCTTGACCACTAAACCTGTTCTGCAAAATATATTTTTGCACCTTTATGTCCAAGTTTCCAGAGCAAGGGGTCCTTTAACTGCTCTTAACTAAATGATGATCTATTCAGCCTATAATCTGAATTGGGAGCTAGTTCTTATTTCCATTTTGTTTTTCAGCTAGACCAATCACTACATGGTGCTTTCATGTAGTGCAAGACCTTTATTTGGGGCCTCAGTTACTGTTTCCTCTTCATCCTAAATTGGAATTAGAATGAGATGCCCAAGCTGTCACTCTCACAAACTGCATGGGTTGATATATATATTGATTACAAAGTTTTAAGGATTTAAAAGACTTGTTTTGCTTCCAATAAGGAGTAATTATATCTTAGTTGGCAACAAACTCAAGGTACGTTATTATAGAAGAGAAAAAGGGAATCATTTTTAATAATTTGAATTATTTTATTAAAATGTATTCTATGGGAGATTGCCTTCTTGTTATTTAGAACTTTTTGGATCATTGAATCTGATAAATATTGTAATAATACATGTAATCAGCAACAGTAATACAGGAAAAAAGTCAAAATTAATTAAGTATGTTGGAAATTGCTTTCATTATATAAAATTCTACATTTGGGTTTACAAAACCCAACATTTAATTGACTTAAGTGTAACCTGCCTATATGTAGATATTGTTTAGGGCATTTGGGCTGATTATGATCAATAAAAAACATATTCAATATCAGATTTCCCCAACAAGCTACAATGGAGTTTTCATAAGTTGAATCATGACATGATGCCAAAATATTAATTTGGTATAAATGCTTAGAAGCTATGTTTATAGTTAGTAGACTTGACACTTATTGCCACCAACTATAACAGCAACTGATTCAAGAAGCATATTCACAGCCACACCTTATTAAAGTTTTTTGCCATATACATTTTTTGGAAAAATCAATTTCTTGCAGAAAGAATTTGAGGCTATGAAAGAAAAAAATAATCCAACCTTACAATTTTGAAAGAGTCAAATGAGGTTATTTTGTCAGTGCTTGAAGTTGTATACTTTAGCATAGGGAACTTGCAGAAAAAGAACAGTGCTAGCGAAACCCTCCAACGTCTAGAATACTTTGTACAGACAGTTTCTGTCAGGTTTACAAAACATTTACAAGTATTGTGCCTCTATGCAATATTTTGACATATATTTTTCAAGCTTTGTACTTTAACATTAGCATTCTTTTAAACTATAAATAAAAGATACACTGAGGATTTGATATAGTACAGTAGGTACTTTGCTGAATGCTCAACTGGAAAAAATTGAGGAAGACCCAAGGTTACATTAATATCACTTGTAACCTGCGATTGATGTTAATAAAGAATTCTTTTGCTATTACAATCCCCTATACTATCAGCAATTTTGTCATCATTACAAACATTGTACACAATAGCAGAAAACCATGAAGGTTACCTCTGAAACTAAAAAGGAGAATAGTTATGAGTTGGGGGGGGGAAATGGCCTTTGTGAACCTTCACACTTATATTATACAAACAAAATAAGAAAACAATGCTCACTTTGCCCTTTGTGCTCCTTGAGCTGAATGTCTTCACTATTTGTATGTGTTGAGTTTTTTTTTTCCTTCGCATGCCTCTGGCAGACTTTGAGATGGACTGACAGGCTCCATTTCTCTCAGTTTTCCTGTCAGCTCTTCTGTCTCTGAATAATGAAAAATCGCTGTTTCTTTCCTCCCATCCACTCGATCTCCGTGAGCAATGTAATTTAAGGAATAATACAAACACGTCAACTAGTTCTCTGTTTGCCCCCAATTGCATGTTAATTAGGAGAGTGAAAACAGAGGTGAGTGTGAAGTTTTAGTATGAATAACTTTTCTGTTCTCATTTCTAAGATTACGTTTGCTCTTTTTAGATAATAAATCAAGTTATTATGCTAAAAAAAATCTTTTCATCTTGAATGAGTGATTTCAGTCTTAGTTTTTCATTTTCATTCCAAGCTTAATAATAAGTTTTTGTAACTGTAATTGGGTGCGCCGCATGAATGTATGTAAAACCTCCTATCAGTTTCAGATAAACCTTCCATGACCTCTCTGTTTTATTTTCTGTGTGCGACCTACTTTGCTGTGCATGAGAACAAACTTTTAGACCAATTACAGCTATCTACACATCTGACAGACCAGATTTCTAAGTAAATGCTTGAAAAAAATCAAAGGAATTAAAAAAGCCTTTAAGGTACCTGTAATATACTGTTTCTCATAAAGCCTAAGTTCGTCCTTGGTATGTTCAGCAATACTACTTCAAAGGAAAACAATAAAAAAAGCTTCAAGAATTTCATTAAAATGTTAACACTATCAGTCATTGGAATAATGTGCTTTGTAAGACAGATGTCGCATTAAAATAATTCAGAAGACATACATGATAATACATAGAAAAGTATCTGGTGTTACTTGTATTATTTTTAGTTGAAAATGTTCTTGATGAGAAAGAAGAGCAAACGTAGCAGCGGGTGGGGTCAAGTGTTTTTTCGTAAATTGTATTATCATCAAAGGTAAATATTAAAACAGATGCTATGTGACAAAGAGTGAATTTAAGCTGTAAAGAACTGACCAGTCATGCATTTTCAACACCCATGTTTATGGAAATTATAATGTAGTATACATGTTATTGTTAGAGATAACATTATTAACTAATAAGTTTGTAGCAGGACCTCTTGTCTGTAGGGTAAATCAGAACCAAAGGCTTCAATGGTATAATAAATGCATCACATAAATATTTCAAATATGTGTAGCACCCTATTATGTGTGCAGACTATATATATACATTATATTGTGGGACTATAATTAGTATTAATGGACAACAGATTACTAAATTGCTCCCCTGATGTGATAAAACAGAGACTGGAAACACTTGATTTCTGGAGGGAGAACTATTTCTTGGGGTTAAGAACTACATTGGCAACAAGCCCTTGCTACAGGAAATGCACAGAGATATCCAATTGCTGGGATTAACCAGCAAGGAAGACTGTGCTGGAAGACTTAGTGAGTCTTGCTGAAAGTTGCTGAGGTACCAGAATATACACATTAGTACAATCCTGTAGCCCACTCACGGGTTACATATGTCATAACTTGTGATTTTTAAAATTCATATTGGTTCTTGTCTGAAATGTTTTGCTCTAACTCTTCCCCTCTTACTTTACATCCCCTGTTCCAATATTATCACACCACCATTATGGGGCACATTTACGAAAGGTCGAAGTGAAAATTCAAATAAAATTAAAATGTTTAAATTTCCTAAGTAATTTTGGTCTACTTTGACTATTGAATAGCTCAAAATTCGATTCAAATTGAGAACATTCGAATTTAGAAGTACTTGCCCTTTAAAAATCCTTTGCTTTCGACTATTGGCCAGCTTAAAGCTGCCAAATTGCCATTTTAGCCTATGGGGGACCTCATAGAACCTGTCCTGAAAAATTTTCTAAGTTCCAAGAATTTGAAGGATTTTGCTGAGAATCGTTTGATTGGATCGAATGATTAAAATTATTTTTTATTTGATTGAAAATGGACCTATTCAAAATAGATCCATTTTCAAACTAAAAAGCCTTTTTGAAAAAACATTGAGGGTCAAATTTCGAAGTTTTTTTACTAAAATTTGGGCCTTAGTAAATCTGCCCCTAAGTGTAGAAGCTGATAAAACAAGAAAGAATTTCCACTTGTTGTACATGACTTCCTGATAGGTGAACACTTTGAGAGTTCATAATAACATTAGATGCAGTATATTGCAGGAAAAAAAGTCATAATACAAAAAGCAAAGGAATTGCCTTATAGAATATACAACATTAAAGTGGACCTGTCATCCCAAAAAAATATTCTAAATCATATTTTATCACATTAGTCAAGTCAAAATGAACATTAATTACACTATATAAATTATTTTAATCTTGTTTTCTTCAGTCTGGGAATTCATAATTATAGCAAGCAGGCAGGAGCCATTTTGTGGACACTGTTATTAAGGCAAGCCTTGCATCATCTCAGAAAAAAAGCTCGGACATCAAGAAGTCTAGTAACGTCTTTAAATGGTTCAAGGTACCTCTGCCAATGTTTTAACACAAAAATTTGATTTTTGACCAAAAAATAAACTCAAAAACTTGAATTTTTATGGAAAACACAAATCAAACATTAATATGCATTGTACAGCGCTGCAGCTCCTTAATAGCGCTTTACAAATAAAGTTATACAATACAATAATAAATAACCCCCTACATGAGCATTAGTAAATAGGCCCCAAGTGTATTAAGGGGGTGATTCATCAACAGTCAAATTTGAATCCATCCCACAATTCACAGCCACACAATTACCAGCCAGACAATGCTAGCAGTAGCCAGTGTATCCCGTAAAACTAAAATTCATTACAAAAGAAGATTTTATAACATAGAACGTATCACCCTTGAGAATTTTGCAAATTCTAAATATATTTTCAAAAACTCAAATGTTTGATATTTATAAAGCACGAAAAACACAACTGTAAAACTGTAAAACTTTGCCATCTAAAAGCTTGTGAGTTCATGTAGGATTCAGTAGGAGATGGGTAATTTTTGAATTTGAGATTTTTGAGTTTTATTTACATTTCACATTATTAAGATTACTTATAGTATGAATCACTTCTCACAACTCCTTCCTCCCACATACATACACATGTGCACATAAATACGACAAAGGAACACACACAGGACAGGCAAGGTGGATACAAAATTGGTGGACTTTGAAAATTTGAAGCTTTATTTGGGAAAAACTTTTAATCGAATTTGATCAAATGTGCTATTTCAGATGAAGTCACTTTGTGTGTTAAATGTGTCATGACCCGGGATAAACTGAAGAAACAGTGTTTAATGCATTCATTAGCATACCAAAGCGCCATTGTTCACAATGGTGAACACTGTAATTAGATGGGATGCTGTGACGCAATTGTCTGTGTTAAATGGGATAAGTGGGATATGTGGGTTTAGTTATTCTGTGTCAAACGCACAAACCCAAGTGGCTTCATCTGTACTTAGATTCTAACAATTCAAATTTGATCAAATACTGACCTATTCAATCGAAAACGGAGCTATTCGAATGGAAAAAAACTTCAAATTAATTTTGGTTGTTTTTTTTTAATTCGAAGTTTTTGCAATTCAAAATTGGACCCTTGATAAATCTGCCCCTCAATGCTACTTTTGTATTGCTATTCATTGTTTTATTAGTATCAACCTCATTTTTTTACATAACTCTGTAGGGACATTTTCCCACAGCACACAACCAGCAAACCAGCAGCCATTTTTGCATATTGTTAGCTGGATAATGTTTAATGAGTCTGTGTTTTTAGTATTATACATAGATGGCGGCACACACAAGGTAAGCTGCAAATATTTTTTTTTGTTTCAACACAATGAAGAATAGGTAATTATTAAGGAGCAGATTTACTAATGGTCGAATTTCTAAGTGAAAAAACTTCGAAATTTGACTATTGAATTTTTGGGGGGGGGTCATTTTCGATAGACTATGGCCGTTTTTATTTGAATATGTCCCAAATAGCACAGATTATGTACCCTACTCACTCCTTCAGAGACATGCTTCACTAAAAACCCCTCTTGGCAGAATGGTTGTAGCTTTTTCTCTGATGCTTATAACCTTGCTTACATTGTAACAATTAATTAAAATCAATGAGCAGAGAATAGACAGAATCAATAAGAACATTCCATAACTAGCTAGAAGACTCCTTAGTACAGATACAGTATATAACACAGGTTACCCTTCTCATGGGCACAGATAGCATGCTTTCTCATGTGCCATACTCATTGATTTAAAGTTTAAAATACTCTTTCAATTTAAAATTTATTTTTTATATAAATATAGTTTCAATTCATAAAACATTACTTGAAAAAAAGGTTTCCAGGGGAGATCATATGCTTTACTCGTTCGGATATGGAAGGGTTTTTTAAAGGGAGGGGGCATGTACTACAAAGGTATTTATATGTTTTACTAAGGCCTATGGGATCAGATTTCTTCTGATGAAGTAGCCAGGGGCTATGAAATGCATAATGCATGTGATCTCTGGAAACTTTTTTTTTCATGTAATATGCTTGACTTAATATACTGGACTTTTAGGGGCAGATTTATCAACGGTCGAATTTTGAAGTTAAGAAACTTCGAAATTCGACCATCAAATTTTTTTAAAGGGTTTTTTCAATCGAAAACACACCATTTTCCATAGAATAGGTCTGTTTTTGATTGAATTAAAATCGTTTGAATCGTTCGATTCAAACAATTTTTACCAAAAAATTAGATTTTCACTCCTTAAAGGTTCTAGGAGGTGCCCATAGGCTAAAACAGCAATTCGGCAGGTTTAAGGTGGCAAAGGGTTGAATTTGAACTTTTTAAAGAGACAGTACTTCTATTTTTGACTTTTTTTCAGTTTGAATCGAATTTTGGCCTTTTCGATAGTCAAAGTACCCAAAAATTACTTTGAAATTTTAATTTTTATTCCCATTAAACTTGCCCCTTGAACTTTAAATCCTTGGTGCTTCACTTCAGCTGATGTTAATTTCACTGGATACGGAGATGCTTTCTTTTTGTGTTGGATTTGGTGTTATGGCCGGTAAGTGTTTTCAGACTACAATGCACTCTTTAGCATATATACCCTGCATCTAAATAAAAATATGAACAGGGGTCATGTTGAGCATGGGCTCATTTATTCTCTGTGCGAATAATTTAGTGCTGTGCTACATTTAGATATTTATATGAGTTATACAGAGCTACACATGCACAAAAAGCTTTTTCACTTACCATAGGAACATCTTGTAAAGCCAGTTGCTACTGAATGAAGTATAAATTATGATATCAAACAAAAATCTACACATTAGTTTGAGTGTAGATGCTTGTATATATGTTCTTACATTTATGATCATATGAAGTGGCCAACCCTTTGCACCTTTTACATTATATTTTAATTTGTTGTAGCTAATTAGTTTTCTGTATTTCCTTCAGATTAATGAAATATGATTTTTAAATAGATGATCAAGACTTGCTGTTCTTAATTAAATTGGCCTTGTAATTTAATTAGTAGCCCCATTAAATGATAAAATAAATGACCAAGTAATATCATTTAAAAGTATATTTAATTGGAATTTTCATTTAATGAAACAGATCAAAAAATAAGCTACTTTTCTAAGAGATGAGAGCATAATAAACATCATAACAAAATGTCACATAAAAGTTAAATGCATTATTGGTCAGTTAATATACTTAGCCTGAAATGGGTTTAGGTTTAGTAATAAGTGTGTTTGGTAGCAGGCTGTGGATTGCAGGTTTCTTGAGACATGCATTGTAAGGGGGGGCCACAGCAGCAAAGTGCTAATATAAAGGTATAGTAGACCTCTAGAGCAAGAAATATATTTTTTTTTATAAAAAAAAAAAAAAAAA